>JAJHZJ010000440.1:1496954-1905508 GCA_023548195.1 Bettongia penicillata ogilbyi
TTATTCTCTCTACCTCCAAAGGGCAATAGGTTGGACTTTGAGGGAATTATTATCATTGTTTTTAGTATTATTCTTCCCAGGAGATGCTGCCAGGAAGTCCTTAAGACCTTGTTCGCTTGAAGTTCAAGTAAAGCACATTTCCCATTTATACGTGGAAAAGGGAGACAGTGAAAGATTGGGTGATGCTGTCTTTGAGATGAAGAAAGAAGTGGCATGTGGAACATCTTCAGAGAGATCTGGAAATTTACATGTGGCAGGTGGCTATAGGGTTGATGAACCTGATTAAACAATTCTGGGATTTGAGTCATTTGGGGGTTTGAAGATCTCTTCTGCTCTTGCCACTGCTGTCAGTGAATGATGAATAAACAAGTTTGTTTTCTCATCTGTAAAATGAGAAGGTTGCACTAGACAGTCTGTAGAGGTCCCTCTAGTTTTAAATCCTATAATCCTATGTAAAGTCCTGATTGAAATCACAGATCATTCACTGCATGTCATGTTGCCCTGGAAACTCTAACCAACATTCATATGGGATATAGGACCCAGGTTTTTTCTCTCCAATCCTACTTTTCCCTCCTTAATCCATGCCTAAAGAAACTAGGGCAAACAGATATGAAACAAAGGCTGTTTGGACACTAGTGTGACTGTGGGAGTGGAAAACACCTGCCTGGGAACGAAAAGGAAAAGGAGTTGAATGATTTGCTCACACTGATGTCAAAAGATATTATAGTATAGTAAGAATATTTACTTTTGTCCTGAAAAGACCTTTCTGTACTGCTACAGCAAGTCACAAAACTCCTATCTGGTGAAGAAGTGGGATCCATCTCATGGAGTCTACTGCTTCTTTTTTAATAGTCAAAACTATTTACAGGATTATAGACTTAGAGCTGGAGAGGACATTAGGAGTCATCTAGTCCAATTTCCTCATGAAGCCCTCAGAGAGGAAATGACTTGCCCAAGGTGACACAGGTCGAAGGAAAGAGTTAGGATTTGAACACAGGTCCTCTGACTCCAAATTCAGAATTTTTCATTTACTATGCTGCCTCCCTTATACTGAACTGCTTCCTTACTAATTACCTATGGGATTCTGGATAAATGGTTTCATTTCTAGAGGACACAGTTTTCTTGTCTCAAAGTTGTATTGAAGGACCTCTGAGATCTCTTCTCGTTCTAAATACATACAAACTTTTCACTTTTCTCTTTCTCCACTCTTCCCTCCTCTGATTATCAACCAATATATCCATTTGTCTCTGCTTGGTCCACAATCAGTCCTTCTCTGCTCTTACTCAGCCTCACAATTTGAAGCCTTCCCTGATGCCTTCTTCCTTAAAGTTCTTCCCATCTCTTAAGTAACTCTTAGTTTGGCAGCTCTCCAAGGTACTTACCAAGCAATATTGTATAAGATGGGTGTTTGGGAGTATGTTCCCCTGCTGGGCTATTAGCTCTCTGAGATCAAGGACTCTTAGTATGAGTGTATATGCCCGCATACACATATATAATTTAAAGGTAGCGCTACATTTCACATATCATAATATGCCTTTTATATTGTCTCATTTTATCCTCAGTCCTCTGAGAATTAGGTGCTCTTATCAGAGCCATTTTAAAGATGAGGAACCTTAGGTTGAGTGGATGAGTGACTTGTCCAGTGTCACACAATTAAGCATGCCTGAAGTAAGCTTCAATCTTAGTTCCAAGTCTTCTACTGTAACCATTGCAGCTACTTACATGTTGTGTGATTATGTAGTTTATATCACAATGCATTACATTGTATTTTAAATACTTCCTAATGGGCTCATTGATGTGGGTATAGAAAAAAAAATCTGAAAATACATAATCTTGGACCAAAAATGGTTTAGTGGTGACTTGATGCCAGAGAAGAAGAACCATGATGATGTTTAGGCTTAATTTCTCTGATTTCTCAGAAGATCCAAGTAACAATTACTCTCCTCCTCCCAGAGTCCTTAAGAAATTCTATGTTATTTTATTAATTTTGTGACCATTGGAAAAGCACTTCATTTTTACCTATCTCATTAAATTATAAACTTTCTGGAGTCAGGATCTGAGTCTTATTCAAGTATTTATTAAGTCCCTACTATGTGCAAACTGTTGCAATAGACAACCTAAGTTATGGTCATTTATTGCATCAATTTGAATGAAGCCTATCTGTATCAGTTCTAGCAATTTTAAAATGAGAAAACTTGATTGGTTTCTTGCAAACCATTTCAATTCCTACAATTCTTAGGATCATATATTTTGAACTCTAAGGGATTTGAAGTCATTGAATCCAAAGTCTTTTTTTTTTTTTTTTTTTTTGTACAAATCTGAGGAATCTAAGGCCAAGACAGGCTAAATGGCCCCAAATTGCCCCAAGGCACCACAGATAGTACATGTTGAAGATAGGATTCAAATCCAGGTTCACCTAAATCCAAATCTGGGACTCTTTGATAGGGAAAAAAAAAACTTTCCAAATCATTATGTGGTAATACAGTGTCCATACTTGGGAAGAAAAAAGGAGGAAAATCACAAGACTTCTAATAAAAGAGATTTATTAAAGGCTATTCTGCACAACTGATTAAAACATTGGGAGAGCTAGAGTTGAGGGTGGGGTGGTGCAGTCCTCCATGTGGGGGTATCGTTATGGAAACTGTCTCCACAGATGGGTTGCCTGCTTTCTCCTTCTGAACAGAAAAAGTCCTAACTCTGATATGTGTTAAAGATCTTCCCTCCTTTTGTCAGATTTATGGAGAAATTTATGACCAAACAAAAGAGAACATCATGAAGTGCAAAATGAATAATTTTGATTACATTAAATTGAAAAGTTTTTGCACAAACAAACCCAATGCAACCAAGATTAGGAGGGAAGCAGAAAGCTAGGAAAGAATTTTTTACAATTAGTCTCTATGATAAAGGCCTCATTCCTAAAATATATAGAGAATTGTGTCAAATGTACAAGAATACAAGTCATTTCCCAGTTGATAAATGGTCAAAGGATATGAACAGGCAGTTTTCAGAGGAAGAAATTAAAGTTATCTATACACATATGAGAAAATGCTCTAAGTCCCTATTGATTAGAGAGATGCAAATCAAAATAACTCTCAGGTACCACATCACACCTATCAGATTGGCTAACATGATAAAACAGGAAGATGATAACTGTTGGAGAGGATGTAGGAGAGTTGGAACACTAATTCATTGTTGGTGGAGCTGTGAGCTGATCCAATCATTCTGGAGAGCAATTTGGAACTATGCCCAAAGGGCTACAAAAATGTGCATACTGTTTGACCCAGCAATGTCGTTTCTAGGACTGTATCCTAAAGAGATCATAAAAATGCGAAAGGGACCCACATGTACAAAAATATTTATAGTAGCTCTCTTTGTGGAGGTCAAGAACTGGAAATCGAGGGGATGCCCATCAATTGGGGAATGACTGAACAAGTTCTGGTATATGAATGTAATGGAATACTGTTGTGCTATAAGAAATGATGAACAGGAAGACTTCAGAGAGACCTGGAAGGACTTATATGAACTTATGCTGAGTGAAAGGAGCAGAACCAGGAGAACTTTGTACACAGCAACAACCACAATGTGTGTGGAATTTTCTGGTAGACTTAGTCCTTCTCAGCAATGCAAGAACCTAAAAAATTCCAATGGACTCTTGAGGCAAAATGCCTCCCACATCCAGAGAAGGAACTATGAATTTGGATCTCAGAATGAAGCACACCATTTTCTCTTGTATTATGTTTTATTTTCATGGTTTCTTCCATTCATTTTAATTCTTCTATGCAAAAAAAAATGACAAACATTCATTTGGATTTCAGAAAAACTTGGAAAGATTTTTACATGAACTGACACTGAGTGAAATGAGCAAAACTAAGAGAACGTTATACATGGTAACAGCCACAGTGTGCAAGGAATTTTTCTAGTAGACTAAGCCCTTCACAGCAATGCAAGGACCTAAAACATTCCCAATAGACTCGATGCAAAATGGCATCCACATCCGGAGAAAGAACTATGGAACTGGATTTCAGAATAAAGCAGAATATTTGCTCTTGTGTTATGTTTTGTTTTGTTTTTTTCTCATAGTTTCTTCCATTTGTTTTAATTCTTCTATGCAACATGACTCATATGAAAATGTATCTAATAAGAATGTATGTGTAGAACCCATGTAAGATTGCATGCCATCTTGGGGAGGGAGGGGAGAGGGAGGAGAAGAAAATTTAAGACTTATGGAAGTGATTGTGGAAAATGGAAAACAAATAAATTAATTAAATAAAAAAAAAGATGTTCCCTCCTTCCTGAGAATTCCAGACTGGTGATTGGTGGGGAATGAGTAGTCACCTTTGACCTTACCTAATGATAATAATAGCAATTATGACAGTAGTAATAATAACTGCATTTATGTAGCTCTTAGAGGGGCAGCTAGCTGGCACAGCAGATGGAGTGCTGGGATTTGATTCAGGAAGACTCCTCTTCCTGACCTCAAATCTGGCTTCAGACACTTCCCAACTGTGTGACCCTGGGCAAGTTACTTAACCCTGTTTGCCTTAGTTCTTTATCTGTAAAATGAGCCAGAGAAGGAAATGGCAGATCTCTCCAGTACTTTTGTCAAGAAAACCTAAGTGGGGTCACAAAGGGTTGGACATGACTAAGTAAAAACAATAAAGGTTTGAAAAACATTCGACAAATATTATTTCATAGTCATTTAAACAGTCCCAAATGCCAAAATACCCTCAAGGACTTTACATTCTACTCAGTATGAAAATAAGCAAATAAAAATAATTTGCAGAGGGAGAGGGCAATAATACCCAGGGAATGAGGTAAGTTCTTCTGGTAGAAGGTGACAACGGAGCAGACCTTTGGAAAGACTCAAGGATTCCAATCAATCAGTCAATTCATACGCATTTATAAAGCACCCATGAAAGATAAACACATCCTGTGAGTTGTGTTTCCTCCCCTCCTTTCCCCCTCCCCTCCCCTCCCCTCCTCTCCCTTGCCCTGCCCTCCCTTCCCCTCCCTTCCTCTCCCTTCCCCTCCCCTCCTCTCCTCTTCTCTGCTGTTCTGCCCAGGGGAAGATAAACTCCATGGCCAAAAGCTGCCTTTTTTTCTTCTGGGTTTACTGACTACATTTCTTGCTCAAGGATCAAGCCTTAAACCCAATTCACTCTGGAGCTCCTAGACTGGATAGCAAGTCCCCACCTACCATATCATAGAGTGAATGTAATAAATAGATAGTAATTGTTTCTCTTTAACTCAGGAACCCTGAGGATCTTCCCCTCCCAGTTTGATTTTTTTTTTTTTTATGAAAGGGGCCATCCCTTGAGTTACTTAAAGAAGCATGTTCATTGAATCCTGTATCTCACCCAAAGTAAGATGGTGATAAGACCTAAGCCTGAAAGGGCCAGGGTCTCACATTGCATCCTGGGCCATCTCTCCTAGTCCTGATGAATCAGGTCACTGGACCCAGATGGCTCAGGAGAAGACAGTGAGGTTGGTGACCTGCACAGCCCTCCCTCACTCAAATCAAAGTCAACTGCAAGTCACGTCATCATCCCGATATCATGGTCCTCTTCAAGAATGAAGGACAAGGACAACCACTATAAGGGCCCTTAATAAATGCTTATTGATTGTCAGGTACTATATTGGGGGCACAAAGATAAAAATGAAACTGTCCTGCCCTCAATGAGCTTACATTTTATCAGATGACAGCATGTAAGTTATCTCTTTACATTACCTTTACATATTAGTTTGGTACTAAACGGGTTGAATTTAGTTACTTTTTATGTAAAGAAAAAATTAAATCAACTGGTAAAGGATGTAAAGCATTGCCTGTTTTAGAAATGAATATTTAAAACAAAGAGAAAAAATACTTTGGTTGAATGAAAACTGTTAAAAAACTAAAGATTTTTTAGAAATAGCTATGTGAAGAAACAACAATTGCTGTTTCCAAAATGGACAGCAATTGAATGATAGCCCGGATAAAAAGACTCAAATCACCTTGTAAAGGATGTACATTTAGGGCTCTTTTATATCTGAACAGTTTGATTGTTTAAAGGAGAAAAGAAAGAACTTTTATCTATTAAAAACTGATAAAATTTGAGTACTAAAAACACAGTTGTCAGAGATGCAAACTATTAAGTTGGACTTCTTTGAAGATTATGGAATGATTGCAACTTTGAGGCATTCTAGTCTATTAGTTCATTTGCATATAACTGTTTAAAGGCTTAAGGGATTAAAACCCTGTAAATGAGAAAGCATATAGCTAATTGGAGATTATATTATTGAGAAGACTTGATTCATGGAGGAAATTCATGGAGGAGTTTTTACATCATAAATAAAAGGTGAGTTTTTAGGATCAGCAGGCTCTGCTTTAAGGCACTGAGAATAGTGAAGATTGGAGAACCTTGAAAAAAAGAGGCTAAAAAATCCAACATACCCAGAAAACTGGTTTTGTCAGAGATGCAGGAAGAAAGCGCTCCCAGTGAGCAGTGAGTTAAAAGAAGGCTTAAGTTACTGATTGGCTGAAGAGAGGCTGGAGCTCATTATATGAGAGCTTCACTTTTAGATTTTTGTCCTTCAGTGTCACCTAGAGCTTGAGAGAGACAAAGCAGTGTGTGTATGTGTTAGCCTCTGATGTCACCTTTATATAGAGTGGGCGGAGAGAGGGAGAGGGAGAGGGAGAGGGAGAGGGAGAGGGAGAGGGAGAGGGAGAGAGAGAGAGAGAGAGAGAGAGAGAGAGAGAGAGAGAGAGAGAGAGAGAGAGAGAGAGAGAGAGAGAGAGAGAGACAGAGGAAACCCAGAAGGGGAAGACAAGTTTTGTGGCTGCTTTGTGAAGTCTATTTGGTATTACACAGAGTGAGGGAGCCTTCTTAGCCTTATATATAATCTCCTGATTTAAAGGGAACTACTAGCTAAAACCAGAGGAAATACTTTCTCAGCATCTTTTTAGAGGTATGTGCCAAGAAGCTTGAGAAGCCTTGTTACGCCAGGTATCCAGATGGATGGCAGAACTGATTGGCAGAGAACAAGGAAGTAAATTGTAAAAGAATAGATTTACATAGCTTATATGGATACATATTGATATTCCTGGTGGTGGTTTTAGTTCTGAACAGTACTGACCCAGTTATGTTTTTCTGTTGAATACCAAGACACCTCTTTATATATCTTTCCCCTGTGGAGATGATGCTTATAATTGATGGTGGCCAAATGATGGTACAGGCCAAATCAGGTCTGAGGAGTTACAACATCCTCTATGCTAGGAGATCTTATAGGTCCAGGAGGCTATCAGATATCTTATTACCAGTTTAAAGCCTTCAGTTATATATGAAACAAAGAAATATTAATCCTTGAACTGTCTATGTGTGAGTAGGGCTACCATTCACTAGCATCACTTAACACCCAATGTCTTGTAATCCTAGCTGATCTTTAGGCCATCAAATTTGTTTGTGAAATTCTATCTGTACCTAGGATAAGTACCTAGCATAGGATAGGTACCAAAGCCTAGGAACTCCTCCCTTCAAATCTTGCTTGATCCATCAGACTTCCTTCCTTCCTTGTGATGTATATAGGCCTTGTCATAGCCTACCATACAATGACTTTAAGTTGAAAGAGCTTGTAAATGCTTCATCCATCCAAAAGTAGAAGACGGAATAAGGTTTGTCCAAATGGAGGGCAGTTAAGGACTGTTACCAGAGAAGCATATTTATGTGGTACCAATGTTCCTCAAAGTCTAAAATTCAGAGTTATGACTTAGCCTGAATACACAGGTGTTTCTCACTTACTTCTTTTCCCTGACAGGTTTCTGTAAATATGTGTCAACTCTTCCCATGGGAGAGTGTGACTTAGATTTATGTGTGGATTATGATGTATTTTTTGTTTCTGTACCTGCTTTAATATAGGAATACCTGATATTATTATCATTATTTTTATTTGTCTTTTGCTAAATACATGGTCATGTTTAAGTGTCATCATTGTGAATGGTTGGTTTCACATAAATGGAAGAACACAAGCAGAGACTCAAGAGCTAACATGAGGAGTAAAGAGCGTGTATTTACATCCTAGAGCCCTAAGATAGTTTGGGCGTAATTCTGTGGTGGTTTTCCTTCTCCAGGAATCTTGACCAACCAGTTTGAGGGGAGGTTGGAGTGAGTCAGTCAACAAAATCAGTGTCCATGTGCCTTGTGCAAGAAGTGTGAGATGCCATAAAACTGCATATGGCCAACCCATGAATAAATTGTATCAATATACCAAGTGAATATAAAATAAATGGAAGGTAGTTTTGGGGAAAACGGCATTAGCAGCTGGGGGATAAGAAAAGGCTTCATGTAGAGTTTATGCTAAATCTGAATCTTGGAGGAAATATGGAATTCTTCGAGATGGAGGTGAGTACATAGTTCAAACCCAGCATGGAGGATAGGCTGTACAAAAGCAACGATGGAGAACCATGCATGAAGATCTGAAAGGTGAGTTTGTCTAGAGAAGTATGTCTTCAGCTAGGAGCTTTGGACCCCCAGTGTTCTCTGTGACTCTTTTTGTAGACCAGGGATGCCAATACTAGTTTAATACTAAGTAATACTAAGAGGTTTTTATTTCTAATAGAGAAATAAATATTGATACATGGAATCCCAATAAATAAAAATTCTTTGAGTGCCAATCTTCAATAATATTTAAGAGTGTAAAGGGATCCTGAGACCAGAGAATTGGAGAAAATTTGAGGTAGAGTATAGACTGTGGGAAGGAAAGCAATGTATAATGGAGCTGGATAGGATGACCTTGGGTTTTAAGTGCTCAATAAAGGAATTTGTGTCTGATCTTACAGGCTATAGAGATTCATTTGAGTATATTGAGTGAGGGTATGATATGTTCAGACCTGCGCTTCAGGGAAATCATTTTGGCAGTGGAGTGGATGGATTGGAGTGGGGAGAGATGTGAGGCAGGAGAACTAATAGGGAGGCTACTGTAATAGTCCAGAAAAAGGAGGATGCAGGCCCAAACTAAGGCAGTACCTGTGTGAATGAATAGGAAATATATATGGCAAATATATATGCTGAGGAAGTAGAAAAGGCAAGATTTGGTGATTGATTGGATATATGAAGTAAGGGAAAACAAGGAGCTGAGGATGGGCAATGAAGTGGTTGACCTGAATGACTAGAAAGATGGTGCAACCTCAACAGAAATAGGGAAATTCAGGAGAGGGGAGGATGGGCAGCAAGGAGAGGGAAACATAACAAGGCCTGCTTTGAGCATGGTAATATTGAGATCATACGATCATAGTTCTAGAGGTGGAAGAAACCTCAGGAACCACCTAGTTCAGTATTCTTATTTTAATGACAACCATAGAGTTTCAGTGATTTGTCCATAGGACTCACAAGTAGTATGCATCAGAGGCAGGATCTGAACCTAGGTCCTCTCACCATGATTGATACTGACAGAAGCTGATGGGGTCATCAAGCCAGGGACTAGAAAGAGAAGATAAGAGAATCCAAGATAAAGCTTTGAGACACACCCACAGTTAGGGGGTACAGTACGGCTGCTGATCCAGCCAACACATGGAGGTGTATGGAAATGCATTTCAGAGATTGGGAACAGGCTGTACCAAGATATAAAGTAGAGAAATAGGATGCCATGTTTGGTGAACAGCAAGTAATCTAGTTTGACTAGAACAATAGTGTATAGAGGGATGTAATTAAAATATCTGGAAAAGTTGGATGCAACCAGTTTGAGGAGGGTTTAAATGCCAAGGCTTTAGAATTTAAACTTCATCCTGGGAATAGGCAATAGAGAGTCATGGGATATGCTTGAGCAGAGGAGTTACACTGGCAGATCTCTACTTTAAATAGAGGATTTTAGTCTTATTTAAACTTTTTATCTTCCCTGAGAAAGAGCATAGTGTGAAGTACATAGGAGGAAGTTAAAAATATTTGTCTAATAAATAAATGAAAGAACGTAATGTGTCCTATGTACTTTACAGGGCTCTTGTGAGCGAGGGGGTTTGTGAGCTTTGAAGAATGATAAATATCACCCATTTCTGTCACAGGTGCTCCCAGATTAAGGGTATAATAGCAATAATATGTAGATATTCAGGAAGTCCACCCAGGCCCTTCTGCTGGGCAGCAAACAGATCAGCCTGGAATGCAGTGAAAGGTGGAAATTTGAATGAGATTGATGACCTTGCCAAACAAGAGTTGAGGAAAGAGGGTCTCAAATGGCAACACCTGTGACTTACATGAACACATCTATGAAATCACTGATGTGCTAACAGTGTGGAATATGACCCAGTCATGTCTCTTGTCTGTGTATAACCACCATCCCATCCAACAAAGTGCTAGGAGGATGCCCTCCAGGTGTGTTGACCTTACACCGATATCTATGGAGTAAATGGATTGATCTTTGGTTACTCCACAGGCTCAATGATATGGTCAACCCATACCCTTTTCCACTCAATTTCTGTGCTATCTATGTTGAAGTCAATTTCTGCCCACCACAGACCTTTCCAAAACCTTTTGAGCAGTTCTCTCTTTTAATGTTTTGTATACTTTAGTATTCCGTGACTCCTAATAGTTAAACCCTGTCCCTGGAAGAATATCAATGCTAGAAAGATGATTTGTTTGTTTCAAGAAGAAGTCTGAAAGGTCATTAAGAGTGCTACACAATTTCCCAAAGACAATCCAATTTACTCTCCTCTTCCTGGGGATATTAAACATGGAAAAGAGAAGACCCCAGGGGAATATAGGAGCTATCTTCCAATATTTAAGATATAAAGAGTGGATTAGTTTTATTCTGCTTGGCTCCAGGGGCAGAACAAAGAGCCATGGGGGAAAGGTGTAAAGAGGTCAGTTTCTGTTTGATAGTGCCAAAGAAAATCTTCCTAATAATTAGAGTTTCCTCAAGCAGAATGGGTTCTTCTATAAGATGGTGGGTTCTCCTTTTTTGGAGGTCTTCATGCAGAGGTCTGATGACCACTTGTCAGGTATGGTACAATGTGAATCCTTTTTGTGTATGGGTTGGGTTAGATAGCTCATGATGTCTCTTAAGATCTCCAGTTCTGTGATTCCTGTTCAATTCCGTGACAAACTCTTTATCGAAGTTCCCCATCCAAATTACGTACTGATTGACTAGTTCTATACATTGTCCATCTCATTATTCAGCATATTAACCATAAGCATTCTTTATCTATGTAGTTTTCCTCTGTGAGTAGCAGTTAGGACAAATCTTTGAATGATTAGGGGTTGCATTTTTATTTCATTAATTCATTAATTTATGAAAGAAACATTTATTCAATATCAATGGCCCCAGAACTATTCTAACAATAAAGGCTCCCACAGAAGTTTCTGTCTTCAAGGATCTTACATTTTATTGAGGGAAATAACAAAGACATGTAAAAGAGATTTGACTAATGTATACATCTCCATCAGCTTGCTTTTCTATGTAACTTTTTCATGAGGAGGACACTAGGGAGCTTGTTTCCTGAGAAATTGTGATATTATTAGGGAAGTGCCTTAGGGGGTACTATGAACCCTTAGGGAAAACCTCTTACAAGAGGTGGTATTTGAGATGAGACCCAGAAGAGGCCAAGAATGCCAAATGGTGAAAGTTAGAGGGTAGAGCATCCTAGGCATGGGAGATAGAGATGGAAGATATTGGGTCATATTCAAGGAACAGCATCATCTGAGGCCAGCATCATTGATCATATAGTCTATGGAAGGGAATAAAGTATAAGCAGATTCGAAGAATCTCCGAGTGAATTACAGATCAGGCCTAATAAAAGACTTTATATTTGATCCAGGAATAGTAGGGAACCATTGGAGTTCACTGAATGGAGGCGGTTGATGTACGTGTGGCATTGTTAGGGATGCTTTAGAAAAATATTTTGACTGTTACGTAGAGGATGGATTGAAGTGGCAAGAGACTCAAGGTGGAGTGACCAACAAGAGGACTGCTGCAATAGTTCAAGTGAGAGGTGATGAGGGCCCAACCTAGGGTGGGGGCTGTGAGAGTACAGAGAAAGGGTGGGATTACAAGAGATATGACAAGATTTGGCAGTTGAGTGAATATCTGGAGTAAATAGGAGTGAGAAGTTGAGGATAATTCTGAGGTGGTAAAACTGAATGAGGGATAAAATGGGTAGTGCCCTTGACCATAATAGGGAAGCTCGACAAGGTGAAGTTAATGAGTTCTGTTTTGGACATCATGAGTTTGATTGTGCTTTCTCAACAGATTAGTATTTTTGTTGTATTACACTTTATCAAGAACATGTTAATTATTTATGCCTTTTTATTTTTTGTAATATTTTTGTAAAAGCTCCATGTCATGCTGAGAAATATATATATATTCTTTAACAGTCCCATTTAGAAGATAACACAACCTTTTGGCTTTAGTTTCTCCAACACTTTGTTTTGTTCTATAGCTTTTCTTTTGTTTATTTTATTTTGTTAAATTTATCCAAAACCAAGAGAGGGATGTTGAAATATCTTGTCACTGTTGTGCTATAATATATTGAGTTTGGATGTCAATGGGATATTCAGTTTGATGTATCCAAAAGGCAGTTGGTGATGTGAGACAAGCTCAGGAATCATCTTCCCAGAGATGATCATGGAACTCATGGAAACTGAAGAGATTTCCAAATAAAAATATATAGAGAGAAAAGACAAGAGGGAAGAGCCTTGGGCTTCCCTACCTTCTTTATACCAGTAGAATACAAAATTCTTGAGACAAAGAATCAGTTTTTGCTTGCTGGTTTTGATCCTCAGGTAGATAGCTCATGTGCTCAGAAAGCTTGGATCTCAGGATAAAATTTTCCACAAACTAGCTATATGACCATCAGTCGAGGGCTCTATACCTAGTAGGGACTAAATGCTTTATCTACCTCACAGGAATATTTTAAGAATCTGAAAAATGTGAAAGTACTTTCAATTTAGCAAATATTTATTATTATCCAAGTTCAATAGAAGAAGAAACCAAGGGTCAGAGAAAAATGACTCATTCAAAGTGACATTGCTAGGTGGTGGCAATCCTCTCCTGAGTCCCAGATCTATACTTTTTCCTCTCAGAAGCATCAAATTCATTGCCCATCAGATTTAACCAGACTGGAAAACTTCCATGTGCAGCCCAAACCAGATTAAAATGTGTAACCCAAGTCCCAGAGACCATTGGTATGAAAGCCTCTTCTCATTGGTGCAGATCAGTGCCCTGTGTGAGGAATGAGGCTGAGTTGGTGAGAGTAGAGAGAAGAGTGCCAGTCTCTTTGAGCTTCTGTAGCTGCTTTGGTGCTTCTGGCTTCCAACTTCAAGAAAGAAAGATGTAAGAAGCCAATCTCACTTCATGTTGATAGAGGGAGAATAAGACTGTGAAGATCCAGCATGAGAAGAGCTGGCATTCTCCATCATGTCCCTCTCCCCAGATTACTACCCTAGAGACTTTAGGGAACTTTTCCTTGGGTGAGACCTAGGACTCTCTCCGTTGAGCCAAGTTATCCCTCTCCCAGCGGGAGTGCTCCTTCACTCTATTATCTAGTATATATCCTCACGTATATTTTCTCAGATTTCTATTTTGCTATTGACTTAGATAAATAAATTTCTTGATTACTTGTTATATGGTTCATTGTGGAACTGATATTTGAAGGGAAGGGAGTCAAGTCTTGGATAGAGAATTTGGAGTCTTCTTTTATCCATCATTGATCAACCATCAGAAGTTCAGCTTGAACTGGAAAACCATATCCCCGTAGAATAACAATATTTAAGAAAGAAGATGGTCATAATTTCATCCTGGTATGCCTGCTCTTTCTGGAAAGAGCAAAGTGGTCAAGCTTCTAGCCCCAATCTCCTGCTTCCTCTCCTAGAAGGGAGGAAAAAAAATCTCTCTTAGATAAGGGGTGGGAAGAGAGAAGAAACTAGAAATGTGTGTTCTGCCCCTATATGAGTCATACAAAGACATTCCCTTGCCACATATGTGTAAGGGCAATGTGAATTGGGAAATGTTTAATAAGATAAATAAAAATACAATGCAACATAGATAATGTAAATTTTTGGCTTGCTAGGTCAATAAGTAATCTTCAGGGATCCATTTCTATTTGCATTAGACACAAGTCTACACCATACTCACTCAATAAGGATCTGGAATTAGAGAATCTGAATCTGAGCCCAAATTCTGCCACTAACAGATATATGCTTGGGGGAGATCACTTTCTTATTCTGGACCTCAGTTTCCTCATCTATAAAATAAGGCACTCAGACCAGAGGGTTTCCAAAGTCCCTTCACACCTCTATATTCCATGATTCACCTGCTTTTTGTCTCTTATGAAATGAAATCTGAATATACGAGGCACCCCACTCTTGATACTACCAGATGAAAACTTTCTTAAAAAATTAAATTACTTGTTTTCAGTTTTCTACAATTACTTCCATAAGTCACGGATTTTTCTTCTCCTCCTTCCCTCCCTCCCTGAGACGGCATACAGTCTTATATGGGTTCTACACATACCTTCTTATTAACCACATTTTCACCTCAGTCATGTTGCATAGAAGAATTAAAATGAATAGGAGAAAAAAACAAACCAAAACATAACACAAGAGAAAATGGTCTACTTCATTCTGCAATCCAGTTCCATAGTTTTTTCTCTGGATGTGGATGGCATTTTGCCTCGAGTCCTTTGGGAATGGTTTAGGTCCTTGCATTGCTGTGAAGGGCTACATCTATCAGAAACAGTCCTCACACACTGTGGTTGTTACTGTGTACAGTCTTCTTCTAGTTCTGCTCCTTTCCCTCAGCATCAATTCATGTAAATCTTTCCAGGTTTTTCTGAAGTCTTCCTGCTCATCATTTCTTATAACACAGTAGTATTCTATTACATTCATTTACCACAACTTGCTCAGTCATTCCCCAATTGATGGGCATTCCCTCGATTTCCAGTTCTTGGTCACCACAAAAACAGTTACTATAAATATTTTTGTACACCACATGAAAACTCTGGAGGTTCAGTGGAAAGAAGACTGTCTCTGGAGTCAGAGGGGCTGAACTGGAATCCTATGTCTGACAGTTATTACCTGTGTGATTGATCTTGGGCAAATCACTTAAGCCTGGACCTTGGTTTCCTCCTCTGTAAAATGAAGGAGGTTGACCTTTGAGGAAGTCCCTCCCAGCTCGAGAGCTAAGATCCTGTGACCTTCTATGACCTCTCAATACCTGCTTCTATTGCTTCATTTAAGAGAGAGAACTTAGTTGACTCTGAGCTCATGATCTGGAAAAGCCATAATAGAATGTGGCCAGCAGGGGGTGCTCCAGGACTACTTATAGATCTCAATTCTCCTAGTTTTTAAATAGGGGTTAAAAATCTCTGGCCTGAAGGAAATAGTGCCAGGGAAACTGAATTTTACCAGACCCTTCCTTGCTGGGACTCCTGCAGGGAGGGAAGTGGTTTCTATTTCCTTAGTGGCAAGACTTGGAGAGAGATGTTTCCCTATTGCAAAAATCCTTTGGAGAAAAGTGGACTTGGGATTGTAGGGTCACCTCCTCAGGCCTCAGTTTCCCAATATGTAAAAATGAGAGGGTTGAAAATATGACTTTCCAGGCTCCTCTCAGTTCCAGAGCGAGATCTGTTAGAGATGGGCGGGGCTTTAGAACAGGGGATGTCAGGGCTGGAAAGTATTTCTAGCATTCAATGTCAGGGTTGGGTGAAAGAGTATTGGATCCCACTTCTCCCTTTCAGGGAGGAAATGCTTGAGGGCCAGAGAGGGATCCTTCCTCCAGGACGAGACCCAGCACAGGCAGCTATCCTGGTTTCTTGGTAACACATTCAAGGCTGTTCTCCCTTGCCTTGTCTTTGAATGAACAGCCACTAGCACCAGTGTGCTCCCTACCACACTCCTTACTGTGCTCCTTTCTGCCCCTCATCCCCCTCATGTTCATCACATTTCCCCTTCTGCAGATGCCTTTTCTGTGTCTGACTCCCTTTCAGGGGCACGTTGTTATTTGATTTTGGGGTTTCCAGTCTGGGCAAACTTTCCAAAGAGATGAAAGAATAAAAATGTTAATGATTATAATAAGGCTCATCATATCTCACATTTATAGAGCGCATTAAGGTTTACAAAGCTCAGAGCCTCGGAAGGCATGTAGTGTTATTACATTAGTCTCATTTTATCGATGAGAAACCAGTCAGAGAGGTCAAGTGACCTGGCCAGCATTACACAGCTGGTAAACGTTTTGAGATAGAGAGCTAGGGAGGAGAAGACAGTAGAACATACATGCCCAGGGAAGAGAAGAGGGATAATGGTAACAAGAAATCGAGGGAAGACTCGAACCCAGGCTTTCCCTGATCATAAGAACATAGAGAGAGTCCACCTGGCTCAGGGGACTGGAGCTTATGGGACCGTATTTTCTTGAAATCAAGACTAAAGACTGGACAAAGGATTGTTCTCACTCAGTGCAAGAGCACTGGTGTGAAACTGGAGACCTTGGCTTCGAATTGTAGCTCTGCCCCTGTCTCCTGTCCCCTTTTCGCCTCTCTGTCCTTCTTCATATCACTTTCTTTTCACCACTCCCTGAATATATATATATATATATATATATATATATATATATATATATATGTGTGTATGTATGTATGTATGTATATGTATATGTATACCCTATTCTGCTCTTCCTTCCTATTTCTCTCATTATTTCGGTTCAAGAGATGGGAGTTCTAGTTCTGGCTTTGGTCACTAGGTCATTGAGTAACCTTGGGCAAACTCATCTCTGTTTTAAATCAATATCAAAGAGTTTAAAATGGGATTTAGTACAGTAAGGTAGCCCGACACAAGGTAGAAGAGGTGGGTTTGGAGCCCTGCTCCACTACTTACCCTCTCTGTGACCTTGGGCAATTTGCCTCATTTCTCTCAGTCTTAGCTTCCACATCTGTAAAATAAGGAGATTGTGTCTTCAAGGTCCCATCTAGCTCTCAATCACATGAAACCTTGGAAACTTATGAAACTTTGAAATTGGAAATATCTCATAAAATCTGTGTTCCATGATCCTTCCACTGATGTGGACCTCAAAACATGGGATCAAAAGACCACTGACTACAGAGAGGATCCTTTGAACTCTTGGCCCAACTCCTTCAGCCCCACCCATACTGAAGAAGCATCCTCTCTGGACAATGTGGAGGGGGTTTAGAGAGGAGGGAACTACTTGTAATTCCTTCTTTCCTAATGTAGGGGAGAGTATGCTTAGGGAAAACCCCCAGTCTTAGCTCCTACTGGAGACCCCATTGTTGCAGGGCTGGAGAGATTGGAGAAATAGAGAGTGAGGGGCTGTGGGTCAAGGGAGAGGCTGCCATCAAGGAAATTGGTATTTCCAGTGGACTGACGGCCTCCCAGATGGACAGGATGCTCTAAAGGGGCTGCGTTCACTCTAAAGTTCATAACCTTGGGCTTATCTCTAGTTCTGCTCTCTCCCTCACCTCTCATGTCCAGCCAGTGACCAGGGTTTGTCATTCAATGTCCACAAAATCTCTCCCATCTGTCTCTTCTCTACGCCCGCTGTTCCCCATCCTAGGGCAGGCCCTTGTTGCCACCCACCTAGACTAGCCCTCCCAATAGGGCTCCTCACTTGTGTTCTTTTATCCATGCAACCCAACCTCCTTCCTGGCTACCACCACACTACTTCTCATGCCCACTTCTGGTCATGTCCCACCCCCATTCAGAAGTCTTTGGAGGATCCCTATTGCTTCCTGAGTTAAATTCAAATATTTTTGCTTGATCTACAAGACCCTTCATAACCTGACATGACCTTACCTTCCCAGCCTTATCTCATGTCACTCCTCTCTGTGAATTTCACCTTTTTGTTTTCAAAATTGTAATTATTTTATTTTTAATTTGTGAGATAAAGCAAGCATTTCCATAACATAGTAGAATAATAAAAAGATGGTTGCACAAGAAACGGCAAATATTTTATGTACAACATACTATTTCTTTTAAATATATAACTAATTTATCATGTAATTTCTTTTTTTATTTCCCTCCCCACCTTTAGGGATGGCTAACATTAGACATTAATAAGTAGGTATTACACACACACATAGACACATACCACATACACACAGACACATAATTAATACTACACTTTTCCCAATTTATCCTACACACAGCTTGTTTGCACACAATTATGTCCACGTTGTCTCCCCGATTAGATTGTGAGCTCTTTGAGAATGTCTTTTACCTTTCTTTGTATCCTTAGTAATTAGCACAATATCTGGTAAATCTCTGTTACCTGTCCTTTCTTTTCAAAGAGGATCAATGAATGACACAGATGATTTGTGTGTGAATTGGATGTAAATGAGGCAGAAGGGCATAAAATCATCATATTCTGGTACATATATATGTATATTGTATATGTACATGTGTATATAATACATATGTCATAACTGCTTCTTGACTGACTGATGGATCTAGCTAAACTGGACTCCTCTCCGCCCTCTCCTACCTTCATGCCTTGCTCAGTTTATTTTCTGGACATGGAATGCCTTCCCTTCCCATCTTGGCTTTGGCTCATCAGTAGCATATATTTTAAAAAATGCTTATTTTATGTCTTAAGTTCAGAATAAAATAGATGAGCAAGTAAAAAAGTAAGCTTTTATGAAGTGCCTTCTATGTCTTAGGTACTGTGCTAAGTGCTGGGTCAGCCCCTGCCCTGGTTTCTAGGGAAGGACTCCAAATAGGATTGAGAGGGCGAAGGCCTCTTCTGTAGTGTCAACCTCCTCATTTCATCAGTTAGGAAACTGACCCAGAGAAGGGGGTTCCTTTGTTCGAAGTCGTAAGTATTAGGCAAGACGTCTAGGATTCTAAATCTGAACTCCTTCCTCCCTACCCCACTGGTCAAGGCTGAGTCAGTGCAAGAAGGGACCTTAGACTACTGGTTTGGGAATTAGAGAATCAAGGTTCAGACTCTGGCCCCATGACCATTGGAGCAGAACTTTTAAGGTCATCCAGTACAAGGATTTCATTTTATAGGGGCAGCGAGGTGGCACAGTGTAGATAGAGTACCAATCCTGGAGTCAAGAGGACTTGAGTTCAAATCTAGCCTCATACACTAACGTGGGTAAGTCACTCAACCCAGGTTGCCTCTGAAAAGAAAGAAAAAAAGAAAAGACTCAGAGGTGGATCCCATCTGTCAAATAATTGAATTGAGTTAGATAACTTCCCTGATTCTCTGAATCCTCTGGTGAAGCGCTCTGCAGTACGAAGAGTACAAAGAAGAGAAACTGGATTTGAATCCAGTTTCTGAAACGTAGTTTTGTGACTGTGCTCACCATTCATTTCTCTGGGAATCATCTTACTTATCTTGATAACCATATAGGATGATTGCAAGGAACTTTTAAAAAGCTGTAGAGATGTGAATTATTGATGATCACCTTTTTTTTAGAATTCCTTCAGAAGGATCAGTCCCAAGCAAGGTGGAGGAAAGAAGGCATGGCTGATGAAGGAGGGACACAGTCCATCCTCCACCATCCCATCTGTCTCATCCACAGTCTCTCTGCCATTCCAGGGATGGAAAGATAGAAGGGTTTCCACAGCTCTAGCTAATAGCAGAGGGGATTGGTACACATTCAGTCTCAACTGTCAGAAAACATCAGCTTCTTGCCTTGTTGGAGTCGCTGGACGGGCAGAAGCAGAGCTCGGAAGAGCGGGGGTCACCTTGATGAGGAAAATAGTAGAGGCTGCCTTTCAGTCAGGCTAAAGAACTTTCCAAAATCCTCACTGAAAGATGAGGACCCCAGGGGAAATATATTTAAAAAGTTAAGAGATATGTAAACATGAGAAAGGTATTATCATCATGAAACCAAGCTATTATTCATTACCAGGGCCCCCTCTTGCGTTGTGTTTTGTGTGTGTATGTGTGTGTGTGTTTTGTGTGTGTATGTGTGTGTGTGTGTTTGTACAAATAATCATGGTCTCACTACTAGCCCCAGGAAAAAAATAAACAACACCGTTCCTTTCAGATAGAGAAAGCCTGCCCAGGGCTTTGGACACTGACCGGTAGGGGTTGCTCCAGAAGGCAGAAAATCAAATCTTATGAGCTATTTGATAATGGCATCTATGTGGTGCACTAAGAAAGTACTGGGCCTGGGGTCAGGGAGATCTGAGTTCAAATCCAGACTCACATGCCTACCAGCTGTGTGACCTTGGGCAAGCCACTTCACCCTGTTCGCCTCAGTTTCCTCAACTATAAAATAAGGATAATAACAGCATCTATCTCCAGGGATTGTTGTGAGGATCCAATGAGACAGTATTGAAAATACTTAGCACAGTGCCTGACACATGGTAGGTTCTATATTAATGCTGGCTATTGTTATCATCAGTAAAATGGAAGTGATTATCCCTACAATCTCCACCACAATGGGTTAGTTGCTGCGATGTTCAAATATGATAATGTACGCAAAGAACTTTCAAAACTATAATGCTCTATCTAGATGTCAACTGTCACCATTATCAGTTATTTATTTTGTCTTAATTTCCAAGTCAAGTTAGTAGACATTAATTAAGTGCCTACTATTTCCAAGTCAAGTTAGTAAACATTAAGTGCCTACTATATGCTGGTCATTGTGCTAAGCATAGAGGATACAAAGAATGATCAAAACCTGCCCTTAAAGAACTCACAATCTAATATGGGAGACAGGAGGCAAACAATTATTTTGTGTGTAACATTGTATATGTGTATTATATAACAATGTATGAATTCACACAAAGCCCACAGAAAATAGATGTCAGGTACTCCATATAGAAAGTGTCCACAAAGTCTTAGTGCCATTTAAAGTTTATTTAAACTTACTAAAGCTTCAAACTGTACTGTCTATTGGAACACCCTGTCTATACCTTGTGTGTCTATAGTTGTTTGCATGTCTTCTCCCCCATTAAACTGGGAGCTTCTTGAGGGCAAGGACTTTTCTCCTTGTACCCCCAGTGCCTGGTTCATCAGAATTGTTTAATACTTGTGGTTGAATCTTTTTCTTGAATCATATGGTCTCCATGACCCCATTTGGGGTTTTCTTGGCCAAGGTACTGGAGTGGTTCACCATTTCCTTCTCCAGCTCATTTGACAGATGGGGGCACTGAGGCAAACAGGGTGAAGTGACTTGCCCAGGATCACAAAACTAGTAAGTGTCCAAGGCCAGATTTGAAATCAGGAAGATGAGCCTTCCTGACTCCAGACCAGCTGTTGTGTGCATTGACAGCCCCTAGGTGCCCTCACTTATACCTGCTGACCATAACAGAAAATCAATTCTTGCAGGATGGGCACATCTTTTAAAAATGTTTGCTTTTACTTTGCATTGAACAAGAATTTATTTTCTCTCTCCCCATCCCAATTTAAAAGAAAAAAATACAAAAAAACCCCAAACTCTAGTAACCAGTGTTCATAGTCTACAGAGTCTTACGCTGGAGAAGTCCCCAAGTAAGTGTACATATCACGCTCTGCAACTTGGTGCAGAGGAGGGTGGCCTAGCTCTTTATCTCTTTTCCCTTATATCTTTGTCCAGTGTCCTGCCCATAGAAAGCACTTAGTAAATGAGCAGTGATTGACCAATCATTATAATCATAGCTTGTATATAAGGTGTCTCAAAAAGTGTTAAAGTGGAAAACTGCACTAAGATCTTGGGACAACTTGTATATTTAAGGCAGCTACGTAGTACAATGGATAGAGCATGGAGGAGGAAGGGTGATGGTGAGGTGGTGGTGGTGAGAGTGTTGTCAAGAGGATCCAAATTCCAATGTGTCCTCAGACACATACTAGGTTTGGGACTCTGGGCAGGTCACTTACCTTCCATCTGCCTCAGTTTCCCTAACTGTAAAATAGTCATTAGAACACCTACTACAGAGTAGTTGTGAGAGTCAGATGAGACAATATTTGTAATATTCATGACACATAGTAGGTGCTTGCTCCCTTCTTCCCCTACCTCCTACTCTTCAATTAAAAATGCAACTGAATATAAAATTTTTTTTGGGGGGAGGCAATCAGGGTTAAGTGACTTACCTAGGGTCACACAGCTAGTAAATCTCAAGCATCTGACGCTGGAGATAAACTCAGGTCCTCCAAACTCCAGGACCAGTACTCTATCTACTGTGCCATCTAGCTGTCCCCAAATAGAAGATTCGTGAAGGCAGGGTCTGTCAGGCAAAATAATATATCTATATTTCAGTTTATATCACTAGCTTCGAGCACCGTGTCTGCCACATAGTAGGTGGCTAATACATTCTCTTCGATCAGTTAATTGATCTTCAACTTTAAGAAGAAGCGTGGAGTGATAGATAGAGGGTTAGGTTTGAAATCAGAAAAATCTGGATTCAGATTTTGTCTGTGACACATGTGTGTTCATCCTTTGTTGCCGAAGAAGACCATGCCATCAGAGAAATAATGATGTGACTTGCACTTGACTTTGTTTTGAGTGAGGGAGGGCTGTGCTGGTCATCAGCCTCACTTCTCCTCCAGAGTCATCTGAATCCAGTGACCAGATATTCATCAGGATGACTGGACATGACCCAGGATGAGGCAAATTGGGGTTAAGTGACTTGCCCAAGGTCACACAGCTAGTGAGTGTCAAGTGTCTGAGGTGAGATTTGAACTCAGGTCCTCCTGACTCCTGCACTGGTGCTCTATCCACTGCACCACTTGGCTGCCCCTCTCTGACACATAGCAGTTGTGTAAGTCACTTAACTTTTGTTTACCTCAGTTCCTTTATCTATAAATGGGGATAACAATAGCACCTACCTCTCAGGGCTGTTGTGATGCTCATAAGAGACAAAAATTATAAAGCATATAGTAGGAGCTATATAAATGTTGGCTATTTATTATTATCATTACTTAGCCTCTGTGTGCCTCAGTTTCTTCATCTATAAAATGAGTATAACAGCAGCATCTACCTGCCAGGGTTGTTGTCATCAAATAAGATGGTGGTTGTAAAACACTTAGCCTGTGCCTGTCACACAGTAGGTACTATATGAATGTCAACTGTTGTTATTATTATCTTGGGCAAATTATTGAACTTCTCAGTGCCACAGTCCACTCTCCAAGGTACCAGGTTAGAATTGCTGCTGATTTACATTGGCGGAGGGTGTTTCCTAACTGAGTGACCCCTTATATCAGATGCAGAATTGTAACTAGGGCATCATCGGAGAGTCACCTGAAGGAGCCAGGGTCATCTTCCTGGTGCAGATGACTTCAGTGAATCCATGATAACTGTCTTCAAGTATTTGACGAGATGTCTTCTGGATATATGGTCCCATGGAGAAGGGGATTAGACGTATCCTGCTTGGCCCTAAAGGGCAAAATGAGGATGAATAGTTGGAAATTGTAAAAAATAGCCTTGATATAGAGAAAAACTTTCTACCAGTTAGACCTGAAGCCAAAGTGGAATGGGATTCCTGGGTGGAGTAGTGAATAGGCATGGTAGAGATTGGGTGGTCCAGTGGATGGACCTAAAATCAGGAAGACCCAAGTTCAAATCTGACTCAGGTGCTTACTAGCTTCAAAATCCTGGGCAAGTTATTAACTCCCCATGTGCCTCAGTTTCTTCATCCATAAAATGGGGTTAATATTAGCACCTATCTCCCAGGATTGTTGTGAGAATAAATAATAATAGTTATATGCAATTTTTTATGTGCCAGACATGGAGCTAAAGAACTTTACAATTGTTCAGTCTTTGTTTTTGGACATGACCCAGAACATCATGGGGTGATATCCTGATTTACATCTGAATTGGATTGAAGTCAGGCAGAACTGCACAAAGTCTTGAGCCTCACTCTCTTTTCCAGGGTCATCCAAGTCCAGTAGTGAGACAAAAATCAAAATGATGATGGCCTGGGATGCTTGGTATCATTGATGTCTGACCAACCTCTATATGCTCCACAGTATCTGCTTCAGCAGCCTTCTTGGCTGTTGGAAGAAATTGTTCTCATGTGCCCATTCACATGCTAATGATGGCTTTGAGATCTATCAGTTACTCTCAGCCTGGTTTAGCCCATCTGCTGAGACAATTTAACCCGAATGTGGCACCTGTGTGTGCTACAGCTGTTTGGAACTACAGGTGAGCATTAGGTGAATCAGGTGGACACCAAAGGTGGATGAGCAGCCCTAAAAAAGCGCTCAGCAAGCCCTCACTCCAGAGGTGCCACTACTTGCTGAACACTCTATGCTCTCCTCACAACAACCCTGGCAGTCAGGTGCTATTCTTATCCCCATTTTACAGATGAGGAACCTGAGGCAAATAGAGGATAAGTGACTTGCTCACAGTCACACAACTAGTAAATGTAAAAAACAATAAAAACAATATTTATAAAGTGCTTAGTAGTGTGCTTAACACATAGAAGATGCTTCCTAAATGCTAACTGTTATTATTCTGACAGATAAAGAGCAGTATTTGGAGTCAGACTGACCTTAGTTCAAATCCAGCTTCACATACTAACTGTATGACCCTGAGCAAGTCACTTTACCTCTGTCTGTCTCTGTTTTCTCAAGTATAAACGGATTATGACAATAGCATTTACCTCCCAGGGTTGTTATAAGAATCAAAGAAGATAATATATTTAATGCACTTTACAAACCTTAAAATGCTAACTATTTCCTAAGAGGGCCTGGATTCCTCCTTGATGGAAGTCTTCAAATAGAGTATGACTTTTTAGCTGTGTGCACGCGCATGTGCGCACGCGCGCGCGTGTGTATGTGTGTGTGTGTGTGTGAGACAGAGAGAGAGTCCTTTAGCAATCTATTGACACCCTTTCCAATCATGCTTTTAAATGCACAAAATAAAATATGAAGTTACAAAGGAAACCACTTATATTGTATATGGTGATCAGAATACACATAGAAGCAAATTTTCATCTGCTAGGTGAAGGGTCTCTGAAATAGAAATAGTTGGGGTCTTCTCTTTCTGCTAGGGGTTGAAATTGGATGGTCCCTGAGATACAGGAGATTTCAGCTCTAGAATTCTGTGACCAGGCAACTTCTAAAGTCCTTCCCATTTCTCAATCTGTGCTCCATGCTCCTTGACCTTTGGCCTTGCAAGCCCCCTGTTTTAATCCTGTGAACTGACCATTCCCAGGCCCAGGGGATAGATGAAAATCACTGACAGCAAACAACTATGATGTGATCCTCTCTTGCCCTTAGATGGAGAGACTGGAAAGGAGGGTTGGGTGCTGGGTGAGACATTTTTTTTTTTATATATAGAGAGAAACCCCAAACCCAGGAGCCTTTTATAGCAAAGGGGCAGAGGGAAACATTTCTTTCTGTTCTCCCTTTTTCCCCAACTCCCTCTCCTATACTGTGTTTTGTTCTCTCCCTCAGCCACACATAAGCAGCTGCCATGGATCAAAGTCTTCCCTGAGATGTATTTGCTGTGAGGCCTAAACAAGCCAGTGTTTCCACGTAACAAAGAGAAACATGGAAAGGACGTGGTGAACGGCAGACTAGCCTTTGAAAGCCGCCGTGATTGATCTGCCCGTGTTCCCAGAGCCTGACTGTTTCCCCATTCCTCCATCCCTAGCAAGAATGGGGAGCACAAGGAGCAAGGCAGAAGGGGAGCAGCCAGCTGCCAGGGGCGGGTCTTTCTCCTCCCGCCGCCTGTTTAGTCTCTCCTTCCATCATGGAAGAAGTCAATTTCCCCTGCACAGGCCAGCTCAGAAGAGGAATGAGCTGGAAGGAATGAGCCAGGAAGGCATGGTCTTTGGAGTTACCAACCCTTCACCAGTGGCTTTCCACCTATCACTCCTCTGACTTATGAGTTTGTCTGGGCTAAGGCCAACTAACGTCTACAATGAGGGATGAAGGATTCTTGTACTTGTGAGTAGTGTCTCACTTTTCTCCTCTATTCCCAAGGCTGATTGTTTGAAGGAAGATTTCTGCTTCCAGCTTGGGCTTCACAAATAACATAAGAAGTGGCTTGCCTTCCTCATCATCTTCACTAGCTGCTGACCAACTGCCACCTATGGGCAGGTGAACCTGAGACTCAGCTTCCAGCCCATCCTTCAAAGCCTTCAGAAAAGAATATTCCTGCCATCAAAGAAATGGTCAAATCATTCAACACTGAAAACTGGAAAATGGCTTTAAAAGATGAGGCATTATCACTGTTTTTTGCTACTGTACTAAAACCTTTTCCAAGTGATTTTCAGCTAAAATTTTCTACATGTGTTTTCTCTCTGATTTAAAATGTGGACTCTGAGCATGAAGACTGTCAGTGCTTGGAAAATGTTTAATAAATGCTTCATTCATTAATTCCTGCATCAATCTATCAGGTCATATAAATTTAGGCAAGTTTAAATGGCTTCTAAAATAGAGGCTTCCCTAAGCCTCTATTAGCTCATCTATAGTGTGGAGATAACAATTCTCAGACTACACACCTCATGAGGATGTTGTGGGAAAAACACTCTGGCCCAGTCTTAATCTTGAGATGATAATAATATTAATAGTAGCAATGATAGTTATGATCAATATGATGTATAGTAATGACAATGAAGGTGATGATGTATGTTCCTGTGACTCTTTCCAGTTTACATATACCTCAAGAATATATGGAGTTCTAATTACAGTTTGCTTTTGCCTTCTTATTTTAATTATTCTTGTAGACCTTGGTTGGTGGTCAATCTATCTTTGGTGAAAATATGCATATTTCTACCAAGAGACATGAGTGCATATATTTAAATACATATGTAACCCATGACTTGAAGGAAGAGCCCTTCACTCTCCCATCCCTTCCCCAGAGAGTCTGGGTTTCTACAGACTAGGTTGAATCCTGGAGGCTGATGTAAGAGGGTCAGGTTTTTTTGTCTGTTTTTTAATTTGGCTTATGCCTCTTCCCAGAATTATTCTGGAAAAATCACTAAATATATCTTAGGTATAGCTGCTCACATCTAGTTTTTTTTTTCCTAGTTAAGAGTAACAGGTGCCCAATTCCCTTATAAATATTCAAGGTAATGATGCTATATCAGGTAAGCTGACCACCTTGATCACATAGAAAATGCAAAGGACTCACTGGAACCCATAAACAGAGATTAGAACACATGAAGCACTCACAGTCATTCCCTTTGGAAGAAATTGATTTGAGGGTTGCTATTGAGACAACCATTTGACATTCCAATGAGTTCCCTTGTTCCATAGAATCTTAGGCGGTTACTCTAAGACATATTAACTACTGCAATTTAGCATCAATTCCAATTTAGCAACTCCTTCCCCTTCCTCACCTTCAACAAGGCAGACATTCTTTCAAGCAATCCCTCTCTCATCAAACCTGAACTATCCAAATAAATTACTGTAATAGCAGGATATAGGCAGCTAGGTGGATAGAGCACAGAGCCTGGAGTCAGGAAGACCTGAGTTCAAATTTGACCTCAGACACTTAATAACTGTGTGATTCTAGGCAAATCACTTAACCCTGTTTGCCTCAGTTTCCTCATCCAAAAAGTGAGCTGAAGAAGGGAATGACAAAACATTCTTACATCTCTACCAAGAAAATTCCAAATGAGGTCATGAAGAGTTGGATGTGACTAAAAATGACTGAACATCAGGAGGTGGCAAGGTCCAAATTTCTCTCTTCTTTAAATCATGAGTTCCCTTCATTTCCCCCCTTAGTCATGGGAGCTCCATGGCTGATCCTATCTCTCCAGTATGTTCAGGAAATGTTCTTCTTTCTGAAAGGTTCAATGCCTAAACTTTCAAACCTGGAGATTCCCGAAATTAGGCAACTTGGGGCAATTGTCCAAGCTGGTACTGCCTAAGAACTCTACCTTTTCTGGCTAGAAGGTTAGATTCTGGGATTCTATTAAAACAAAATTCCCCCTTCCCTACCCAAGAAGTTGGGGATCAAGAATATTTTCTATTGAGTCCCCTGGGGTAGGTGGCAAGTGGGGCAAACACATCTATCCTTGCCATGTGCTTCTGCAGGAACTCTATTATTGTGCCAGCTATAGCCATCTCTTGGCCAGGCAAAGTCCACCCTCTGTTTTCTGATCTCTGAACTGTGTTTAAGGAGTAGGAATGATGCAAGACACCTATACCAGTTCCATTTGGGAAGGGGTTCAGGAGGGTGGAGGACAAGGCATGCATACACTGATTGGCTGTACTTGGATCTCTCCTTTCAAAATAAAGTAGAAAAAAATGGCAAAAGGCTGAGAATGGTTTTTGAATATCTTTTATAAGTTACTGGGAGAGGTGTGGTTTCTCTAACAGAAGTCAATCTTCTATTTTAGAGTCCTAGACAATCATCTTGAGGGCAGCCCTATTTACTGAAAACCATTGAGGAGTTCTCTGTGTCTTCTCAACAAAGTAGCAATGGGTATGCTTTCCTGATCCTTGATAGATTGGTGAGCTCATCATATTGATCAGTGCTCCCCTGATCCCTCCATCTCCCCTGATACAAATGCCTCCTTGCATATAGAGTGTGTCTTTTTTTTCCTTTGTCAGATTATAAGGTCCTTGAGGACATAGACTGTCTTTTGCTTCTTCCACCTTCCACTAGGGTCTATGTATGCTGGATGGTCAATCCAGAGATTCCAAGTCAGGCTTACTAACACTAGTGGGGGTCAATCCAAAGCTGAGATGGCTGCAATCTTTCATGGTGACAATAACTCCAGGCTTCCTGAGACATTGGTAATTTCTCCAGCACATCTCATGGACTTTAAAATGGAATGCCAGGGCTTGGAGGGACCTTAGAAAAGAGAACACAGACTGTGATAGCTTGTAGAAAACTTAGAACAAAGAGCACAGAATGTCAGAGTTGAGAATGATCTTAGCTGTTCATTAATCCACTGCCATCATTTTGACAGTAGAAGAAACTGAGGCTCATGTTCTCTGAGTGGATTGTTCAAGAGTAGATTACATAGGTGGCAAGTATTAGAATGAGTATATAAACCCAAGAAAATCTCTGGATGTCTGGGTTTGCCACCTCTAGCTTGCATTTTAGGTTATGTGGAATTAGGAACTGGGATAGCATGATTTGGAGGGAATTGAATTTTTTATTCCATTCCTGGGAGCAGGAGTTCCTAGAGACCCACCTCCATTCTTCCCCTTCCCCCCGTATCTTCTATTACATTAAAATTTCAATTATCTATACAGATTCACAGCCCAGAATTGAGGGTGGAGGTAGGGAGTACTATGTATAATGCCAAACAATGTAGTGATAGTGTAAAAATCCTTTCATTTGGGCTTTGGGATCTTGTGTGGTTTTATTTTGGGAGGATATCCCTAGGTGTGTCTCAGCCAGACTCTAACCATTGCCTGTGTAGGTAGTAAAGGAGGTAGATGGAAGAGTGCTTGGTGGAAAAAAGCATGTTCCATTTAATTTATTTTAATGAGTATTACTATGCATCTATTGTGTACTAGGCACTGCCCACTGAGGAAACAAAGAAATTTTTTGTAAATGTCCACCATGAAATTTAGGTGATAATTGAGAGTTACCTGGGTTGGAAACCTTGAATTGCCTTTATTGTCACAGGAATATACAAGAACCAAATATTAATAAGAGGACTCATATTTCTATAGCCTTCATTCATTCATTCCTTTGTTCATGCATTCATTCAACAAGCATTTTTTAAAATGATGAAACTGATTAAGTGACTTGTCCAGGGTCACACATCTGGTATGTATCTGCAGGAATATCTGAACTTAGGTGCTTCTGATTCCTGGTCTAGTACTCGAGTCACTGTACCATCTTCAACAAATATTTATTTAACACATTATATACCTAGCGCTATGCGAGAGGTAATTTAACATAGTGAATTAAGAGTGAGTCCCATAAGACCTGAGTTCAAGTTCTTCTTCTTCCTGGTTGGGTGGCCCTTGGCAAGTCCCCTAACTACTTAGTTCTCCTGGCAATTCAGAAAGATTATTAGTTCCAGAAAAGATACTGAACTACACTGATAGAGTGAGTGCCCTCACCTGGGAGTTCTCTACATCAGTGAAATCGAAAGTCTAATTCCTATCTTTATGTACCTAGCACTGTGTTGGGTACAGAGCATACAAAGAGAAAAATAAAATAGCTCCTGTCTTGAAGGCATTTAAATTCTATTGGGGGGAAATACAAAATAATTTCAGGGTGGGTGTGGAAAGCACAGAAAATTGAGGGGGGGATTATGTTGGAAGTGGAATTTGAATCCTCTTTCAAATGGAACCTGGGATTCTGAGAAAGGGAGATGACAACGGAGAACATTTCAGCCATGGATAACAGTCTGTGCAAAAGCATGGAGGTGGGAGGAGGGGAAACAGTGAGGCCTCCTGAAACAAAACTAAACCTTCTCTTTCACCAGATTCTTTCAGACTAAGGGTTCTGACTGGTCTGAACCCTTTCAGTTGGTGAGTAAGGAGAAGAGACCTGGTAAGATGGGTTAATTCCTCCTCCCCTAGACTAACTGGGCATAATTAATTCTTCATCTATCCTTTTCCACCTCCAGTTTCTTTCTCAGGCGTGTGTCTGAAATGGTCTCTGGGGAGGGTCCGGGCAACAGCTGCCTTTGATCAGCCCAACATCTGGGAGACTCAGCACTTCAAGAATGCTGACTTGTGATCAAAGGTGGGAACTCAGTGACAGTCAAGACCTGGCAAGATCCCAACAGTGTTAAATAGATGATTGGTGCTTGGGGAGGGGGGCAGGAAGGGGAGAAATGGGTCCATCATCTCACCCTAATAGTGAGGCCATTGGTCACTGAGGGCTGAGGACTGGAGCTGGGAGCAAGGGGTTGGTCATTTAACCTATGGGTCATGGGACTAAGACCCAGAACAGACCAGAAATACATAGGGATAGAGATAAACCTCTATCCCTTCTCATTATGCCAAAATCCCTACTCCTATCCCCATTTCCCAGTTTTCTCGTCCCATTCAGTTTTCCATTATAGAGATGGCTGGAACAGTGAACAAAATTCTGGGAGCCTAGAAAACATTAATTCTGGTGCCTACTTATATCTGTAAGATCCTGGCAAATTTTTTAATCTTTATTCTTTCATATAAAAGGCAAGTAGATTAGAGCCTTGGAGTCAGAAAGACTTGGGTTCTATTCCAGTCTTTGACACATAGTGGCTATGTGTCCCTGGGAACATTATTTAATTTTCCCAGTATGCAGGCAACCCTCTAAGACAAGAATTCCTACACTGGGGTCCTCTGATATCTCCTCCTTGACCTCAACAAGGGCTCTAGGGTTAGATTTCAGATGGCCTGGGAACTTAGATGAGAAAAAAAATATTCATTTCTTTTCAGTATCATTGGTTTTCTTTGCAATCCTGCAAATTGATTTTTATGTATTCAAAAATATTATTTTGAGAAGAGGTCCATCCATAGGCTTCATCAGACTTTGAAAGGGGTCTAGGACACACACATAAATTGTTAAGAACTTTTGCTCTAAGGCCTTAAATTGCAAAATTTGCATTGGTAGAGGGACATTCTTCACTAAGAAATTTCAACAAATAACAAAAGATCAGAAACCACAAGTCCTGATCAGAAAACAAAGAAGAAGAAGAAAGTATAGATTCTTCTAAGTACCAAAATAGCTCATGATTTCTGAGCAAGGTCTCCTGAAGAGAAATAAGGCTGGGATTATTCTCTTCATTTTGCTTGTGGGGTAATTGAGTCTTAGGATGACTATTTGTCAAAGATGGTGCAGAAGGGATTTATCCTTTGGGTAAGGTGACTTAGATGGCTATGGAGGTGTCGTCCAACTCTGGGAGAAATATACTCATGTGGCTCACTGGATAGAGCATTGGAACTGGAATCAGAAAGACCTGAGTTCAGATATGATCTCAGATACTTATTAGCTGTGTGAGACCCTACGCAAGTCATTTCACCTCTGTCTATTTCAGTTTCCTCAGCTGTAAAATGGGGACAGCAATAATCAAGTGAGTAATATTTGTAAAAAGTTATTTGCACAGTGCCTAGCACATCGTAGGTACTTACTAAATGTTTAATCCCTTCCCTTCTCTGTTGCTTTTTCCATTAACCATTCTTTCTCCCTTATATCATAGAATACAGAATGTGAGAAAGGAAACAAGCATTTAGTAAGTACCTACTGTGTGCAGGCACTTGGCTAGATCCTTAAACAAATATTAACTCTTTTGATCTTCACAATAATTCTGGGAGGTGGGTGTTACTGTTGTTGTCACACAGGTAGCAAGATTTAACTCTCTGCCCTCTGTGTTACTACCCTTACCAGTCAATGTTCATGTCTCCAGACACTAGTCTGAAATGAAGAAGGTGATTTTCATTTAAACTTCTCAACAACCCTTTGAGGTAGGTGCTCCATTATGCAGTTGAGGAAAGAGGTAGACAGAGATAAAGTGACTTGCCCAGAGTCACACAGCTAGTTAAGTATCAGAGGCTAGATTTGAACTCAAGTCTTCCTGACTCCAGTCCACTATATCCACTATGGCGCCACTTAGCTGTCTCTAAGGAAGGGAATAGCAGCTGAGACAATGGATCAATCAATCAGTGCCCAGGTGGGAGGGGTCCTAGAAATCCATCTTTTGGAAAAGAAAACTGAGACCCATAGTAGGTAAATGAGCTGACCTAAGACACACAGCAAAACTAGAGACAGAGCAAGTAGTATTTCTTACATAAAATCAGTATTCATTAAACTGAAAATATAAAGCACTATCCTCATTCCTACTTCCTTCCTCTGAGGTCTGACTCAAGGGCTCCTTTTTCCATGAAGTCCTTCCTTAGGTCCACAGTGTGCAATGGTCATCTCTTTGCCTTCACTGTCCCCTCATAACTCTTCAGATTTGGAAACACTCTCAATTCTCACAACCATTCTGGAAGGCAAATACTAGGATAGTTTTTAGGACCCGCTTTTAGGGAGAAACTGAGGGTCAGAGATGCTTTCTGACTTACATGTATTTGCACAGATAGTGAGTATCAGAAGTAGTGACTGAACCCAAGCCCTGACTCCAAATTCACTATTTTTCCTCCCAAAATACCATATGATGTCTCTGGTTTAATCTGGCATTTTAGAAGGAAGGACATGGGCAGTTTTGGGGCAATTGCTCCTGATATTATCACTGGGGAGATAAAAAGGAGAATGAACCTGAGCTCTATTTGACCTCTTTATGGAGTTTTGAACCTTCCAACGGTCACCATGATGACAGCGTAGAAGCAAGACTAATCCCTCTTTCTGTGTCCATACTGGGTACAAGTATGGACCAAGAATTGTAAAGAAATATTGCTATAAAGATCTATCCTCCCTAAGATAAAACACAAATTTCCTCTCTGATGGTTAAATCCCTTTATCATCTGTCTTTACCCTACTGTTCCAGGCTGTCTTTTACTCACTCTACTTTCAAGCTAAACTGGCCAACCTATGACGCCCATCAGTTGGGGAAGGCTGAACAAATTGTGACTGAATACTATTTGCTGTAAGAAGTAGCACTTTGTTTTGCAGAATAAGATGTGTAAACAGGTGTGTGTGTGTGGAGGGGGGAATCCTTTGTTCTTTCATCTTTCAGTTTTTTCATCTTTCAGTCAATTTGTGTGTTTTGTATTTTTTATTATTTTATTTTTTTAATGTTCTACAATCACTGCCATAAAACAGATTTTTACCCCCCTACACCTACCGCCCCCACTCCCCGCCCTCCCCAAGACGGCATACAATCCTATATAGGATCTACATATACTTTCCTATTGAATACGTTTTCACTATAGTCATGCTATGTAGACAAACTAAAATAAATGGAAGAATCATATAACAAATCAAAACATAACACACACACACACACGATCTGCTACATTCTGTGAATGAATTCTGTAGTTCTTTCTCTGAGTGTGGAAGGCATTTTGCCTTAGAAAACCATTGGGAATTTTTTTTTAATTTTAATTTTTCTTGTGTTATTATGAAGTTCTAAGTCTACCAGAAAAAACTGTCACACACTGTGGTTGTTGCTGTGCACAAAGTTCTCCTGGTTCTGCTCCTTTCGCTCAGCATCAGGTCATATAAGTCCTTCCAGGCCTCCCTGAAGTCTTTTTGATCATCATTTCTTGTGGCGCAATAGTACTCTGTTACATTCATATACCATAATTTATTCAGCTGTTCCCCAGTTGATGGGCATCCCCTTGATTTACAGTTTTTGGCAACTACAAAGAGTGCTGCTATAAATATTTTTGTACATGTGGGACCCTTTCCCACTTTTATGATCTCTTGGGGAAACAGTTCTAGTATTGATATTGCTGGGTCAAAGGGTATGCACATTTTTGTAGCCCATTGGGCATAGTTCCAAACCATTCTCCAGAATGGTTGGATGAGCTCACAACTCCACCAACAATGAAATGGTGTTCCAACTGTCCCACATAATCTCCAACATTTACCATTTTCCTGTTCTGTCATGTTTGCCAATCTTATAGGTGTGATGTGGTACCTCAGAGTTGTTTTGATTTGCATCTCTCTAATCAAAAGTGATTTAGAGCATTTTTTATATGATTATAGATATCTTTAATTTCTTCTTCTGAAAATTGCCTGTTCATATCCTTTAACCATTTATCAATTGGGGAATGAATTATATAGTTGTACATTTGAGTCAGTTCTCTACATATTCTAGAAATGAGGCCTTTATCCCTGAGATTAGCTGTAAAAATTCTTTCCCAATTTACCGCAATCCTCCAATTTTGGTTGCATTGGGTTTGTTTGTGCAAAAACTTTTCAGTTTATGTAATTAAAATTATCCATCTTGCATTTCATAATGCTTTCTACCTCTTCTTTAGTAAAAAGTTCTTCCTTTTTCCATAAATCTGATAAATACACTATTCCTTGCTCCTCCAGTTTGTCCACGGTATCAGTCTTTACACCTAGATTGTGTACTCATTTGGACTTTATTCTTGTGTAGAGTGTCAGGCATGGGTCTATGCCTAGTTTCTGCCACACTGTTATCCAGTTTTCCCAGAAATTTTTGTCAAACAGTGAGTTCTTATCCCAGAAGCTCTGGTCCTTGGTTTTATTAAACAGGAGGTTGCTATATTTCTTGTCTATTGTGTCTTGTAGACTCTACAAGTCTATTCCACTTGTCTACCCATCTGTTTCTTAGCCAATACCAAGTGGTTTTGATAATTGCTGCTTTATAATACAATTTGAGATCTGGTAGTGCTAGGCCACTTTCCCTAGCATTTCTTTTCATTAGTCCCTTTGATATTCTGGACTTTTGTTCTTCCAGAGGAATTTTGATATTATTTTATCCAGCTCTGGAAAATAATTATCTGATAGATTAATTGGTATGGCACTAAATATGTAAATTAATTTAGGTAGAATTATCATTTTTATTCTATTAGCTCGGCCTACCCATGAGCAACTGATATTTTTCCACTTACTTAAATCTGTCTTTATTTGTGCAAAAAGTGTCTTGTAATTGTGTTCATATAGTGCCTGGGTTTGTTTTGGCAGGTAAACTCCCAAGTATTTTATAGTCTCTACCCTAGCTTTAAATGGGATTTCTCTTTCTATCTCTTGCTGTTGGACTTTGTTGCTAATATACAGGAATGCAGAAGATTTGTGTGGGTTTATTTTGTAACCTGCAACTCTGCCAAAGTTGTTTATTATTTCAAGTAGTTTTTTACTTGAGTCTCTGGGATTCTCTAAGTATATCATCATATCATCTGCAAAGAATGATAACTTAGTTTCTTCTTCGGCTATTTTTATTCCTTCAATTTCTTTATCTTGTCTAATTGCTACAGCTAACATCTAGTACCATATTGAATAATAGTGGTGATAATAGATATCCTTATTTCACCCCTGATCTGATTGAAAATGCATCTAGCTTATTCCCGTTGCATATAATGCTCTCTGAAGGTTTTAGGTAGATACTGCTTATTATTTTACGGAAAGTTCCCTTTATTCCTATGTTCTCCCTTGTTTTTAGTAGGAATGGGTGTTGTATTTTGTCAAAAGCTTTTTCTGCATCTATTGAGATAATCATGTGGTTTTTGTTAGTTTTGTTGTTGATATGATCGATAATACTGATAGTTTTCCTAATATTGAACCAGCCTTGCATTCCTGGTATGAATCCTACCCGATCATAATGCATTATTCTCATGATAAGATGCTGTACTGTATTCATTTTGCTAAAATCTTATTTAAAGTTTTTGCATCTACATTCATTAGAGAAATTGGTCTATAATTTTCTTTCTCTGTTTTGTGTCTTCCTGGTTTAATCAAAACCATATTTGTATCACAGAAAGAATTTGGGAGGACTCCTTCCTCTCCAATTTTCAAAAATCGTCTATATAGTATTGGAATTAACTGTTCTTTAAATGTTTGATAGAATTCACTTGTAAATCCATCTGGCCCTGGAGATTTTTTCCTAGGGAGTTCGTTGATGGCTTGTTCAATTTCTTTTTCTGAGAGGGGTTTGTTTAGGTATTCAGCTTCTTCTTCTGTTAATCTGGGCAATTTGTATTTTTTAAAATACTCATCCATCTCATTTAGGTTATCGCATTTGTGGGCATAAAGTTAGGCAAAGTAATTTCTAATTATTGTTTTAATTTCCTCCTCATTGGAGGTGCGTTCACCCCTTTCATTTTTAATATTAGTAATTTGATTTTCTTCTTTCTTTTTTTAAATCAAATTAACCAAAGGTTTATCAATTTTATTGGTAAATAAACTATTTAGTTGGTAAATACCAACTATTGGTTTTATTTATTAATTCAATAGTTTTCTTAATTTCAATTTTATTAATCTCTCCTTTGGTTTTCAGTATTTCTAATTTGGTATTTACTTGGGGATTTTCAATTTGTTCTTTTTCTCACTTTTTCAGCTGCATGCCCAAGTCATTGATCTCCTCTTTCTCTATTTTATTTATGTAGGCATTCAAAGATATAAGACTTCCCCTAAGAACTGCTTTTGCAGTATCCCATAAGATTTAGTAGGTTGTGTCATTATTGTCATTCTCTTGAATGAAGTTGTTGGTTGTTTCTATGATTTCTTCTTTAACCTACCCCTTCTTTAGGATTAGATTATTTAGTTTCCAATTGATTTTTGGTTTATCTTTCCATGGCCTTTTATTACATATAATTTTTATTGCATTATGATCTGAGAAGGATGCATTGATTATCTCTGTCTTTCTGTACTGGATTGTGAGGTTTTTATGGCCTAGTACATGGTCTGTATTTGTTTTTTAATTAAGTAAAAGAAGTCATTTTTTGCCTCATTTCTTATCTAGCCTTAATCACTGAATGGGTGTTGCCCCAGTCAAACTGAGCCCTGGGAAAGATCTTAACTTAAAAAGGCCAAGGTCTTCCCAATGCATCTGGGGCCATTTCCAGTCGTTCTGATCTATATCTTGCCACTGGATCAGATGGCTCCAGAGGAGAAAGTAAGGCTAGTTTCTTTGCACAACCCTGCCTCACTTAAATCCAATTCACTTGCAAGTCATGCCATCACCTTCCTGATGTTATTGTCTTCTTTGAGGACAAAGGACAGCCAATAACAACATCTTTCAGCCAATTTCATAATGGCAAAGATGATACTTGAATTCTGCCTATTCCCTTTGGATACCTCCCTGATGCATGTAAAATAATTGCTGTGTTTTAGGTTTCAGCTTCTAGGCTCAAAGAGGTAGAGCAGAGATAGAGTCCCATCAAGTCGCTTTATTTTACAGGTGAAGAAACTGAGCCAAATCCCCCAAAGTTGAGCAACATGCCAAAGGATCAAGCATCTGAGATTTGAATTCAGGTCCTTGAGCTCCATATATGATGGTCTATCCTCTATTTAATGGTCTCCTCATCCACTCAATAGACTGTAAGTTCCTTCACAGAAAGGATCTTTTTCTGGTTTTGCTTCAGTATCCCAAGAGCCCACTTCAATGGTTTGCATACAGAACATTTTTAATGACTAAGTGAGGGTTGGATTTGAACTGAACTGAATTGTAGCTAAATTCACAAAATACTGTTTCAAGAATCCATGAGGAGAAGACATGGAAATTATCTCTTTGATGTATAATGAATAAAATTTTTATTTATAATTTATAAAGTTATAATTTATAATTCCAAAATAAGATCCAACAAATATAATTCCACACGCATTGACTAGATGCCTACTATGTGCTGGAGATATTTTCCATTGTTTCCTGTGGTCATTTTATCCTGAGCAGCTGGAAGCATTTTCCAGACATTACCTAATTCCTAATAATGGCATCCCTATGAGAGTAGTCTGATGATGGCAATTCTCTCCATTTCTCAGTCTTACTACTTTGAAATGGGAAGAAGAACAAGCTATTTGGACAAAATCTAGTAGCAGATGGTAGGAGGTAGGAAAGCCAGATCCCAGTCTGGCCAAGTGGGACCTTCTGCCCATTTCTCCATCCTCTAAATATTTCTTTCTCTACATTCTGAATTATTTCCTCATCCATAGCTTTCTATTGCCATAGAAACTGCTTCCAATTTGCCTAGTGAGTCAGGCATCTTTGTCCTACCTTGAGTTGTTCCTCTTTTCCTCCTCTTTGAATATGTTCTTTTAATGAAATCATTAAACTTAGGTACAGTCAATTCTCTCAACTTTTCCTCATATGTTGAGCCCAATGTACAACAGTCCCTGAGAGACTGAACTGTGTGGGAATCGATAGTCAGGGGCCAAGGTCGTTATAGGGAAGTGACCCACTTGGCAATCCAGTGGCCTTCAGCCTTCTCAGTTCTGTGGCCAGCTTACTCCATGACTTACATGGCTCTCTATGGGATCTCTTAAGGTTTTCTTTCTGACCCTAGCTCCAAAGATAATGAATGTCCTTATGCTCTTTCTCTGTCTCTGTCTCTCTCTCTCTCTTTCTGTCTCTCTATCTCTGTCACTCTCTCTCTGTCTTGCTTTCTCTCTTTGTCTTTGTTTCTGTTTCTATCTCTATCTCTCTTTTCTCCCTCCCTTCCTCCCCCTCTTTCCCTCTCTCCTCAAATTGGCCAGACCCTTTGATTTTTAAAAATAATCAAACACTTCCCAAAGGAATGATTTCATTTCTCTTTTCTAAAAACAGCCCATAAAACAGCCTTCTAGTCAGAGGAGATGTGGTTTAGTCCAGGCTGGCACATATGTATCTATGAAAAGGCGGGGGGGAGGGGAAGATTTTTCCACTGGCTAATTTCTTAGGGGAGTTCAGCTACCATTTTTTGTTAAAGGGAGTGGGTGATTTCATCAAAGGTCCCACTTTTAGCAATCTCTTCCCTAACTTCCTGGTTCTGGTCCCTTTCCAGTCCCTCAAAGAGTAAGGCTTTGTATTAGCTCATTGTCCTCCTTCCAAGGAGATCAGGGCACTTTCCATGAATCATTAATTCTGTATTTGAAATAAAGGTAATATGCCATCCAAAAAACATCTTGGCCAGAGAAAGTCACCAAAAATGTTCAGACATGTCAAAGGAGTTTTCTCACACACAATCTATGATCCTTTGATCCTTAGGCAATGGACTTGTTTAAGGTCTCAGGGAGATCTCACCACTCTGCTTTCCTCTGTCTCCTCCCTTAAATCCCAGTGTCAGTATCTCTGGTTCTTTCTCTGTGTTGCACGTCAGAGATGCTGAGAAGTCACTGTCACCAAATATTACTTTTCTTGACCCAGGTCCGTGGTCCAGGTAAGCCTGCAGATCACCAAACCAAGTCTGCCAAAAGTCAGGCTCACTCAATCACTGACTGAACTGAGGCATCTTGAAGACCAGACTGCCCAGGTCTATCGCCTGACAAATGAGTCTAACTGCTAGGCTGAAAGGCCTGACCACCAGAGGAAGCCCAGTAGATTTGTTTGCTGTTCTCTGTCCAGGCAGCTTCATGCACTATTCACAAGGTTAAAAACAGTCTGCCTAAGGAACAGATGGTAGCCCCTTATGCTAGAAGAAAGACTTTTTGCAAAAGATTTTTGAGTCTCAATTTCTCTGTATAGCAACATTTAAATCTTGCATTGCAGGTCAACATGGGAGCACAGAGAAATTGTGGAATTTTGTTTCCTCTTTTCCTGATTCCATCAAGGGGGAGAAATATATTTCCTTAATAAAATGTCAGGGCTGAGAAGGGCCTTAGAACACGGAATATCAGAGCTGGGGCATGCCTTAGAATAGGGGATGTTAGAATACATCTATGTTACTTCCACGTGCAAGAAGATCCAGTCGTTCCCCATTTCCCCTGGGGGCAGGCAACTTTCTAAAACAGATTTTGAACTGGGGCTCCTGAACTTTTATTTTTTTAAACTCTTTTGATGCCTGTATTTTAATATAATTGGTGTCCTTTGTAGCCCTATGTGTTTTATTTTATATTTTGTACTTTAAAAAACATAATTCTGAGAAAGGGTCCTTCTCCCGGCTTACTCATCACACATGAAGGTAAAGAGGCCATGCTCTGGCATCAAGGATCTCCTCCTCTGCCATTTCAAATCCTTCCAAAGTACATCCAAAGTAGCTGATTTTCAATGTGTAATTGGTATCCTACTACTTACCATCTTAATGGGTGGGAGAAGAACTGGGGGGAGGGAATTTGGAAATTCAAAACATTTTTCAAAAAGAAGTGTTAAAAATAAATACACAATAAATTGATTTAAAAAAGAGAAAGCCCTTCCAACGCTGCTCAGACCCTTCCTTTCTAGGCATGTTATGAAACATCTCCTTTCATGCTTTCTTGCCCTTTACCATCCCCCACTCCATCTCTTATCTCTGTGTTTTTGTATAGAGAATGTCAGAGCTGAGAGTGGCTTTAGAATATAAAATGCCAGAGCCAAGAAGGGAGCTGGAAGATAAAATATCAGAGGTGAGAGGGTGTTGAGTTTGCGGTCTCACCCTGAACTTTCCCTTAGCATCTGGGACTTCCTCAGCCTGGAACATCTTTCTTCCCCTAAGACTCTGTCATTATGGAACAGACTTCTGCCAGGGTGGCCCCTTTCTTCCCTTGGGGAGTTCCTCCTCATGCCTCCTTTTTTGGGGGGGGTTGGCAAACTTTCATCTCCCTTCCAATCGTGCCTCTGACTTTCTGAAGTTCAACCCCCTACATCTTTCATCAGCCTCAGTTTCCCACTCTGTAAATGGTAATTTTACTTGATAATAAGATAAGATGATAAGAAGATATGCCGCCCCCCCCCCAGTGAGAATCAAAAGAGATAACAAACAAAGTACTTTGCCAGCCTTAAAGTGCCATAAAATCCTGGCTATTATCTTGTGTTGGTGAGTGCTAGATCTGGAATCACAAAGACCTGGATTTGAAATCCACCTATTAGCTATGTGACCAATGAAGAAATCCCTTACTGTCTCTGAGTGTTGGTCTCTTCTGTAAAATGAGGATTCCCAATAGTTCCTGCTGGAATTGTGGAGCATCTCAAAGGAGATGGAAAGAAAGCTTAGTTCTCTAAATGAAGGAAGGACCAGTTATTGAGAAATCACTAAATTGTTACTAAATGAGTCATTTTAATAGACAGGGCAGCCCACCATAGGGAAAAAACTCATTTTCTGCCAGCAAGGCAGGGTGGAGCTTGGGGGTAAAATAGGGATATTCAGGATTAGGGGAGACAGAAGTTTTAAAAAATGGGAAGGAAGAAGAAAGGGCAGTCAGGTGATAGATGGAGCACAGAACTTGGAGTCAGGAAGACCCAAGTTCAAATCTGGTGACAGACACTTAATAGTTGCATGTCCCTGGGCAAGTCACTTAAACTCTGCCTGCCTCAGTTTCCTCATCTGTAAAATAAAGAAAATAATAGGACCTATCTCCAAGAGTTGTGATGAGGATCAAATGAGATAATATTTGTGAGGCTACTGGCACAGTGCCTGGCACATTGTTAGTGCTACATATATGATTATGGTTATTGAGATTATGTTGCTTATATTTTATTATGTTCATATTATTATTATATTTATTGTTGCTTTTCTTATCATTTTATTATCGTGCTGTTTATGTGTTATTTATGTTTACATTATTCTCATTATTTTATTATTAGGTTGTTTATATTTTATTTACGTTTATATTATTATTTGTTTCTTATTTTGTTATTTATGTTGTTTATATTTTATTATAATGTAATACATAACATAATAAAATAGAATAAATATTTATTATTATATTACTTTTATTATAATATATTATATTGTAATGTTATATATTATTTATGAATAATAAAAATAGAATAAAATAATAGAATAAAAATAAATTAAAATAACAATATAATATAATATATTCTAATATGTTGTTTATATTTTATTAATTATGTTTATATTGTTATGTTTATTGTTATTCTTGTTCTTATTTCTATTGTTATGTTGTTTATATTTTATTAATTATATTTATATTTATTATTATTTATTTATTTTATTATCATGTTCATTATTATTGTTAGGATCATGCAGCTAGGTGCCACAGTAGACAGAGTGCTAGACCTGGAGTTAGGAAGACCCAGCTTCAGACACTCACTAGCTGTGTGACCAACTGGAGTACAAATGTGTGAAAGGGAGTCCTGGACCCAGAGATAGGCTGGAGTCATATTTTGAAGGACTTTCAATGACAGAGGAGAGGGCATTTAATTCTAGAGGAGATAGTGAGCCACTGGTATTTCTTGAGCAGGGGAGTAACAAGGTCAGAACTGCTTCATGAAGATCAGCTTGGCAGCTGTTTTGAGGATGAAATGGAGGATGGTGAGGAGGGAGGCAGGGAAGTCATAACTATCACAAGAGTTTAGATAAGAGTTGATTGGGGTCTGAACTAGGGCAGAGGTGATGAATGTAAGAGATGCTGTGGACATCGAAGACTTGGCAACTGATTAGACATGTGGGCAAGAGAGAGCAAGGAACTGAGGGTGAGTCTGGGATTGGGAACTTAGCTGAGCAAGAGGATGGTGCTGCCTAGAGCCAGCATCACCAGCTGACTTCCTAGGTCCCTTAACCTTGCCTGAGTATGTCCTGAAACCCATTCTCTAGTGGGTTTCCCCAACCTCATCCCCAAAGGATGCTCCCAGCATTCCTCTCCTCTTGCTGACAGCAAAAATAGACCAGTAACATCTTCCCTAGAGAAACTTTAGAGTTAAAAAAAGAAAAAGCAACTTTAACATTTGTGCTGACTTGGATTAATTTAAAAGTCAAGTAAAACAAGTACAGAAAAACTGAGGACACAGATATGGCCAAGATGGCTGAGAACCACTAGGGAGAAATAGGACCATGTAGAATGTGGTGACATCATTGATAACTTAAGCTCTAATCCAGCATATATAGGCCACTTTAAGTTTTGAAAAGTACTCTACAGATATTATCTCACTTGATTCTCACAAAAACCATGGGAAGTAGGGGCTGTTATTATCCCCATCTTGCAGAGGAAACTGAGACAAACAAGTTGACTTTTCCAAGGTCACACAGGTAGTAAGTGTGTGAGGCAGATTTGAACTCAGGTCTTAGTAACTCCAGGTCCAGTGCTCGGTCCACTGTGATACCTAGCTGACTAATAATAGTAAATGTAATGATAATGATGATGAAGATGACGACAGTGACGACGATAATGATGATGATGAGTGTGACCCAGTGGATAGAAAACTGATCTCAGAATTAGGAACCTAGCTTTGAATTCTGCCTCTGACACATGGTGGCTTGGTGATTTAAGTCAAGTCACTTAACATATGATGGCCCCAGAAAACTCTGTGAAATTATAGGTTGCAGAGAATGTGCCAACTTGCATGGGTAGAAGGAATTTTCTATACCAAGAAAAATCCTGTTCTGGTCTAAAGAATATTTATATTAATAATTATTATATATATATACAATTATATGAATAATCATCATATAGACATATAATCTTTGCTTTAGTTTCCTCAACTATGAAATAGGCATAATAATGCACCTACCTCCCAGGATTGTTGTCAGGGTCAAATTAAATATTTGTAAAGTACTTAGCATAGTGTCTCGCACATGGTAAGCATTATCTAAATGTTAGCTAATATTATGATTATTAGCAACCATATATTGTATTATAATATATGCTATATTAAAATAATAATTTAATAATCAATGATAAATAACTTTATATAAATGGTCCCAAGAGTCTGAACGTAGTTTTAAGTTAGTAAAGATGAATAATATTGATAACATTAATTATGATAAATGGATAATAGACATCATAATTAAATACAATTGATACAATTATAGATATTAATAATTTATTAATTACAGTAATTATAACTATGAAATTTTAAGCTATTATGGTTTTAATAAATTAAAACTATACTAAGACTTTTAGGAAACCCCATTTGGTACCTTAAAGTTTACAAAGCACTTTTTATGAATTGCCCCCATCCCTTCATTTGATCCTTTGCTTATGGGGTTAGTATTACAGATATTTCCATTTAATAAATTAGGAATTATTGTTTAGTTGTTTCAGTCATGTCTGACTTTTTGTGACCCCATTTGGGGTTTTCTTGGCAAAGATACTGGAGTAGTTTGTCATTTTCTTCTCCAGCTCATTTGACAGATGAGGAAACTGAGATAAATAAGGTTAAGTGACTTAACCAGGGTTACAGAACTAGTAAGTATCTGAGGCTAGATTAGAATTCAGGAAGATGAACCTTCCTGACTTCAAGCCTGACGCTCTATCATTGTGCCACCTAGCTACTCAATAGATGAGCAAACAGATTCTCAAAGAGGACAAGTGGTTTGCCTTTGGTCAATCAATCAATCAGCAAGAATTTATAAAGTGCCTACTGTGTGTTGAACATTATTGTAGTAAATGCTACATGTCTGGTAAGTGTTAGAGACAGGATTTGCTCCTTGGTCTTCCGGATTCCATTTCTCTACCATTAAGCATGATTCAAAAAAAGAGCCAGTGACCACTCGCCATGGGGTTGCTGTGTTTGTCCTTTGTTCTTGAAGAGGACCATGACATCAAGATGATGACATGACTTGTAGCTGACTTTGATTTGAGGGAGGGAGGGCTGTGCAAGGTCACCAACCTCACTTTCTACTCCCACCTGCATTGAGTAAGGGATCAGACGAGGTGACCTTTACTATCCCTTTTGACTATGGAATTCTGGTCCACGCTGTCAGTTTTACAGGGAGAAAACTAACCTTGGGCAAGTTGACTTGGCTACATCTTTCCACATGCTATAATCTGGCCAAAACATCCTTCTTTGTGTTATTCACACTCAGCAGCCCATTTCCTGTCACCATGCCTTTGCAGTGGCTGTTCCCCATGCTTGGAGCCTACTCCTTCCTCACCTCTGTCTCTTAGGGTCCCACTCTTCCTACAAAACATAGCTAAAGTAGTTCTTTACAACGACTTTCCTGATTCCATCCATTCATCTATGTCTCCCTCCATCCATCTATCCACGTATCAATTTTATTCATCTATCTATCTATCTATCTATCTATCTATCTATCTATCTATCTGTCTGTCTGTCTGTCTGTCTGTCTGTCTGTCTGTCTGTCTGTCTATCTATCTATCTATCTATCTATCTATCTATCTATAATATTATCTCATCTGAGCTTCACTACAGCCCTGTGAGGAAGGTAGTTATCACCCTAATTTTATAGATGAGGAAAATGTGGCAGAGACGGGTAAATGCCCACAACAATTAAGTCTCTGTGGTAAGATCTGAAATAAATACAAAGTAATTTGGGGGAGAATGGACATTAGCAAATGGAAAATAAGGAAAGACTTCCTAGAGGAATGGCTCTTGAGATGAGCCTCAGAGGGAGCAGGGGAGTACCAGAAGCACAAGTGAGGAGGGACAGAATTCTAGGCATATCCTGTCTAGGGACAGGACAACATGGCAAACCAAGTCTCAGAGAACAAACCAGGTTAGCAGGGTGAGTCAGGAGCAGGGCTGCAGCTAGCTGGGATTGACCTACAGAAAACAAGGAAAAAAGAAGTATAGGGATGAAGCCAAGCAAGAGAGACAGGAGGTGAAAACCAAGAGGAATGAAGTTTATCAGACTGGCAAAGTTTGTCAATGCCTGACAGGGGCCAGGGAACCCAAGGGTCAGTGGAAGGGGTGGGGCTGACATTTTGAAATGGCATCTAAACAACCCACACTCAGGAGAAGAAAAAGGCAAACAGACATCTTCCTTTGAGAAAGGGGCAAAGACAGAGTGACCAGAAGGAGAAATGAGAAAGAGAAACAGAGATAACGGGAAAGGAAGTAAAGAGGAGAGAAAATGTCGGAGACTGTTCTAATTGGAAGGGACCCACAGCTCATTTTTATACCCATGTTTGTAATGATAACAAGAGCAGCAGGAATGATACTAACAATAAAAACTGGAAACATTTCTATATTGCTTTAGAGTTTGCCAAAGGTTCTTTGTACATAATCTTTTTTTATCTTTCCAGTGACTCTGAGGCAGGATCTAGTTAGTTTAGCTCCTTTGACCTCAGTTTCTTCATATGTAAAATGGAGGATGGGGTAGAGCTAGAGAGACTCAGCTCTGCTATCTATTTCTAGTTCTATACCTTAATTTTATCATCTGTAAAATGGGGAAGTTGAACCAGGAGGATTCTATATTGTTTTTTTCAATCATGTCCAACTCTCCATGACCCCATTTGGGGTTTTCTTGGCAAAGTTGCTGGAGTGGTTTGCCATTTTCTTCTCCAGCTCATTTGACAGCTGAGGTAACTGAGGCTAATAGGGTCAAGTGACTTACGTACAGTCACATAGCTAGGAAGTGTCTGAGGCTGGATTTGAACTCAGGAAGATTAATCTTCCTGACTCCAGACCTGGGTTATATCCACTACAGTGCCACCTAGCTGCATATATGTCTGTATGTGTGAATATATGTGTATGTATACATGTGTATAGAGAGACCAATACTATATATTCATACATACATATCATGTATATATGCGCACAATATAAATATGTGGGTATATATGTACAGTGCATGTGTGTATACATACATGTACACATATGCATATACATACATGTGTATATATGTATTATGTATATACACATATATGTACACACACACATAAACTCTTAATTGAAACTACCAACTTCTGATCCAAAGAACATAGGGGACCAAATAGGGAATGTGATATATGGGTGTCAGATGACCCTCATTGTTGATTGATTCTGCTTATTTGTTTTCCACTTGTTTTTGCTTAACTATTTTACAGATGAGCAAACTGAAGTTCAGGGTGGTGAAGTAATTTGCTTATGCCCACACAGCTCATGAGAGCCAGAATCTTGATTTGAATCTAGGTCTTCCTGGTTTCAAGTCCAGCCAATCTATCCATGATAACAAATAGCCTCTCAATGGAGAGAGTATTGGACCTGGAGTCTGGAAAGCTTAAGTTCAAATCTGGCTTTAGACATTTACTAGCTGTGTGTCCCTAAGCAAGACACTTAATTTTTGTCTGCCTCAGTTTCCTCATCTGTAAAACCTGTACTGCCCATGGTTGTTGTAAGGATCAAATGAGATAATATTTGTAAAGTAATTTGCATTGTTATATTATTGTTATTTGTAAAACATGGTGGTTGGACTACAAGACCTCTTAGGTCTCTAGCTCTACATCTAGGATCATAGAATTCAGGAAATCTAGGAGTTCTTGATGTTTTCTGTGTGTCCTGGACCTCTCTGCCAGTCTAGTGAAAGCTGACAGCCAAAAATACCTTCTTGAAAAAACATGCTTTTGAATACATCAAAAAATACCTAGGATGATAGAAGAAAATAATTCTGTCAAAAGGAAGGTGTCATTTTTTGTCTCACCCAAGTTCATGGACCCTCTGAAATCTACCCATGTATGGGGTGGTGGTAGGGGCTGTGTTTCCTAGGTTAAGAGCTCTTATGATCAAACTCCCAAATTCTAGACAGAAACATGAGTAAAGTTTTGTTCTCTCTGGCTTATATTTTTCCATTTTTGTCAGAATGAAGCATTTTAGCTAAGTCATAGGTTTGGCATTAGGAAAAGGGTTCAGAGACTGACTAGTTAGTAAAATGAGGGCATTAGATGAGATGACTCCTAGGGTCCCCTCTCCTAGCCCTAAATCTATTATTCTCTGCCCCTGGTGCTTGGTATTTTAAAGAAGGGGAGAAGTCAACCAAGAAACAGGACAGGAAAAGAAGGAAGGGTGGAAGAAACCTTGCCACTGGCAGTTCACAGTACCTAGGTTTGAAGCCCAACTTGGCTACTTACTGCCTGTATGACCTTGGGCAAATCACTCATTTCCTTCACTATCCACATCTGTATGGTGAGGGAATTGGCCTAGATGGTCTCGTCCAGCTCCAGATGGATGATTTTGTTACTTCTAAAGGGAAGATAGAAAGGGCATTAAGGACCACTTGATTCAACACCCCCTTTTATAGGTGAGAAAACCGAGGCATAGAAAAGTTGTCCAAGCTCATATGTGTAGAGAGCAATAGAGCCCTCCTGACTCCCAATCCCCTTCAAGTCCATGAGACTAGCAGTGGCTCCAAAAACCCTATAACCTTGAGTTAGAACTGAGGTTATACACTAGGGATGTGCCCCATGCCTTGTGCTGGTCAAAGCCAGGAATGGAACCCATGTCTCCTGACTTGTGGGGAGGAAGGGTAAAGAGGAACAAAGAAATCACCGGTTCATAGGACGAGTGTTGGAAGGCACCTTCATGACCATCCAATCCAATCTCCTTATTTTAGAGATAGGAAAAGTGAGGCTCAAAGAGGTTAGGTTAGGATTGGGGGAGACCCTGTGGCCTCGAGGCCACATGTGGCCTTCTAGGTCTGAAAGTCTGGCACTTGGACTGAATTCAAATTTCACAGAACAAATCCCCTTAATAAAAGGATTCCTTCTGTAAAACTGGAACTCAGTCAAAAGGCCACCCCCAGGACCTAGCACCTAAGGACCTAGAGGGCCACATGTAGCCTCGATACTGAAGGTTCCCCACCCCTCGGTTAGAAGAAGTGACCAAGGTTCTTGGTACAAAACCAATAGAAGTAATTGGGTGTAGTTAGTAAGTGATGAAGCTGGTACTTGGATCCAGGTGCTGCAAGTACAAATCCAGCACTATTTCTCTGGTACCATAAATACACACACATAGGAGAAGGGAGGGAGAAAATAATATAGGGAATCCATAGAGAAAAAGAGTCAAAAGAAGGGTAGGGGAGAGAAGAAAGGGACAGGGGCTTTTAGAGATCATAGGATCCTAGACTTCTGGCTGCATATAGAGACACAAAATCTATAGCCCAACAGGGAACATGGTGAATTATGGATCAGTACCTTCCTAAGGGACCTGGAAGCTGGGCTTGGGACACTGTGATCATAGGGGTGGGAAGGTGGGTGGCTTCCATTCTCAGGTGAAAGGTGAACTAGCTGTTCTCACTGGTATTGGGATGAAGATGCCTGTCATGTCCTTCTCTCTGGATGTATCTCCCCATCACTTCAGAGATGCTGAGGCAGCTGGCACCCAGAGTCCTTGACTGTCCTTATGGCTGATTCATTTAGGAATACACAGAGAACTAATCTTCCACTCTATTATAATGCCTAATGTTTGAAACATGGTCATAAATTTCCATTATAGGTCACTTCTTGGTTGGAGGGTTCATGAGGCTGAGTTATGAGGTGGCATTTTGGATGTCTTTTGAATTATTTACCTTTTATCCATCACAAGGACTTGTTGGGCATCACTCAGCTGAGGCCGCTAGATCATGTGGCAAGAACCAATCCTTTACCTCACCCCAGGGTTTGCCCTGGGTTCATTGCATTAGGGTTGCCTCACTTCTTAATAGGAAAAATGGGCTCCCCACTTCGAACTTCATTAACTCATCAATTGCACCCCAGAGACTTGGAGGAAAGTTATCATTTATAGACCTTCTAATTGTAGAAATGGGCTCAAAGTCTGGAATTTTCCCTCAAAGGGGAAAGTATGAAAAGTATCCAATGTACAAACATGAATCAGGTAACAAATGAGTAGAAAAGGGAAAATTTATCATATCCCCTGTTGGGCTATGGCTTTTGTGTCTCTGCATCCAACCATGATTCTAGATCCTGTGATCTTTGAGAGTCCCCTTTCCTTTTTCCTCTTCTCTCCTCTCTTCTTTCTCTTTCTTTCTTCTACTTCTTTTCACCATTCTCTCTTTCTCTTCTGTGAGGCTATAGAGTCATTAACTGAGTCTGGTAACTTCTTTCTAGTACAAGGATGGGGAGGTTAATTAATATTCACATCTCATTGAGAAAGAGTCTTTTTAACTCTGCTCATTAGCCATTTCACTTGTACTCATCATAGTTCAATCAAACACCAAGTGGGAATTTTCCTTTGGGGCCTGATTCTCAGAGTCTGAATCATCATGGCATGGCATCTGCTATTTAGATTGCTTGAATAGGTGCCCATGTCACCCCATTCCCAGGCCTTAGGAGACCTTTTCATATTCGCAGAGTTGATGCTAGAGGCAAAGAAACCCAGAAGGAGAGACAAAGCAGCCCAAGGCATCTCTCTGATATAAGCTTAGCTAGTGGGGTCCACCTTCCAGGTAGGGACCAGGGGCTCAAACTTTATACCAGGAAGACCCTTCCTTCCTTCCTTCTTTCCTTCCTTCCTTCCTTCCTTCCTTCCTTCCTTCCTTCTTTCCTTCCTTCCTTCCTTCCTCCCTCCCTCCCTCCCTCCCTCCCTCCCTTCCTTCCTCCCTTCCTTCCTTCCTTCCTTCCTTCTTTCCTTCCTTCCTTCCTGCCTTCCTTCCTTCCTTCCTTCCTTCCTTCCTTCCTTCCTTCCTTCCTTCCTTCCTTCCTTTCTCCACCCTCAGAGGAGTTTTTATATATATATGCTTCTCAGCAAGCATGTTATCTTCTCCATTAGACTGTCAAGTCAATAAGCATTTATTATGTTCCACTCTGTACCAGGGAAGTTAGGGTGGGACAGTGAATAGAGTACCAGGCCTAGAATCAGAAAGAAGCTCATCTTTGTGAGTTTAAATCTGGCCTCAGACACTTAGTAGCTGTGTGACCCTGGGCAAGTCACTTCACCCTGTTTGCCTCGGTTTCCTCATCTACCAAATGAGCTGGAGAAGGAAATGGCAAACCGCTCTGGCGTCTTTTCCAAAGAAAACCCTCAATGTGTTCATGAAGAGTGAGGCATGACTGAAATGACCAAATAACAACAAATGTTCCAGGCATGTATCTAAGCACTGGAGATATAAAGAAACGCAGTAATAGAATAGATAGATAGATAGAATAGACAGAAAAGAAAACAGGAGAGAGAGAGAGAGAGAGAGAGAGAGAGAGAGAGAGAGAGAGAGAGAGAGAGAGGGAGATGAAAAGCTCCTTGAGGGCAGCACTGCTTTATTTTTTGCTTTGTATCCCCAGTATCTACCACAGTATCTAACACATAGTAGGTACATATAACACAGAATGCTCTCCTTTGTAGAGGGCAGAACCTGAACTTGGAAGCTCCCATCTCCCATCTGCAGCTCTGTTTGGTTTCAACTCCACATAACAAAATGCCCTTGCACCTGGTACCTCTAGTGTACTCCCCACAATTTCCAGCTTCCTTTTCCACGTTGTCTTCCTTTATTAGATTGTAGCTTCCTTGAGGTCAAGGACTGTCTTATTTTCGTGTTTCTATTCCTAGCATTTAGTGCAGTGCCTGGCACCTAGTAGGTACTTAGTAGACATTTAATGGACTCTTAAATTGAAGAATTGGGATCAGGAAGACCTGAGGTTAAACCCCTTCTGTGGGCAAGTCACTTAACCTTTTTATTGCCTTAGTTTCTCCATCTTTAAAATGGGGATAATAACAGCACCCAACTTCTAGGTTTGTGGTGAGGATCAAAGGAGATAAACGTAAAGTGTTTAGTATAATACCTAGCACACAGCAAGCACTATATAAATGTTAGCTCTGGTTAGCTACTAAGCCTTCCTAAATCCAAAACCAGTGATCTATCCATTAGACTACCTAGCTGCTTCAGCAATAAGACTTAGAGGAGGGCAAATTAAGGGTCTCTCCTTCCTTCCTCTTGTGGCTTGTACTCACCTCTCCTGAGCTGACATCATACAAGCTGCTGCCTTAAAGGCACCAACAAGTAGACAAGGGTCTCTGCTTCAAAAAGACCATCTAAGCAGGCCTAGGATAAACAGAGGGGAGTGGGCTGCCTAATGAATTACAGTCCTTCTGGCTTGGGCTAAATTCTAAAGTGCCTGTTTATTTAAAAGCTGAACTCTTTTCACCCACGCTTTGGTAGAGTGAGCCCATGACAGGCCTGACAGATTGCAGCTTAAGCAGAGGCCCAAAGCTCTCCAGGGAGATGGACGGTGTTGGCTTCAGTGGGGCTGCCTTGAACATACCTCCATGCCGAGCTGCCCACCCAGTCAGACTGCCAGGTTTGGAGGAGGGGGAACAGGAGGAGGAAAAACAATCTCTGCTCCCTGCATTTGTCTGTGGAAGAAGTGGTTTATTCAGACCTCTTGGCTTCTCTCTGTTGAATCAGATCCTGGATTAGATGTTTACCTATTGTGACCTGAGACTCAGTTTCCTTATCTGTAAAATGGAGATAAGAAATATGTCTACTCTCTGGGGTTGAGTCATAATTTTGAGAAGAAAAAGACTTTAGAAATATTTTCCAATCCCTTTATTTTTTTAAAACTGTTTAAAATTTTAATTAATTTATTTGTTTTCAGTTTTCAACAATCACTTTCATAAGTCTTAAATTTTCTCCCCCTTCCTCCCCTCTCTCTTCTCAAGATGGCATGCAATATTATATGGGTTCTACACATACGTTCTTATTAAACACATTTTCACATTAGTCACGTTGCTTAGGAGAATTAAAGCAAATGAGAGAAACCATGAGAAAAGCAAAACAAAACAGAATAGAAGAAAAGAGTCTGCTTCATTCGGTGTTCTGATTCCATAGTTCTTTCTCTGGATGTGGATGGCATTTTGCCTCAAGCATCCTTTGGGAATGTTTAAGGTCCTTGCATTTCTCTGAAGGGCTTAGTCTACCAGAAACAATCCTCACACATTGTGACTGTTACTATGTTTAATGTTCTGGTTCTGCTCGTTTCACTCAGCATCAGTTCATATAAGTCTTCCCAGGTTTTTCTGAAGACTGTTTGTCATTTCTTATAGTGCAATAGTATAATGCAATAGACTAGCGTTAGCGTTCATATACCACAACTCGTTCAGTCATTCCCCAATTGATGGGCATTCCCTCGATTTCCAGTTCTTGGACACCACAAAAAGAGCTTCTATAAATATTTTTGTACATGTGGAATCTTTTCCCATTTTTATGAATTCTTTGGGATACAGCCCTAGAAATGATATTGCTGGGTCAAAGGGTATGCACATTTTTGTAGCCCTTTGGGCTTTCCAGAATGGCTGGATCAGCTCACAGCTTCACCAACAATGAATCAGTGCTCCTACTCTCCCACATCTTCTCCAACATTTATCATCTTCCTATTTTGTCATGTTACCCAATCTGATAGGTGTGATGTGGTACCTCAGAGCTGTTTTGATTTGTATCTCTCTAATTAATAGTGATTTAGAGAATTTTTTCATATGGTTATAGATAGCTTTAATTTCTTCCTCTGAAAACTGCTTGTTCGTATCCTTTGATCATTTACCAATTGGGGAATGACCTGTACATTTGACTCAGTTCTCTGTATATTTTAGAAATATATATAACAGACACTAGTTGTAAAAATTCTTTCCCAGTTTTCTGCTTCCCTCTTAATCTTGGTTGCATTGGGTTTGTTTGTGCAAAAACTTTTCAATTTAATGTAATCAAAATTGTCCATTTTACACTTCATAATGTTCTCTATCTCTTGTTTCATCATAAATTTCTCCATTCTCCATAAATCTGACAAATACACTATTCTTTGCTCCTGTAATCTATTTATAGTATCAGTCTTTATACCTGGCTCATATACCCATTTGGACTTAATTCTTGTGTATGGTGTCAGGCATTGTTCTATGCCCAGTTTCTGCCATACTATTATCCAGTTTCCCAGCAGTTTTTGTCAAATAGTGAGTTTTTATCCCTAGGGTAAGTTAGGGTTCTTGGGTTTATCAAACAGTAGACTGCTATATTCATTGACTACTGTGTCTTGAGTACCTAACCTATTCCACTGATCTACCCCTCTATTTCTTAGCTAGTACCAAGTGATTTTTGATGATTACTGCTTTCTAATACAATTTGAGATCTAGCAGGGCTAGGCCACCTTTCCTAGCATTTCTTTTCATTAATTCCCTTGATATTCTGGATCTTTTATTCTTCTAGATGAATTTTGATATTATTTTTTCTAGCTCTAGAAAATAATTTTATGGTAGTTTGATTGGTATGGAACTGAATCAGTAAATTAATTTAGGTAGAATTATCATTTTTATTATGTAGCTCAGCCTACCCATGAACAACTGATGTTTTTCCAATTACTTATCTCTGACTTTATTTGTGCAAAAAATGTTTTGTAATTGTGTTTTTATAGTCCCTGGGTTTGTTTTGGCAGGTAGACTCCCAGATATTTTGTAGTATCAACCATATCTTTATATGGGATTTCTCTTTCTATCTCTTCCTATTGGACTTTGTTAGTAATATACAGAAATGCCAATCTCTGAAACTGTCACTCAACTCTCACCTATGGCTCCAAGAAGCTGTAGTTTACACAGCATCCACACCTGGTAAAATATCTTGGCAGATGGGCTAAAACAGGTTGAGTGTAGCCAACAGGCTTCAAATCTGTCAGTGAGTTAGGGGGATGAATACCCCAAGCATGTGAAGACTTCCCCTGGTAGAATGGGCAGATAAGAACAATTTGTTCCAGTGATCATGAATGCAACTGAAGACAACTCTATGGAGCATTTAGAGGTTGGTCAGACATTGAAGATGCAGCCCTGGGTTATTGCCAGCTGTCTTGATTTTCATCCTGCCCTTGGACTTTATGACTCTGGAAGAAAGGGTGAGGCTGATTATTTTGTGCAACTCTGCCTCAATTAAATCTAATATACCCACTAATGATATCATCGGTCCTCTTGGAAAACAAAGGACAAACACCACACTACCCACTAGGTGTCAGGCACTGTGCTCAATGCTTTTACAAGTATTTTCTCATTTGATCCTCACAACAATCCTGGGAGATAAGTGCTCTTATTTTCTCCATTTTACAGATGAGGAAATCGAAGCAAATAGAAGTTAAATGACTTATCCAGGATCACACAGCTAGATAGAGTGCTGGGCATGGAGACAGGAAAACCTGAGTCACTTAATCTCTCTTTGCCTCCGTTCCTCAATTACAAAATGGAGATTATAATTGCATCTCCTTCGGAGGTTTTCGTGAAGATCACATTTTGTAACAGCGTTTAGTACAGTGCCTGGAACATAGTAGGCTCTATATAAATGCTTATTCCCGTTTCTACCTTCCTTTCCCTTCCCCACTTGTCTGGACCATTTCAGGTCACAGAGAACCTTGTTGACTGATTTATACTGAATCCATTAGGATAATATGAATTCCTTGAGGTTGGGGTCTTTTTTATTTTTATTTTGGTCTTTGAATCCTCTTAAAACAGCCCTTTATATATTATAGGTGTCTAATAAATATTCTTTGATTTGCGGAAAGAGGTGAAGTTGTAATGGGAAAATTGAGAGTGCCTTCTAGGTGGTATCCATCTAAGTTACATAAAGTAGATAGATTCCTGCTTTCTCTAAGAAGCCTTTTCTGATTTCCCTTAATTCTGGTACCTCCTCTCACCTGATTATCTTCAATTTATCCCGTATACATCTTGCTTGTATTTAGTTGTTTGCATGTTGTCTCTCTCCTTAGACTGAGATTTTGAGAGTACGGACTGCCTTCTTTCTTTGTAGTCACAGCTTTAGCCCATTGCTTGGCACATTTGTTTAGCTGTTTTTCAGTCATATTTGACACTTTGTGACCCCATTTGGGTGTTTTCTTGGCAGAAATACTAGAGTAGTTTTCCATTTCCTTCTCCAGTTCATTTTCCTAATGAGGAAACTGAGACAAACAGAGTTAAGTGACTTGTCCAGGGTCACACAGGTAGTATCTGAGACTGGATTTGAACTCAGGATTTTTGACTCCAGGCCTGGCAATCTATTTTCTGTGCCACTTAGCTACTCCATTTGCTACTTAAAAGGCACTTAATAAATGTTTATTGATTGACTGAGTGACTTTCTGCCTACATGTAAGACTCTTCCTAACCCAAATCTTTTAGGATGAAAGATTTACATCATAGAAAGGATGTTAGAAGTCATAGATCATTTCTAGAGATGAAAAGGACCTTTAAAAAGCCATCTAGGGGAGGAGCCAAGATGGCGGAGTAGAAAGACTCACGTATGCTAGCTCCGAATCCACAGCCCATAAATTTCCTGTAAAAAGAACTCCCCACAAATTCTGGAGCAGAGCAAGCTGTGCAGCAACCCAGTGGAGGGGATTTCCATTCCAGAGAGCCCTGAAAAACTGATCCCAAAGGTCCATCGCGCACCAGACATGGAGCCCACCCCTGCACTGCCCTGGCCTTGTGGCCCCGAGAGGAGCAGATCTGAGCAGGCTTCAGGGACAGAACCTCCAGCAAAGGTCCCTCCACCCACAGGTGCTACAGGTGAGTGAGAGAGACATCTGGGCTGGCGGAGGGGGGAGTGGGGTGTCTCCATAACTCAGGCCCCCTCGGGAGGCAGTGGTAGAGGGAGCAGCAGAGGAAGCAGCAGTCGGGGACTCCCAGAGCAGCAGGCAGGAGCTCAGGGCTATTACCAAAGGTCTCCACATAAACCCCCTGAGGGAACTGAGCCTGGGAGGTGGCCCTGCCCCCACCCTAGCACCAGAACTTAAGCTCACATTGAATAGCAGCCGCTCCTACCACTGAAAGCCCTGAGGCTAGGGAGCAGCATTTGAATCTCAGACCCCAAGCACTAGCTGGGTGGATCTAGGTGGGGGTGGAGAGGAATCTCAGAAATCAAGTAACTGGCTGGGAAAATGCCCAGAAAAGGGAAGAAAAATAAGACCATAGAAAGCTACTTTCTTGGGGAACAGATGTTACTTCCTCCTTTCATTTCTGATGAGGAAGTACAATGCTTGCCATCAGGGAAAGAGGTAGAGGTCAGGGCCTCTGTATCCCAGACATCTGAGGTGGATGTCTGGTGGGCTCAGGCCATGGAAGAGCTCAAAAAGGATTTTGAAAATCAAGTTAGACAGGTGGAGGAAAAACTGGGAAGAGAAATGAGAGACATGCAAGAAAAGCATGAAAAATGGGTCAATACCTTGCTAAAAGAGACCCAAAAAAATGCTCAAGAAAATAACACCTTGAAAAATAGGCTCACTCAATTGGCAAAAGAGGTTCAAAAAGCCAATGAAGAGAAGAATGCTTTCAAAAGCAGAATGAGTCAAATGGAAAAAGAGGTTTGAAAGCTCACTGAAGAAAATAGTTCTCTCAAAATTAGAATGGAACAGATAAAGGCTAATGACTTTATGAGAAATCAAGAGATCATAAAACAAAACCAAAAGAATGAAAAAATGGAAGAGAATGTGAAGTATCTCATGGGAAAAATAACTGACCTGGAAAATAGATCCAGGAGAGACAATTTAAAAATTATGGGACTACCTGAAAGTCATGATCAAAAAAAGAGCCTAGACATCATCTTTCATGAAATTATCAAGGAAAACTGTCCTGATATTCTACAACCAGAGGGCAAAATAAGTATTGAAGGAATCCATCGATCACCACCTGAAAGAGATCCAAAAAGAGAAACTTCTAGGAACATTGTGGCCAAATTCCAGAATTCCCAGGTCAAGGAGAAGATATTGCAAGCAGCTAGAAAGAAATAATTCAATTATTGTGGAAATACAATCAGGATAACACAAGATCTACCAGCTTCTACATTAAGGGATCAAAGGGTGTGGAATAGGATATTCCAGAAGTCAAAGGAATAGGACTAAAACCAAGTATCACCTACCCAGCAAAACTGAGTATAATACTTCAGGGGAAAATATGGTCTTTCAATGAAACAGAGGACTTTCAAGCATTCTTGATGAAAAGACCAGAACTGAAAAGAAAATTTGACTTTCAAACACAAGAATGAGAAGAAGCATGAAAAAGTAAACAGCAAAGAGAAGTCATAAGGGACTTACCAAAGGTGAACTGTTTACATTCCTACATGGAAAGACAATATTTGTAACTCTTAAAACTTTTCAGTATCTGGGTAATTGGTGGGACTACACACACACATACACACACATATGCACACACACACATACACGTGTGCACGCACACACATACACACATGCACGCACATACAGAGACAGAGAGCACAGAGTGAATTGAATAAGATGGGACCATATCTTAAAAGAAATTAAGGTAAACAGTGAGAGAGAAATGTAGTGGGAGGAGAGAGGGTGAAATGGAATGGGGTAAATTATATCTCCTTCAAGAGGCAAGCAGGAGACTTTTTAGTGGAGGGAAAAAGAGGAAAGCTGAGAAAAAAACATGAAGTTTACCCTCATCACATTCAACTAAAGGAAGGAGTAAAATGCACACTCATTTTGGTATGAAAACCTATCTTACAATACAGGAAAGTGGGGGAGAAGGAGATAAGCAGGGAGGGAGGGATGATGGAAGGGAGGGCAATGGGAGGAGGGAGCAATTTGAAGTCAACACTCGGGGAGGGGCAGGATCAAAAGAGAGGATAGAAACAATGGGGGGCAGGATAGGATGGAGGGAAATAGAGTTAGTCTTACACAACATGACTATTATTGAAGTCATTTGCAAAACTACACAGATATGGCCCATACTGAATTGCCTGCCTTCCCAAAGGGAATGGATGGGGAGGGAGGGATGGGGAGAATTTGGAACTCAAAGTTTTAGGAACAACTGCTGAGTATTGTTCTTGCTACTAGGAAATAAGAAATACAGTTAATGGGGAATAGAATGTCATCTGGCCCTACAGGACAAAAGAGAAGATGGGGACAAGAGAAGGGAGGGATGATAGAAGAGAGGGCAGATTGGTGATAGGAAAAATTAGATTGCTCGGTGTATTGGGGTGGGGGGAGGGTATAAATTGGGAGAAAACTTGGAACTGAAAATTTTGTGAAAATGAATGTAAAAAGTTAAATAAATATATTTGTATATATATATTTTTAAAAAGCCATCTAATCCAAAGTTCTCATTTTTCAGATGAGGAAATGGGGTTTGCCCAAGGTAGTAAGTACCTGGACTGAACTGGGATTTGAATCCAGTGTTTCTTCCACTGTAACTCCCCAGAGCCTGGAAGGAGATATTCTAAATGCCTGGTGGGTCAGACAAGAATTGAGAATTCTGTGTTCCTTCCCACTTTCCCTCCTCTGGTAAGAACTTTATCAGAGCCTATGTCCTTGAGGAACGTGGGTGAAGTCCCTGGAGACATTCACTTACCTTCCATCTTTTCTCTTGACTTCTGAAGTTATTTCTAGAAGTGAAAGCTCTTTCTCCTTCCCCTACCTCCTCCTCCTTTTTCCTCCTTTATGCACAGATCTAAATCTGGACATTCGCAGGACTCTTGCAGAAAACTGGCTGGGAAGTTGAAGTAACATTCTATCTATCTATCTATCTATCTATCTATCTATCTATCTATCTATCTATCTATCTATCCCATCTATCTATCCCATCTATCTATCCCATCTATCTATCTATCTATCTATCTATCTATCTATCTATCTATCTATCCATCTATCTATTCACCTATCCATCTATCTATCTATTCACCTATCCATCTATCTATCTATCTATCTATCTATCTATCTATCTATCTATCTATCTATCTATCTATCTATCTAATCTATCATCCATCTATATATCTGTCTATCTATTTATCTATGTATCTAACTAGATGAAGGAATAGATAGATAGGTGGATGGATGGATAGATAGATAGATAGATGATAGATAGATAGATAACCGCCATCATAAGAAGGAAGCAGCCAAAGTCATTGAGTCAGCTGGGGGCTGGGACCTGATGACGTAGCTAGAATACTAGTGTGTGACTTATAGAAAACTGGGAGAGATAGCTAGCACAGAATAATGTAAGAGAATCAGAATTCAGAAAGATCCTTGTAGGTCGGTTCAACTCTGCATTTATCTTTATTACAGTCAAGATAATAATCATAATGTTTATAGAGTGCTTACTATGTGGCAGGCACTGTGCTAAGGGCTTTGTAATTATTATTTTATTTGATCTTTTCGACCACCTTGGGAAGTAGGAGTTATTATTATTACCCCCATTTTACAGATGAGGAAACTTACGACAAACAAAGATTAAGTGACTTGCCCAGGGTTGCACAACTAGAAAGTGTCTGAGGATTGATTTGAACTCAGATCTTCCTGACTCCATGCCCAGTATTTCTACCATTGTACCACCTAGCTATCCTTCAGAGATGCTTTACATCAAATCCTATTTCTGATTCACAAGATCAATCATCCAAATAAAAGGTGGGGGAGAATGACCAGGAAGTTCATATAAAAAAACCTAAGGGTCTTAGTGGAAGGAACACTTATTATGAAGGAAGAAATGTAGGGATTCAACATTTACTAAGCACCTACTATGTGCCAGACACCAGGCTTAGCTCTGGGGAAACAAGTAGAAGCAAAAAATTATCTCTACCCTTAAGGAACTCCCATCCTAATGAGGAAAGACCATGCACAAAAGGGAGCTGAAAAGTGGGGTTGATGGGAAGCGGTAAATAAAGGTACCCAGTGTGGGTGCATAGTTGAGGTGTCCAGAAAGTCAGGGATATGTCTGTGGGTAGAATGTAAGATCTTAGTTGGAACTTGAAGGAAGACAGAGAAACCAGTTGGTGAAAATAAGGAAGAGGAAAATTTCAGGCATGGGGACAGCCAGAGAAAATACCCAGAGAACATAGCTGGGGTGGGGGGCCCTCTGTAAATATAGTTGACATAGTCTCCATCCCCCCAAAGTAAGATGATGCCTTTATAATCCCTCCCCCAAACTGACTGGCTAGCCTACTTACCTCAAGAGCTACTCCAGACCTTTTCATCCTTTCTCAAATCTCCCATCAGCACCCCTCCTCCCACCATCTCCTCTGGGGACCTTGCCTCAGAATGCACTGGAAAAAAGTGAGGGCATTTGCCAAGAGCTCCCTCTTTTCCCTTCCTCCTCATTTCACAGCATTCAGTTGTCTTTCCCCAACTACACATCTTCTCTTTCCTCCTAGGCTCAGCCTGGCCCTTCTCTTTGCCAAGGGAAGTCTCTACACGTGCCCAATCCCTCCTTTCTTCTCTAACAGATTCCCCTCAACACCCTGCCTCACATCATCTCTTCTCTCTGATCTACAGTCACTTCCTATCTTTCTCTACTGCCTTCAAACATGCCTCCCTTGATCCATCTATCTCTGCTAACTAATGTCTAAATCTTTCTCCCCTTTTCTGGTTCAACTCTCTGAGGAGGCTGGTTGTAACAGGCAATTCTGCCTCCTTTTGACTTTCACCCTCTTAATGTTTTACATTCTGGCTCATCATTCAACCAAAACTACTCTTTCCAAAGTTATTAATGAACTCGTAACTGCCCAAAGTAACAGCCTTTTCCCAATCTTTTCTGCAACCGTTGAGACTTTTGATCGTCTGGATCTCACTGGTCTCTCTCTCTCTCTCTCTCTCTCTCTCTGTCTGTCTCCCTGTCTCTGTCTCTGTCTCTCTGTCTCTGTCTCTCTGTCTCTGTCTCTCTGTCTCTCTCTCTCTGTCTCTCTGTCTCTCTTTCTCCCTCCTTCTCTTTCTCCCTCTCTCCCTCCCTTTCTCTCCCCCTCCTTCTCTCTCTCCCTCCCTGTTTCTCTCTCACTCTCTCTCGTGTGTGTGTGTGCACGCGTGCATGTGTTTGACACTGATCCCTTTGCATATATTTGCTTTGCATTTATTCTGTGTCCTTATTTACTTCTCCTTTGGAGTATAATATATGATATGATATGAGATATGATATGACATGGCATGATATGACATGACATGATATGATATGATGTAATGTAAATGTAACAATGTAACACAATACAATATAATACAATGTAACATAATATAATATAATATGATGCTTCATTTAAGGTATTTGGATCCTCAGCACCTAATGTAGTGCCGAGCACATAGCAAACAATAAATGACTGGGTTTGAAAGGGGTAAGGGTTCTCTTCCTGTCTGTCTGGCCATTCCATCTCAGTTTGAAAGATCTTTATTCCTGTCATGCCACTGACTGTGAGTATTCCCCAAGGCCCTGTCTTCCCATGTTGCTTTTTTTATTGCTCTCATGAGCTCCCATGAATCTAGTTATTTTCTCTTATATAAACATGATGAACGCACTCATACATCCAGCCCTAGTCTCTCCCTGAGCTCTAGCTGATCAGTTACTGATTGGGTATTTTGAAGTAGATATCCTACAGATCTCTCAAACTTAATATGTCCAAAACAGAATTCATATTTTTCCCAAGTCCTCCTCTCTTCTGAGTGAACTCTCCTGCTCCTTTGGATTCTACCACTACCCTGTCACTCCAGTTTTTAACTTGGGATTAATTTTGACTCTTCATTCTTGCCCCACATATCCCATCAGCTGCCAAATCTTGTCAGTTCTATCTCCACAACATCTCTCCATATGTCACCTTCTTGCCACTCACATGGCCATAACCAGAACCTCATCACCTTTTGCTTGGACTATTGTGATAGTGTCCTAATCGGTGCCCCTTCCTAAAGTCTCTTCCCACTTTAAGCCATCCTCCACATAGATTTTCCTAAAGCACAGATCCAACCATATCACTTCTCTCCACCAAACTCTACTGGATCCTCATTGTCACTAGGATCAGATAGAAATGCCTCAGTCATTTAGATTTCTTTATAACCTAGCCTTTTCCTAAGCTAATTGAGAGCATGGAGTGTCTTTTTATTAGTTGCACTTCCATGGCTTAGCAAAGGACTTGGCACATTGTAGACTTTTAATAAATGTTTATTGGATTGGAAATACTTATATACGTACATATACTCTGTCCCATTACAATGTAAGTTCCTTGAGGGCAGGAACTGCTTAATTTTGTCTTTGTATCCCAGTATCCAGCACATAGTAGGTGCTTAATAAATGCTTGCTGATTTCTTGCTTAATTGATTCAAGTACCATTTTCTACATGATGCCTATCTCGATTCTTCACTTCCCTACTTGTTAATTTCTGTGGACACTTTGTACTCACTTCGTGTGTATTTTAAATTTATCAGACAGTCTTCCTCATGTTTCCTCAGGATAGAATACAAGCTCCCTGAGGGTGAGGATTGTGTTGTCTGTGTTTATTGTACAGTGTCTGACACATAATGAGGCCTTAATAATTATTTATTAAATAAGTGAATGGACTTCCCAGGGGGTCAGATGTCTTAAACGAATCGAATCTTCCCACTCCCAATTAGCTTTTTATTAACTGGTTGACTGTTTTCCACCTGACTGGCATTTGAGAGAATCATAAAGTTGTTTTTAAGATTAGCAAGCCTACAACGATACGCAGGCCAAAGACTTGGTGCCCAGGCGTGAGGATGATCCCAGGGTGGAAGTAGGTGGGAGAGAACCATTGAGTCAATAATTTCTCCATCTGCCATGATCTAAAAACAAATATGGACCTTCCCTTATGTTCTGTCTCACAGTTTGAGTATGAGCTGAGATTATCTCAATTTTCTGTTTGTGTCCACATAGTAGGAGTTTAATAAATATTTTTTTTTCAGTGTCATCCCATTCCATGCCCCACTCTTTCTACTCAGAAACCTAGGTTCTCAATCCTTTTAATCTCTCATGTCATCCATACATCAGGAGTGAAGGTGGAGGGGTGGATAGAGGCTAAAATGGAGTAAATGAAATTATCAGAGCCATTGGGGCTAGAGATATGATATGGACAGGGTCCTGGTTAACTGGTTTTATAGAAACAGCTTTGGGATTTTATTGTAACAGTTTTATTGGAACACACAGGGTGTGTGTGTGTGTGTGTGTGTGTGTGTGTGACAGACACATAGACAGAGACAGAGAGGTATACATCTTCTCTCTAGAACTGTTGATGGATAGATATGGGATTTCCAGAGGCAAAAAGATGTCAAAAGCACTTAGCTGACAACCCCTATCTCAATAGGTCCCCACACTGCCTCTTTCTCAATCAGCTCTAGCCTGCTCTGGGTAGCCAGTCAATCAGCTTTGTTCTCACTAAGTGCTGGAAGGTCAGGAGGGACCCACAGAAAAACCAGCTTTCTCACTTGTAAAATGATGGGGTTGGATGAAATCATCTCTAAACATTCAAGCTGAAGGGACCGATGATTTCAACCACAGCAGACTCCGAATGTGACTAATTGGTGTGTACCTGGGTTGAGGATTTCAAAAGGGATGACTGCTGACTGGCAGGGTGACCTAACCACATTTTGTGCACAGCTGAACTGGCAAGCTGGCCACTTTACAGGAGATATTCATTCACTCACTCATTCATTCATTCATTCATTCATTCATTCATTCATTCATTCATTCATTCATTCATTCATTCATTCTATCAGTGTTTACTGAACCAAACGGAGTCAAAGTACTTATTACGCATTTGCCAAGCACCTACTTCTTGGTCAGCTCTGGGCTAGGCAAGGTGAAAAACACAAGGGACACAGAGGGAGCTCTGTAATCCAATCCCGTGGATGAGGAGACTCATCAAATAGATTATAGTCTTCCCTGATCACTTCTCTTGCACAATAAGTCAATTTAAAATATATACAAAGTAATTTCCAGAAGGCACTGGCAACAGGGGTAAATCAGGATTTGCTGTTCACTCATTTTAGTCATGTCTGATTCTTCCTGATCCTATTTGGGATTTTCTTGGCGAATACACTAGCCTTTCTAAGGATGAGAGTTGTCCAGAAGTGGAATATGTTGTCTTAGGAGGTATTGAATACTCCATTATTGGAGGCTTTCAAGTAGAAGTTGGATAAATACTTGTTAGGTCATTGTAGAGGGTTTTCTTTTTTGGGGGAAAGCTAGGGCTGAGACCCTCTGCAGCACCGATGTTCTGAGGTCCCTCCGAGCTCTGACATACCTTGTTCTAAGGCTCCTCCCAGCTCTGAGATTCCCTGTTCTGAGGCCCCTCCCATCTTTGATATTCCACTTTCTAAGGTTTGGTCCAGCTCTGAGAATCTCTTTTCTAATGCCTCTTCAGGTTCTAACATTCTAGGCTCCCAGTAGTCAGCAAGAGATGTTGACTCCAGAAGCTGTTGGGTCTCAGCTCCCAAAGGCTTTTTTCTCTCTAGTTGATTCCAACATCTCATGAACTAATCAATCAACAGCACGTATGGGGAGGCCATTGTAGGTCCCTGGGGTTTTCTTAATAAGAGCCAACACCAAGGAATAGGAGCAAAAATCTGCTCCCGACTCTCTATGCCCTTCTCAGGACCAGATTATTGACTTATAAAAGTCCTAAAGTTGGAACCAGAAGTCAGTTTAGGTTCCCTGCTGCTATCTTAAAAGGCAAACCCTCACAGCCTCTTGGAGCCAGGCAGCCCTTACAAGGGGATACCGCTTTCCAAGGGCACAGCCCTGATGGGTTACTTCATCAGCAAGCATTTGCCCTTGGCCTGACTCCCTTAGTCAAAACAACACAGCAGAACTTGGCAGTCACATCCATGCTCTGGGGAACCATTTGGCCCCCATGTGTTGTGAAGACCAATGGCTCAACTGGAATGCTCTGGTTCATTTTTCCATGTGCATTAAACACATGGAGTCATAAATGGCTCGATGGGCCCGTCTGGATGAATCACTAAGGACTGGCAGCCTAACATGACCTTGAAGTGACCTTGGGCTCAAAGGAAGCTTGGGGCTCTTAAAGGCAGGAAATCGCCAGGTCAGCCCCAGCCCAGTTTTGACTAATTCAAGTTTGTTCAAGTCACATCATAACTCACATCTCAGAGGTGCAATTAAGATGGGAGAGAGATCAACTCAAAATGAGAAGGGGAGAAAATGAAGGATTATAGTGGGGATGGGGAGGGAATTACCCAGAATAAGGTAGAGTACTGTGTGGTGCTGCAGAAACTGTTCGCTCAATATTGTGTTAGAGGACTAGCATTCGAATTTAACCTTTGATATGTGCAATGAATGTGACCTTGGAAGAAAAAAACTGCAATTTCCATGAGCTTGTTTGCTCACCGATGAATGTGTTCATCCTTCGTTGCCAAAGAAGACCATGCCATCAGAGAAATAAGGACATGATTTGTACTTGACTTTGTTTGGAGTGAGGGAGGGCTGTGCAGGTCACCAGCCTCACTTCTCCTCCAGAGCCATCTGAATCCAGGGATCATATATTCATCAGGATGACTGGAGATGATGTAGGATGAGGCAATTGGGGTTAAGTGACTTGCCCAAGGTCACATAGCTAGTGAGTGTCAAGTGTCTGAGGCGACATTTGAACTCAGGCCCTCCTGACTCCTGCACCAGTGCTCTGTCCACTGCACACCTAGCTGCCCCTTCATAGATAAGACAAGGGTGCTGGATGACCTCTGAAATCTCTTCCATCTCTAGACCTATGATTCTACCATCTCCTATCTCTATGTCTTTGCAAGGATGGTCTCTCATGCTTGGAATGAATATTTATTCTTCCCCTCTGCCTCATAGAATTCCTTATTTTCTTCCAGATTTAGCTTGAATGTTATCTTTTATAAGAGACAGTGTAAAGTAAGTATAAATTCTAGCATCAAGGGACCCATCTCTGATGATTACTGCCTGGGAGACCTTGACCATTGTTTATCTTCCCTGGCCTCAATTTCTTTTGTTGTTACTGTTTGGTTGTTTTTCAGTTGTGTCCTGCTCTTTGTGACCCCACTAAGGATTGTCTTGGCAAAGATCTTGGAGTGGTTTACAATTTCCTTCTCTGGCTCATTTGACAGATGAGGAAACTGAGGCAAACAGGATTAAGTGACTTCTTCATGACTCTATTTGGGTTTTCTTGGCAAAGATACTGAAGTGGTTTGCTATTTTCTTCTCCAGGTCTTCTTCATGACTCCATTTAGGATTTTCTTGGCAAAGATACTGAATTGCTTTTCCTTCTCTAGGTCATTTGACAGATGAGGAAACTGAGGCAAACATGGTTAAGTGACTTCTTCATGATTCTGTTTGGGTTTTCTTGGCAGAGATAAAGAAGTGGTTTGTTATTTCCTTCTCAAGGTCATTTGACAGATGAGGAAACTGGGGCAAAGAGGTAAAGTGATTTCTTCATGACTTCATTTGGGTTTTCTTGGCAAAGACATGGAAGTGGTTTGCTATTTCCTTCTCCAGATCATTTGACAGATGAGGAAACTGAGGCAAACAGGGTTAAGTGACTTGCCTAAGGTCACACAGCTAGGAAGTATGTGAGGCCAGATTTGAATTCAGAAGATGAGTTTCCCTGACTTAGTTTTGGTACTCTATGAACTGCACTACCTAGCTGCCCCTAGCTCAGTTCCTTAATTCTATTTCCACAATACTGGAATTGTTTCTTTCTAGCTGCTTGCAAGATTTTCTCCTTGACCTGGGAATTCTGGAATTTGGCCACAATGTTCCTAGGAGTTTCTCTTTTTGGATCTCTTTCAGGTGGTGATCGATGGATTCTTTCAATACATATTTTGCCCTCTGGTTGTAGAATATCAGGGCAGTTTTCCTTGATAATTTCATGGAAGATGATGTCTAGGCTCTTTTTTTGATCATGACTTTCAGGTAGTCCCATAATTTTTAAATTGTCTCTCCTGGATCTATTTTCCAGGTCAGTTGTTTTTCCCATGAGATATTTCACATTCTCTTCCATTTTTTCATTCTTTTGGTTTTGTTTAGTGATTTCTTGGTTTCTCGTAAAGTCATTAGCTTCCATCTGTTCCATTCTAATTTTGAGAGAACTATTATCTTCAGTGAGCTTTTGAACCTCTTTTTCCATTTGTCTAATTCTGCTTTTGAAAGCATTCTTCTCCTTATTGGCTTTTTGAACCTCTTTTGCCAATTGAGTGAGCCTATTTTTCAAGGTGTTATTTTTTTGAGCATTTTTTTGGGTCTCCTTTACCAAAGTATTGACCTGCTTTTCATGCTTTTCTTGCATCTCTCTCATTTCTCTTCCCAGTTTTTCCTCCACCTAACTTGATTTTCAAAATCCTTTTTGAGCTTTTCCATGGCCTGAGCCCACCGGACATCCACCTTGGATGTCTGGGATACAGAGGCCCCGATCTCTACGTCTTTCCCTGATGGTAAGAATAGCTCCTTGTCATCAGAATTGAAAGGTGGGAACATCTGTACCCCTCAAAGTAGCTCTCTATAGTCTTATTTTTCTTCCCTTTTCTGGGCATTTTCCCAGCCAGTTACTTGACTTCTGAGATTTCTCTGCACTCCCACCTAGATCTGCCCAGCTAGTGGTTGGGGTCTGAGATTCAAATGGGCTTTCCGAGGCAGGCAGGGCTGCTATTCAATGTGAGCTTAAGTTCTGGTGCTAGGGTGGGGGCAGGGCCGTCTCCCAGGCTCAGTTCCCTCAGGGGCTTTATGCAGAGACCTTCAGTAATGGGAGCTTCTGCCTGCTGCTCGGGGAGTCCCGGGCCACCGCTACTGCCTCTGCCGCTGCCTCCCTGAGGGGGCCCAAGCCACAGAGACACCCTGCTCCCCTCTCAACCAGCTCAGACATCTCTCTCACTGACCTGTAGTGTCTGTGGGTGGAGGGACCTTTGCAGCTGCTGGAGATTCCATCCCTGAAGCCTGCTCGGATCTGCTCCTCTGGGGCCGTGGCCAGGGCAGCTCAGGGGTGGGCTCCGCTTTCCTGGGGTGACAGACCTTTGGGGTCGGCTCTCCAGGGCTCTCTGGAACAGAAATCTTTTCCACTGTGTTTCTGCGCACCTTGCAGTGCTCCAGAATTCGTGGGGAGTTCTTCTTGCAGGAAATATGTGGGCTGTGGGTTCGGAGCTAGCATATGTGAGTCTTTCTACTCCGCCATCTTGGCTCCACCCCCCTCAGCTCCTTAATTCTAAAATAAAAAGTTGGAATATATGGTGTCTGAGGTCCCTTCAAGTATGAGATCTATCACCCAATATAGGCCTTGTCTGATTCCACCAGGTGGATATGGTTTCCCTTCCCTGCTAGGCTTACCTTGTATCTACTCAGAGTGTTTATTTGTACAGATATACTTTTGTCTTCTTCATTTGAAGGTAAGTTTCTTGATGGTAGGGACTGTTTTTGCTTTTGTCCTTATGCTCCCAGAACCTAACAGTGCCTGGCTCAATAACTGCTTGGTGATTGATTTATTGATGAATGACATACCTGTGAAGTTCCAAAGTTTGTGGAGAGTGGGAGAGAGTGCTAAGTATAAAGTGAGATCAACCTTGAATGTCTATTTATAATTGCCTCTGGATAACTCCTGTGCTTTCTATGGACCAGTGACACTCTAGAATTAGGAATTAGAATATCACCATGTTGTTCCAAGGGATGCCACCCACTAGTGATGCCATTTCCTTCAGATTGTGATCTATGCTTCCTAAAGTTTTTGATGATGAGTGACTCCCAGTTCTTTGAGCAGTGATTCATGGTGCTTTTGTGTTATTTCTACTATTGAACTCATCTGGTTTTGTTTTCTCCCACAGCCTTGACTCAATGGGAGTGAGATTAGAATGGACAGGAGGAGAGATGAAATAATCTATCTACAGAGGAAAGTGTAGAGAGATGGATGGAGGAGATGGCCCACAGAGAAGTTCATGGGGAAGTGGGGAGGGTGGAACATGAGAAATAGATGGATGGCTATTTGCAAGGTCAACAGATAGACAGGTGTGGGGGCTTGGGACAGATAGGAAGATGGATGAGTGGAGAAACTGAGTGATGGATGACCTGGGGTAGGGTAGAGAGTTGTTTGACAGAGATGAGGAAGAAATGGCCTGGGACATGAGACCACACAGTGGGTGGCAGCTAGTTTTAGCAGCTGGGAGGGAGAAAAGTTAAGTGTAAGCTAGAGACAGAGATTCCTGACTCTCCCTCCCCAGTCCTCCTTTCATCTTTCCAACCTGATGCTTTAGAAAGATTCACTAGGTCTAACTTCTAACCTTAATAAGTAAAGCTTTGCGAAAAACAATTACTTTGTCTGGTCTCATTCTATGCTAGAGGTAATTTCTAGGCCTGACATTCCCTGATCTAAGCTCTCTCCCAGCTCTGACGTTCCCTGATTTAATCTCTCTCCCAGCTCTGACATTCACTGTTCTCAGATCTCTCCCAGCTCTGATATCCTTTGTTCTAAGGCCCCTTCCCAGAACATTCCCTGTTCTAAAGTTCCCTCCCATCTCTGACATTCTGTGTTCAAAGGCCCCTCTGAGCTTTGATGGGTCTCAGGATTATCATTTGGTCATTAACAAAAGATGCAAAGTGCATTCTGAGGCCCCGGTGATCATGGTGTTAAAAGTTTCCTGACCGCAGGACTCCACCTAGATGTACTACTCCCTCATCCCCTTTTTCTTCGTGTTTGCAGAGTTGTTCAATTCCAATGATATTCTGAGGTAGCCTTGGCTTCTTCATATGGAGCCTTTGTTCCAACTACAGGGACTGGGTGTTTTGTGCTTCTGTGCTTCTATCTCTACCATCTGGTATAGTTCATGGCACATAGTAGGCATTTAATATATGCTTATTGAATTGAGAGTAATAATGGAATTATTTACAAACAATTTATCATTTGAAATAGAAAATAAATTTAATTGGTAAATCAAATTCAGACTAAATCCATTGAGCCTATTAAAAACTTACTTTGCATACAGTCTATTACAAACTTGCTGAGTCATCAAGATTCACTTAGGAAAACATTAGCAAAGGATGAGAGTGAAGATAGAATTAATAAAATCTTAAATTGTGCAGTGTGGTTCAGTGTGACCACTGAGACTTCAGAGAATGGCAACTGTGGTGTGTGTGTGTGTGTATTGCAGGTTCAATACGAATCAACGATGTGCTATAATAACAGCTAATATCGATATAGCACTTTAATGTTTTCAAAGCACCTTACAGAAATGATCCTTGAGTGAAACGTAGCCTAGTCTATAGAGAGCTGGACTTGGGATCAGGAAGACATGGGTACAAGTCCTGCTTTTGATCTACACTTGCTGCTTCACCCTGAGCAAATCATGTAACTTCTCAGTGCTCTTGACAATTCCCTTGAGACTTTGAGCTGCACGGCAGGTACAGACTTTGATTGGTAGAGGCAATTTTATCATCTGGGAGTTTCCTAGGTGAATGAAATCATAGATTCAGTTTCTCTTTGATACTCAAAACAACCCTGTAAGGAAGGTATTATCATTATCACCATTTTACAGATGAAAAAATGGAGGCTGAGATAAACTAAATTCTCTGCCTTGGATCACACAGCTAGTAAGTTTCTCAGTCAGGATTTGAATTCATGTTTTCCTAACTCCAGCTCCAACACTTAATCCACTATACCACCAGGATGTGAGGATGGAGAAAGCTAATATGACTTTAGGTTATACTGAAAGGCATAGAATCTGCCACTAGGGTGATGGTAGCTTCTCCTCTCTCTCTGTTCATTCCCTCTCCACCTCTCTTCCTTCTATCTTTCTTTCTCTCTTTTTCTCTCTGTCTCTCTCTCTGTGTCTGTCTCTCTGTCTCTTTTTCTCTCTGTCTCTCTGTGTATGTTTGTGTGTGTGTCCTCTTTCATTCAGTCTCTCTCCCTCCCTGCTGCTCTCTCCCTTCCCTTCGTTTTTCTCTCTGTCAATCTCTTATCTTTAGTTCAGTCTCTTCCCCTCTTTATCTCTCTCCTTTCCTTTTTCTTCCTCCCTCCTTATCTTCCTCACCTCTCCTTCCCTTTCCCCTTCATCTCTTCCTCCTCTCCTCCTCCTCTCTCTCTCTCTCTCTCTCTCTCTCTCTCTCTCTCTCTCTCTCCCCCTTCCCTCTTCTCCTCTCTCTTTTTTGCCCCCTCCCATCCACCCAGTCTGATCACATCTGGAAAGCTCTGTGTTCAGTTCTGGATACATCTGAGCAAGACCATTGCTAAGTTGCAGAGAGTCCGGAGGACCACACAACTAGGAAGGTGAAGGAGTGTGCCATATGGCAACTCTTTGAAGGAACTGGAGAAGGGAAGATCATAGATATCTTTTTAAGTGTCTGAAAGAGCTATAATATAGTCTTTTATTTATTTAATTTGTTTATTTAATATTTTATTTAATAATTACTGAGTGCTGGGTACTGTGCCAAATACCAAAGAAATAAAAAAGGGCAAAAAGATGGTCCCCTGATCCCAAGAAGCTCACAGTCTCCTAAAGGAGGCAGCTCCACAACACAGGTCATGCCCAGGATAGAGCTCATCTCCTCTCAGAGGGAAGTCCCTGAGGTGAACAAGTACTTGAAAAGGCTTCTTGCAGAAGATGGAATGTAAGCTGATACTCAAAGGAAGAAGGGGAAGTTGGAGGGCAGGGTTGAGGGTGGAGAGGATTTTAGACCTGGTGGGAAGTCACTGCAAAGGCTTAGAGTTGAGAGGTGGTTAGTTAACCAGAATAAATTTAGATTTATCCTGCTTGGTCTCAGAAGGCAGAGCCAGGAGCAGTGGGCTGAGGTGACCGAGGCAGATGGAGAGTAGATGGAAGGGTTATTATTCCATTGGCTATCCCAGAGTGGAATGGGCTGCTTCAGAAGGTCCTGGGTTGCCTCTTACTGTAATCATTCATCAATCAATCAGCCTTTCATTAATTATGTCATAGAGCAGATTTATGCCTATGCATAGATTACACTAAATGGCCCCCAAGGTCCCTTCAGCTTGGAGATTTTGTCATTTTGTAAGAGTGAGGGCACCTCTCGATACTTTGGGAACCTCCTTTCTAAAGGAGGTGAATTTTCTTGGCTCTCTCTCTCCTTCTTTGTTTCTGTGTAGGGCCTCAGGATAGGGAGCCCAGAGGCCTGCTGAAGGGTGGAGTTTGTAGAAATGATGTCCGCCTGTCATCACTGGCATTTGTCAAGTGAAGTGACCGTCCTCAGGCTAGGGCCTGTTTCTAAAGTGGACATGATTTTTAAAAAGTGCTAATGTACGGGTCTGTCAGGTCCCAGGCTTCGGGAGTGAAAGCAACTCTCTGATGTTGGTGGGAAAGATAAGGGTTTGCTGAGGTTGGGTATGGCTAGCTTCACCAGCAGAGTCCAGGAAATGGGCTGGGGGAGGGGAAGAGAGGCTCACCAGGGACTTCTTTGGGGGAGGGGAGGAGAAACCAAGGACTTTCTCCAGGCTTTTCCCAACACTCCAGATGAGGCATCAATCATCTGTCTCCTACTTCCAAAGGAGGTGAGGGTATGTTGGTATTAATGGAGGGGGACTAGACTCAAGCAGCACTTGAATTGGGGTAGTGGAATGATGAAAGAAAGGGTTTCCACTCTGTCACTGAAATGTTAGTTGTGACAGACAATGGATAGACAGACAATCTCAGAGCCTGGAAGACCAGGGTTCAAGTCTATCTCTGATACATACTGACTGTGTGGCCCTGGGTAAGTTAATATCTCAACTGTAATTCAACAAGCAGCACAAAAGCTACCAATCTTCCATTTCCTTCTCTATTCCATTTGTCCAATACAGTAAATAAAGATTTCTGTAGTCCAGTGGAAAGTGATGCATATGATGTTAGAGATTCGGGTTCAAATCCTGGCTCTCTAGGTCAACTCACTTAATCCTTCTCATCATCTATCTCCTACGCCTGGACTCTTTCCCTTCTCATTCCCACCTCCTGGCTTCCCTGGCTTCCTTCACACCCCAGTTAAAGTCCCACCTTTGGTAGGAAGCGTTTCTTTATCTTGCTTAATCTCAGTGCCTTCCCTTTGAGATTAATACTGCTTTATCCTCTCTAGAGCTTGCTTGTCCAGAGTTATTTGGATGTTGTCTCCTCCATTAGACTGAAAGTTTCTGGAAGGTAGACACTATCCTTAGTAGGCACTTAATAAATGCATGTTGATTCTGTTTTGTCATCTGTAAAATGACAGGGTCACACTTAGTAACTTTTAAGATCCCTTCTGTTTCTAGATCTATGATACCATGAATCTGGTTTGTATCTTCTTGTAAAGTGGTGAATCAGACTTAGAATCAACATAAGTTGAATTCAGAACCGGCCTCCGACACTTGTGTGACCGGGGACAGACAAGTCACTCTGACTCTTGGCGTCTCAATGTCTTCATCTTTAAAATGGGGGAAGGGTAGTGCCTGCCTCAGATGATTGGTGAGAAGTGAAAATGATCTCAAAGTACCTTATAAACATCTGGTGTTATTATTATTAATAAATATTTCACAAACTATCTATCCAATGTGTTGGGGACCTTTATCTACTTCTTGTAACATTACATGGGTACCAGTGAAACTGACTCAGCAGAGCAAAACAGTCAGAAACAAGAATGAAACTAGGCTGCTGGATGGGTTAGTGTATCGCTCATTGGATCTGTGGATCAAATCCTTCCTCAAATACTTAAAAGAAATTTGCAAGAATCTCTGCACAAAATCTGCAATAACTAGTCCATCCAGCCTGCACATGAAGGTCTCTAATGAAGGAGAATCTACTTCCAAAAGACCATTCCACTTAGAGATTACCCCTTCAGGAGTTTTTTTTTCTCCTTCCATGGCAACCTCTCCATGACCTCTTTCCTCCTTCTCATCACCTAATTGCCCCAAGTTCTGTTTTGGAGGGGGCAAATAAAACAGTTTTAACTTCTCTTCCACATGACAGCACTTCAAATTCTTGGAGAGAGACCTTCCTCTGGATGCTCCTTATCTGTAAAATGGGGATAAAAATAGCATCTACTTCCCAGGGTTGTTGTGAGGATCCAATGATATGATATTTGTAAAGTACTTTGAAAACCTTAAAATGCTATATAAATAATAGCTACAACTATAATCATTATCATTAGGTATTATTGTTATCAATTAGGCATTATTATCCCTTCTTTACCAGATGAGGTGGGGCATAGACTCTAGGGGTTAAAGGACTTCATAGAATCTGAGTCAAAAAGGGTCTCAGAAGCTATTTGCTCCAGCCTGTACTAAACCAAGAATCTCTCTTTAAAATCCCCGACAACTGGACATCCAGTTTTCACGTGAAGGTCCCAAGTATAGGGGAATTTATTTGTGAAGGAGATTTTGTGAAAATGATCGTTCCACTTGGATACAGCTTTATTTAATAGGATATTTTCCCCCTTGTATTCCTCTCCTGTCTGTCATGCACACTCATCTCTACAGGACCTTTTCTATCACTCCATAGAAACTTATTTATCTGTTATATACTGCCTGGATGTCCTGGAAACTCACTCTACCCTGGACTACTCACCTGAGGGCTCCTCTGATTGGCTGGCTCCTCCCAGAACCTCCAGACATACTTACACATATACACAGGGTGTTTCAAAAATTTTAGTGCAGTTTTAAGCTTTGAGAACTTTTAAAACACTCTGTATAAAGTTTAATAATAGAATAATATTATGAAAATACTTGTTTTATTCCATAAATTGAAAATAAAATACAATTTAAAAATAATAGAAAAATAGTATCTTTCTCTTTGTGATTGCCAGTCTCTATCTCTTCTCTACCAGCAGAGGTCCTCTTTTAGAACACATAAGAGTAGCCAACAAACCAATTAAATGTATCATGTCTGAGAATGTATAAATGATCTGCCACCTCTAGACCATCACGTTTCTGCCAAGAGGTGGGAGGTTTAAGTCATCATTAGCTTCTTGAAGTCATGATTGGTTAATGGTTAATTGGTTACGGTCAGAGTTCTGAGGTCCAGGAGTGCATCTCTAAAGATCTGAAAGCCACCCCAGTAATGTCCAAAGCAGGGGATCAGCCTGTCCTCCTATAGGGCTGGGACTGATTGGAAGGGCACCAAGTGTGGTCCAGGGATTAATCAAGAAATGAAATCTCTTTCCACCCAGACTTCAGCCTCCCACTGATTAGAATTCTTTAGACAAGAGACCAACCTTTTGGATCAAACCTTGACATTTCCATAGTAGAAAAATGTAGGGAATGTCAACCCATGGCACATGATTCTGATTGTCATTATGGTGATTGACATAACTCATGTGAACATCATTTTAAGCTGCTACAAGCCCATCCTTAGCTGCTATTGGGTTTCTGGTCCTGCAGATGCAATTAAACAGTAGTTGGGAAGATGCAGAAGAAGAATCATTGATGCAATTGGGGGACCCTGGAGTCATAACTTTCAGTCTTTTCCCCACACAGAACCTCCTTCCTCTCACCATTGTCAACTTCCAGATGTGAGTCATTTCTAAAATATATAGGGAACTGAGTTGAATTTATAAGAATACAAGTCATTCCCTAACTGATAAATTATCAAGGGAAATGATCAGGCAGTTTTCAGAGGAAGTAATCAAAGCTACCTATGGTCTTATGAAAAAATTCTCTAAGTCACTATTGCTTAAAGAAATGCAAATGTAAATAACTCTGAGGTACCACAGCCATACCTATCAGATTGGCTAACATGATAAGACAGGAAAATGATAAATGTTGGAGAAAATGTGGGAAAATCGGAACACTACATTTTTTGGTGGAGTTGTGAGCTGATCCAACCATTCTGGAGAGCAGTTTGAAACTATCTCTGAAGAGCTATAAAACTGTGCATTCCCATTGTCCTAGCAATAACAGTTTTAGGTCTGTATTCCTAAGAGATCATAAAAATGGGAAAAGGATCAACATGTACAAAAAATACTTATAGCACCTCTTTTTGTGGTGGCCAAGAATTAGAAAGTGAGGGGATGCCCATCAATTGGTGAATGACTGAACAAGTTTTGGTGTATGAATATAATGGAATACTATTGTGCTATAAGAAATGATGAGGAGGTGGACTTCAGAAAAACCTGGAAAAACTTACATGAATTGATACTGAGTAAGGTGAGCAGAACTACTAGAATACTGTACATTAGTAACAGCCATATTGTGCGATGACTAACTTTTCATAGACTTGGCTCTTCTCAGCAATGCAAAGATCTAAGATAATTTCAAAAGACTCATGATGAAAAATGCTATCTACATCAAAGCACACTATTTGATCTCTTTTTTCTTTTGCTGTTTGTTTTATTTTCTTCCTTCTCTTTATTCCTGTCATTGGTTCTAATACTTCTTCACAACATGATGAATGTGAAAATGTATGATATGAATGTACATATAGAGCCCATATGAAACTGCATGTCATCTTGGGGAGAGGGGAGGAAGGAAAGAAAATTGAAAACTCAAAAGCTTGTGGAAGTGAATGTTTAAAACTAAAAATTAATTAATTAATTCAAAATAATTTTAAAAAACTTAAAATTATAGTAAGAATTTGGGGACCTCCTGGATCTGTTAGGAAGGGAAAAATTAGGAGCGATGGATGAAGGTTACAGAAAGGCGAACTGAGGCTCGATGTCAGGAGAAAACATCTCCTGTCAGAGTTCTCCCAGAGAGGAATGGGCCACCCTGAGGGGTGGTGGGTGCCTCCTCCTTGTAGATCTGGATTGGCCATTCATCAGGTTTTTGTATTGGGTTGGACTAGAATATGTGCTGGGACCCTCCTTAACTCTCAACTTTGTGATTCTATAAGCCGAGCTCAAAGCCAGGTTCCGGTACTTGTCTCAACTTTCAACTAAAAAAAATACTTTCATTTTAATATCTCAATTGACCAATTGGAATTGATGCTATTGTGCTTTTTTTTTTAAGATGAATTATCTGAGACCTGTATAATTAACATTTCACTTGTTCAAGATCAGTTCTTTTGAATCCTACCCCTTTGTTCTTTTTTTAAAATTTATTTGTTTAACTTTTTACATTCATTTTCACAAAATTTTGGGTTCCAAATTTTCTCCCCATTTATCCCCTCCCCCCACCCCAATACACCAAGCATTCTAATTTTCCCTTTCACCAATCTGCCTTCTCTTCTATCACCCCTCCCTTCTCTTGTCCCCATCTTCTCTTTTGTCCTGTAGGGCCAGATGACTTTCTATTCCCCATTAATTGTATTTCTTATTCCCTAATAGCAACAACAATACTCAACAGTTGTTCCTAAAACTTTGAGTTCCAAATTCTCCCCATCCCTCCCTCCCCACCCATTCCCTTTGGGAAGGCAGGCAATTCAATATAGGTCATATCTGTGTAGTTTTGCAAATGACTTCGATAACAGTCGTGTTGTATAAGACTAACTGTATTTCCCTCCATCCTATTCTGCCCCCCCATTGTTTCTATTCTGTCTTTTGATCCTGTCCCTCCCCAAGAGTGTTGACTTCAAATTGCTCCCTTCCTCCATTGCCCTCCCTTCCATCATCCCTCCCTCCCTGCTTATCTCCTTCTTCCCCATTTTTCTGTACTGTAAGATAGGTTTTCATACCAAAATGAGTGTGCATTTTACTCCTTCCTTTAGTCGAATGTGATGAGAGTAAACTTCATGTTTTTTTCTCAGCTCTCCTCTTTTTCCCTCCACTAAAAAGTCTCCTGCTTGCCTCTTGAATGAGATATAATTTACCCCATTCCATTTCACCTTCTCTCCTCCCACTACATTTCTCTCTCACCATTTACCTTAATTTCTTTTAAGATATGGTCCCATCCTATTCAATTCACTCTGTGCTCTCTGTCTCTGTGTGTGTGTGCATGTGTGTATGTGTGTGTGCGTGCATGCGTGTACATGTGTGTGTATGTGTGTGTGTGGTCCCACCAACTACCCAGATACTGAAAAGTTTTAAGAATTACAAATATTGTCTTTCCATGTAGGAATGTAAACAGTTCACTTTTGGTAAGTCCCTTATGACTTCTCTTTGCTGTTTACTTTTTCATGCTTCTCATTCTTGTGTTTGAAAATCAAATTTTCTTTTCAGTTCTGGTCTTTTCATCAAGAATGCTTGAAAGTCCTCTGTTTCATTGAAAGACCATATTTTCCCCTGAAGTATTATACTCAGTTTTGCTGGGTAGGTGATTCTTGGTTTGAGTCCTAGTTCCTTTGACTTCTGGAATATCCTATTCCACATCCTTCGATCCCTTAATGTAGAAGCTGCTAGATCTTGAGTTATCCTGATTGCATTTCCACAATACTGGAATTGTTTCTTTCTAGCTGCTTGCAATATTTTCTCCTTGACCTGGCAGTTCTGGAATTTGGCCACAATGTTCCTAGGAGTTTCTCTTTTTGGATCTCTTTCAGGCGGTGATCAATGGATTCTTTCAATACTTATTTTGCCTTCTGGTTCTAGAATCTCAGGGTAGTTTTCCTTGATAATTTCATGAAAGATGATGTCTAGGCTCTTTTTTTTTGATCATGGCTTTCAGGTAGTCCCATAATTTTTAAATTGTCTCTCCTGGATCTATTTTCCAGGTCAGTTGTTTTTTCCATGAGATATTCCACATTCTCTTCCATTTTTTCATTCTTTTGGTTTGTTTTATGATTTCTTGGTTTCTCAGAAAGTCATTAGACTCCATCTGTTCCATTCTAATCTTGAGAGAACTATTATGTTCAGTGAGCTTTTGAACCTCTTTTTCCATTTGGCTAATTTTTCTTTTGAAAGCATTCTTCTCCTCATTGGCTTTTTGAATCTCTTTTGCCAATTGAGTGAGCCTATTTTTCAAGGTGTTATTTTCTTGAGCATTTTTTTGGGTCTCCTTTAGCAAGGTATTGACCCGTTTTTCATGCTTTTCTTGCATCTCATTTCTCTTCCCAGTTTTTCCTCCACCTGTCTAACTTGATTTTCAAAATCCTTTTTGAGCTGTTCCATGGCATGAGCCCACCAGACATCCACCTCGGATGTCTGGGATAGAGAGGCCCCGACCTCCACGTCTTTCCCTGATGGTAAGAATAGTTCCTTGTCAACAGAATTGAAAGGTGGGAACATCTGTACCCCCTCAAAGTAGCTTTCTATAGTCTTATTTTTCTTTCCTTTTCTGGGCATTTTCCCAGCCAGTTACTTGACTTCTGAGATTCCTCTCCACCCCTGCGTAGATCTGACCAGCTAGTGCTTGGGGTCTAAGATTCAAATGCTCCTCCCCAGCCTCAGGGCTTTCCGTGGTGGGTGTGGCTGCTATTCAATGTGACCTTAAGTTCTGGTGCTAGGGTGGGGGCAGTGCCACCTCCCAGGCTCAGCTCCCTCAGGGGGTTTATGCAGAGACCTTCGATAATGGAGCTCTTGTCTGCTTGGGGAGTCCTGGCCACCGCTGCCTCTGCAGCTGCCTCTGCCGCTGCCTCTGCTGCTGCCTCTGCCACTGCCTCCCGAAGGGGCCCGAATAACGGAGACACCCCGCTCCCCTCTCGGCCAGCCCAGACGTCTCTCTCACTGACCTGTAGCATCTGTGGGTGGAGGGACCTTCGCAGCCACTGGAGGTTCCATCCCTGAAGCCTGCTCGGATCTTCTCCTCTGGGGCCATGGCCAGGGCAGCTCAGGTGTGGGCTCCGCTTTCCGGGGTGCAATGGACCCCTGGGGACGGCTCTCCAGGGCTCTCTGGAACGGAAATATCTTCCACTGTGTTTCAATGCGCCTTGCAGGCACTTGCAGGATGAGGAAACTGAGGCAGAGTGAGGTAACATTACTTGTCCAAGGTCAAACAGGTGCTAAGTGGAAGAGTTGGGGTTCAGATACAGTTTCTCTGACTCTAAATCTCACATATTTTCCACTGTACCACATTTTGCAGCTGAGGAAACTGAGGTCCACAGAAAATTAGCAACCTGTGCAAGATCTTAAGCTTATGATTTAGAATCATTGCATTTTTTTGTTTGTTTTCATATGAGGTTTTCCTCTCACTGAACAGGTGGCTCCATTGCCAACTGTCAGGTGAGCTTGGATCAGCCCCTTTGTCAGCCTGGGCTGTTTCACCCTTCCTTAGTAGGGGCTCACCACATTGGTGCCAGCAGGGGTGGTGAACCTGCAGCCTCGAGGCTACATGTGGCCCTCTAGGTCCTCAAAAGTGGCCCTTTGACTGAATCCAAATTTCACAGAGCAAATCCCCTTAATAAAAGGATTTGTTCTGCAAAACTTGGACTCAGTCAAAAGGCAACACCGAAGGACCTAGAAGGTCACACATGGCCCTACCCTTGTAGACACTCAATTGGCATATATGTCCCAAACTCGTCACCCAAAAGCCTCACCCACTCCAGTAACAGAGACTACAGGCGTATGCCACCAAACTGGGTCAATCCCCTCATTTTACAGATGAGAAAACTGTAGCTCACAGAAAACAAGAACTTTCTCAAGATCACATGGCTAGTAAAAATCTGAGGTAGGATTTGAATCTAGGTCTTCCTGACTCCCTTTGATACATTAGCAAACAAATTAGAGAAGGAAAAACTTCTCAAGCTCTCTAGGGCACTTCCCTCTCTAATGCCATCATGCTTGCAGTCCTAATCATTGTATCATGATGGGGTTGGGGGATGGGAGGTTTTCTCCAGCTTCCAGCCTTCTTCATTAAGCAGGAAACCAATGAGAAGGAAAAATGAGTCTCTTGGGGGCCTCCCCGCCGACTCTGAGTAGGACCCTGTCTCTGGTCTCCTCTGTTCCTGTATGACTCCAGAAGGAGGATTGTTTTCTGCTCTCCTCCAGCTGGCCCTGCAGTCTGTCATTGACAGAGCTGCCAGCCTCCTCGAAGACTGACCCTTGAATGGCACCAAGTTGTGTTTAAATTTTCAGAATTCACCTCTCTTTTCATCCTCCTTATCGGAGCCAGGCCAGTTCCAGTCAGGAGAGTGGTTTGGCTGCTTTCCCTTGGTATTGAAACAGATGGGCTGGGATCTGAATTCTTAAATCCAGACCCTTCTCAAGTGAAAGAGAAGAGAAAAGGAAGACTGGAGGGATGGGGAGGAGAGAGAACTCCCTTTCTCTTCTGATTTTTCATTTTGGGATTTCTTAAAATAATTTTTTTAAAGTTGATACTTTATTTTTTACATCATCTACATTTCCACTATATCCTTTCCTCTATTTTTCCTTATCTTTTATAATGAAGATTTTTAAAAAGGAGAAAACAAAAGAAAAAAGTCAGTTAAGCTGATCAATACATTGAAAAAAGATCTGACATTAATATGCAAGGTGCTACCCTTGTGCAATCCTCCCCCTCTGAAAAAGAGTACATCGATGAGTCCCATCTCCTATTATCTTTGCCACTTTGTGGAGTGTGAGATGAAATCTGAGGGTTGTTTTGATTTGCATTTCTCTTACTTTTAGTGGTTTGAAGCATTCTTTCGCATGATTGTTAATAGTTTGCAATTCTTCTTTTGAGAACTGTGTGTCTATATGCTTTGAACATTTGTCTATTAGGAAATAGCTTCTGGTCTTACATGTTGAATTTTACCTGTCTATTAGGGAATAGCCTTTTAGTTTTGTGTATTTCTAGCAATTATCTACATACCTTGGATTGCAAGCCCTTATTGAAGCAATTTAGTATGTTCTTTTCCTCTCATTCAACTATTTCTCTTATCCTAGAGGCACTGAATGAAAGCATAAAAACATTTCTATTTCATGTAGCAGAAATTGTCTACTTTATCTTTTGTAATGACCTCTATCTTTTGTTTGTTAAAGAAAACATCTCCTACATAGAGCTGTGAAAGGCATATGATGCCCTTCTCGTCAAGATTTCTTTTACTTTGGTCTTTGTTATTCAGACCTTGTATCCAATTTGAATTAATTGTGAAATATGCTAAGATGTCTCATGGGCCCATTTGACACTGAAAAAGTTTAATACAATTGTTTATTGCCTATATTCAAAATTGGAAGAGATGCTAAATTTCAGTTAGAAAAATAAATATATTAGTTTATATGAAAATAAATATATATGTTTTCCCCACCCAAATTCATAGACTTCCTGAAATCTATACACAGATCCCTTGAGGGTCTAAGGATTCTACATTCAGAACCCCTGGTCTGAGCCTCATTTCTGCCAGAATGTTTTCTAGTTTTCCCAGAAGCTCAATGCATGTTTTCTGGTATGTTAAACACTATATTATTGTGTTTCTTTGTTTCTGATTCCACCTTGTGTGGTCTGTTATATTCATCTCGTTTTCTATTTTTTCAAATTAATGCTGAATAATTTTGATCACTGGTCCTTTTTAATATAATTTGATGCCTGGAATCCCCTTTTATTCCTACTCTTTCTTTTCATGACTTTCTAGATTTTTTTCTTCCAAATTTAATTTATTTATTTTAAATCTATTTGTTAAAGCTATTCCTTTGGTAGTTTGATTGGCATAGCATTACATGAATCTATATAATCTATAAATTAATTTTAGTAGTATTGGCATTTTAAAAAAATAGATTAACCCAATCCAACCACAGACATTAACTATTCCTCTAGCCATATATGTTTTCCTTTATTGCTTTAAACAGAATTTTGTATTTGAATCTATACAAGTATTGGGTATAGATTTGTAGACTGACTTACATTATTATTTTTTTTTGTATTTTATAGTTATTTTGAATGGGATTTCCCTTTCATTATTGCTATTTTTTTAAAAGAAAAAGCAGTTGCATTTTAGGAGTAATTAATTTTAAACATATCTCTTATATGTGTTGAAATTTGCAAAAATGTACTATTTATAAGGTTGCTTTTTGTAAGGATTTATAGCAATGTGATGTGTAATTTTCACATATGTACGTGTGAGCGCATTTATATGTGTGTGTATGTATATATGGGTGTGTTTGTGCATATACACATATTCTTTAGTTTTCTGTTCCTAAAGAGCAGGCAGAGTATTTGGGGGAGAGTGATATAACAGTTCAAATGTTATGTAAAGATTTTTAGCTGCTCCAGGAGGTGGATTCCTATCTTTTCCTACCCATATAGAAATGTGGTTGATTTCTTTTGTGGGTTTATGTATTAGTCTACAACTGTGCTAAAAAAAAGCCTTAATTATCTTAGCTAGGTTCTTTTCCTGGAATTCTTTCATTTTAAAACTAGTAGCAGCTGGAATTTTAAAAAAATTGCATAAAAAGTGCTAGTGTGGCTGGATTTGAATGCAGATCTTCAGGATTCCAAGCCCGCTATGATAGCCACTGAACCAAAGGTTGAAACATGCAACCTGTGGAGGCAGATTAAAATGTAACCATTAAAATGCAAAATACAATTAAAACTGTATTAACAAAATAAAGATACAATAGAATATAGATAATGTAATGTGTGGTTTTCTAAGTCATGTAGCCTTCAGGGATCCTTAGGAACTAGTTTAGTGTCCCCAGCTTCTATTATAACTTGACACCACCACACTACTACCTAACCTTGGGCTTGGAATAAGGAAGTCTGGGTTGTAGACCTATCTTTGAACTAGAATCCCCTCTGGTCCCTGATAGCAGAACTAGGAGCAATCAATAAGCATTTATTCATCATTTACCTTGTGTCATGCCTTCTGTTAAACCTTGGAGATTAAAAGAAAAAGAGGAAATAGTGCCTACTCTCTCCAAGCTTACATTCCAGTGGAGAATGGATGACCATTGAGGTTCCTTCCAAATGTGTATGTATCTTGTAATAGAGGTCTGGCACATAGTAATAATGTCTTCCCCATATGGAGATGCTTGGGAGGCTGTTTCCTACTTCTTAGTGATGACATAGAACTTTGAATAACTATGGAGCATGTGTGGACATTCTGTAATAGGTTCGGGTTGGCCAACCCCTCAGGGCAAAGAGGCTCTTTGATTGGCAGCCCAGGCATTCAAATTCAACCACAGCCTTCTTGACTCAGCATTCTTGGGAAGTTCAGTGGCTCCTTCACTCATAGCAATCAGTGAAAGGAGTTCAGCTTATGACTTCATGAATTCAAAACGTCCAGAAGGTGCCTTAGAACTTCAATATTCCAGAGTTTGGGTTTGGGACCAGGCCAGATTCGATGCCCCAAGAAGCAACCTTTAGAAGGGATTGTTGGGATCACAGCCCTAAAGCAGCTGAAACAAGGACTCATCCAGCAGCGATGCTGTATTTGGCATCCTGACATTTCAGTCAGGTTTTCAGTCACCAAGTTAATGTCTGAGGCACCCTTCAGTCCTTTCAAACTCACAAGGTCATAGACTCCATTCATTGATCACCATCAGTGAAGGAGGCATTGAGTTCCCTAGATGAGTACTGGGATGAGAAAAAAAAAAAGGAGGAGGCTGCATCTAATGTGTTGTGATGACCCTCAAGGAAGCAGACTCCCTGGTGATAGGTTACCCATGGGCAGATTCAGATGGGCAGGACCTCAGAGGACCCAGTGGAGAAAAAAATCAAGCCACCTAGCAAAGGGCAAAAAAAAGGGGAAGTAGAACCAGGGAGGAAAACTAAAAGAGAGAACTCAGAAGGGAGGAAAGAGGAGTCATCCCCTCCTGGGTTAGCTAAAGATCTCTACTGAGCGTGTGTTAAAAAAATTCCTGATACACTTTGTCTAGTATATGAATGAAATATGGGATAGAAACACCTATAAAGAAGTTATAATAATAACATTGAAAGAACATATACAAATCTAAATGACATGGCTCATATTATTATAATTCATATTGCACTATACTTGCAAAATACATCTTACATTTTAATCTTTTGAAAATTTCCACACTGGTAGAGATAGCACACATAAGGGAAGGTTCAGCTGTTGGGCAGATGCAAAGGCCCAGGCATCTTTAGGGTAAATACAGAGTAAAAACAAGGTAATTTGGAGGGTGAATATTAGCAGCTGGATAAGGGGAATCAGGAAAGATCTCATAGAGAAATTAGAATTTATACTTAGTCCTGAAGGAAATTAGTGATTCTAAGAATCAGAATTGAGATGGGAGGGCATTCCAGTATGGTATATGAATGGTGTAGAAAGCCATTTTACTTTGAGACAAGTTGGAAATTCATGGTTAGATTAGATGATCTCCAGTGGTTCACCCAATCCTGAAATTCCCTGTTCTAAGATCCCCCCCAGCTCTGACATTCACTGTTCTAAGGTCTCTCCCAGCCCTGACATTTCCTGTTCTAAGACCTTTCCCATTTCTGACATTCGCTGTTCTAAGATCCCCCTCCCAGTTCCAACATTCTCTGTGCTAAGGCCCTCCCAGCTGCCTGACATCCTGTATCCTAATGTTTTGCATTCTGAAGCCCTGTTTAGCTCTCAGTCTACATTCTAATGCTCCACAGTCTAAGTTCCTGGTCAGCTTTAATACTTCCTTCTCTGTTCTAAGCTATTTATACTCCAACCCTCTATGAACTGATGATGCCAGGTGCAGGGCAGTACCAGGGAGCCAGTACTAGGGACACAGCCACTTTCAAACCAGTGACCATAAGTCCCACAGAGAGGTCTTGGTCCTGAGAATGAAAGGGGCTGCTAGGAACAGCCTCCCCCTGCCTCTACCCCTCCTGGATGACTTGCCAGGGCTAGGAGCAGGCCAGCTTTACCAATTCATCAGAGACGTCAGGCTCCTCGTGCTGGCGGAGGCATAAATCAACTGTAAGAAGGGATGAAGGGGGGAAAAAAGTCGTGGGGAGAAGAAAAATTGGTCAAGTGGGGGGAGGGGAGAAAGAGGGAGAGGAGAAATGAGATCAAAGGCAGAAATTCGTCAGAGATAACGGAATTATTTATTTTCCCTGCTGCTCCAGCGTCTCTCCCTTTGAGGCCTCTCTGATGATGTATTTGGATGTCTTTGGCCCGTCTGTTCTCCAATGCATCCCCCAGCCCCAACCCAACACGTTGGTTTCATCACCCGCGCCAGGGCTGCCCCCCACCCTGCCAGCCCACCAAACCTTTTGATCTCCTGCCCTGGCGGTGTTTACGTGCCACGGTTTACAGTACTCATGGCCCAAGTCTGATTTGGGGCTGCCTTGGGGGAGGAAAGCCAAGCTACCAAGATGTCCCTTTGAATTTCACTCATCATTCATTCATGTGTTTATTTATCAACCTGCAGGGACATTTCATCACTTATTAGTCAATGTTCTCAAGAAGTTCTCTCTGTATTTCAGGGAATAAAGTAGTGGGGAGGAGGGAAAAAGATACAGGAGACCTCCCTTTCATGATTCTGTCCCCATGGCTCATTCAGATCTTGGTCTTTCAATTTTGCCCTCAGTAAATTCTTTCCAACCCAACTTTGCAATCGAAAGGCAATGGATTTGGAACCAGAAAGCTGAGGTCCGGGTCCCAGAGGAGAGACGTGACCCTTATCTTATGTATATGTATGTGTGCATATATATGTGTGTATATATATATATATGTATATGTGTGTATGTGTCTATGTATATGTATGTACAGAAATGGTAGAGATTCAATTTACTTATCCTCAATATGTCAGAGAGTATCCAAAGGAAAAGGGAAACAAATATTTATTAAGAACCTACTGTGTGCTAAGTGCTTTACAAATATCATCTCATTGATATTACCACCTTATGAGATAGGTGCTTAATTTGATCTCCATTTTACAGTTGAGGAAACCAAGGTAGAGCAAGGTTAAATGGTTTGCTCAGGGTCACACAGTTAATGTTTGAGGTTGAATTTGAACTCAGGACATCCTGTCTTCAGGACTAAATGCTCTATCCATTGTACTACCTTGCTGCCAAATAATGGAAACCAGGAGGAGAAAGGGTTCTGAGTTTATGTCTTCATCAGGATCATTTGAAGAAACAGAGCTTCCTTAGCCTGGAGAAGAGGAGATTCAGAGTGGGGTAACATCTGCCTTCAATCTGGAGTCAGGAAGACACGAGTTCAAATCTTGTCTCGGACCCTTTATAAAGCACTTGCAAACCTATTGTTGTTCAGGTGTTTCAGTCATGTCTGACTCTTCTTGATCCCATTTGGGGTTTTCTTGGCAAAGATGCCAAACCAAAGATACCAAACCAAAGATACCAAAACAAAGATTGGTTTGCCATTTCCTTCTACAGGTCAGAAACTGAGACAGAGTTAAGTGATTTGCCCAGGGTCACACATCTAATGAGTGTCTGAGGCTGAATTTGATTCAGATCTTCCAGACTGTAGGTCCGAGGCTTTATCCACTGCACCACCTAGCTACTCTAAATATTAGAGCTGTCCAAAAGCACAATGAGATGCCTGGAGAGAGAGTGAGATCCTCATCATTGGAAGTATTCAAGTACCTCCAAAAAGGTGGATGGTCATTTGTTGGTAACATAATAGACAGGGAGTTATGGTCAAGTATAAATTGGATTAAACGATTTTTGATGTCTCATCCAACTTTGAGAGCTTTTGACCAAGTCTATTCATCCAACTATGTCTCATCTCTTACATATCCGGGAAATTTCTGATCTGCCATCATTCCCAGGACACGGAAAGTGTTTGGATCTATCCTATTATCTGGTCCCTCAGGAAAATACAGGGTATCCCAGAAGCCTTAGAAAGGGTTTTACAAAAGCCAAGAACTGTACTTTTATCCTCTCTGGAGGTGTGATGAGCTAGTAAGAACATTTACCTCTATTTCTTTCAAGACCAGACCTGTGATTATTGGTGTAGGGTAGTGACATCAAACTCATAGGGTAAGTGGGGCCATGAAACTCTACATAAGGATCCCCATGGGCAGCATCTTTACAATGTGTGGTTTTCTATTATGTTTTTATTTATTTCGTTAAACATTCCCCAACTACATTTTAATCCAGTTCCACTCCACTCAGGAGTGTTGCAGACAGGGCCTGGCCTCATGGTTGACCCCTCTGGTCTAGAACAGTGAGAGATTGTGTGAGGGTCACCCAGCTAATATGGAACTAAGGCTTGTTAGCTTGACTGGAAATTCTCCTCCAGGGAAATACACAAGAGGGATAGGATTAACTGTGAAAACTTACTGGGTGTAAAAAACAAAACAAAACAGAGTTTGTTAGAACAAAATCATAGGGATTTCTATGTGGGCACCTGACAGAAATTGGGTCAAGACAACTATGTAAACCAGTTGGAGGCAGCTAGGTGGTGCCATAGTTCACAGAGACTGAAGTCAGGAACATGATCTCCCTAAGTTCTAATCTGACCTCACATACTTACTAGTTGTGTCACTGGGCAAATCACTTCACCCTGTTTGCCTCGGTTTCCTCATCTGTAAAATGAGTGGGAGAAGGAAATGACAAACCACTCCAGTTTCTTTGCCAAGAAAATTCCATGGACAGTATGATCTATAGGGACACCAAGACTGAAGAAGTGAGAGCAGTGGATAGAGCACCAAGGCTTGGAGTCAGAAAGACCAGAACCCAAATCCTGACTCAAATACTACCTATGTGATGCAAGGGAAGTCATTTTGATTCCAACCTCCTCAGTTTACAGATGAGGAAACTGAGGCCCAGAGAGTTAGTGACTTCTAAGGTCCCTTGAAATATCTATCTGATAAGAACATAGAGGTCATCAAAAGTGGACTCCTGGTTAGTTCCAGATCTTTGTAGTGTGTGTTTTTGGTGGTAGGATTTTGTGGACATCCCCCAGGTACCAGAATCTGGTCTAGGTAACATGCCAGAGAGTTGATTTCCATAGCTTTCCCTCCAAGAGTGATTCAGCCGACACTTCCTACATTAGGCTTTTTCTAATCTCCTCTGTGATTAGGACCCTAATCTATGCTCTCTCCTTCTTAAGATTACTTTTTTTTCTTGCACTTATCTGTGTTTATAGTTTCGAATTTAAAGCTAGAAGAGATGTGGGAGGTCATCTAGCCTCAACCTTTTAATTTTATAGAAGGGGAACTGAGGCCTAAGGTCACCTAGATGATACAGTGCTCTTCTTGCATTATACTTCCTCTTCCACCCTCCAAGAAGGGAATCCCTGCCAAAGTTTCTGGTGTAGCAAGCTGGGGCTGGGGACAGGATGGAGACTGTTTCTTCCTCCCATGTTTTCCCAAATATTTTTCCTTCAGCAGCCTGTAGTGAGACTGATCTCTTCCATTTTCCCTCTAGAAGCCATAAGCCAGAAGTTTCCTAAGCAACACAACGTCCTTAGATACCGTCAGTTTGAAGATTCCCAAAGGAGACTGAAGAAGGCTGGAAACCTTCTGCTCATGGAAAGCAGGACATTCATCTCTAGCAAGGAAGAGAAAGTCTCACACCAGAAGGCTTTGGGACAGGGGTTACATTGAACTGACATTTACCTCCAGTGGGAAATCATTTGCTGAAGAGGTCCACCTTTCTCATCACCATTAGATACCATTACCAGCAACAGGCAGGGGTGGTCAGGAGTCCTTGGGGTATCACCACCTCTCAAGCTACTGGTCCTCATTTCATCCCAGTCTCAGAACCATCACCTGGGGAAGCTGGTCCTGTAGAAAAGATGCCAGTCTTCCTCAGCAGCTGCCAAACAACTGCCCCTCACAAAGCAGGAGAATCAATTTAGCTGAGGAAACAAGGCACCCTGGGAGAAAGACAGGAGGCAGCATGGACCAGGCAAATTAGGCCAACATCACCACGACCACCACTTTGATTATCCAAGAACCTTGGAGAAAACAATTCTTCAAGCCCAGTGCCCTCAGACATCAACTCTGGGAAGCAACCCCAGGGGAGAAGCAGCTGACAACTGTGTCAACTGTATTACAGCCATAGCTGCTAAAAACCCCGAGTTCTCAGCCCTGTCTAATGGTTCAGCATCAGAAACTGACATGATTTTATCAGTGGAAATGACATTACAGAAGAGACATCACCATCTGCTTTGCCTTAAGGACCAGATATTGGTCTTGAATTGCAGCTGAAAAAAATTACACATATGTTGTCTTCTTCACCAGAGTGTGAGGAAGGAGGAAAGGAAAGAAGGGAGAAAATATGTATTTATTAAGGTTTAATATATATTTATAAATTTATAATTTAATTTATAAATATGCATTTATATATATTATTAACTCTGTACCACACCGCAACTCTTACCTCATTTGATCTTGACATCAACCCTGGGAGGTAGATACTTTTGTTAATTCTCATTTTACAGGTGAGGAAACTGAGGCAGACAAGGTTAAGCGACTTGCCTAGGGTCACATAGCTGGTAAATATGGGTTGGATTTAAATTCATTTTACTGACTCCAGACCCACTGCGCCTCCTGGCTCCCTCTAAGACCTGGAACTTTTACTTTTCTATTTTGTATCTTCAATACTCAGGAAGATACTTTGCATATAGTAAGTGCTTTTTTAAAAAAATGTGCCTTTTTCATTCATTCATAAAGCTTTATTACTTGCCCTCTACCTCCACCACACCTCACGGAGAAGCGAGAGGGCTCCATAGTTCTCAGAGTTCTGGACCTGGAGTCAAGAAGACCTGAGTTCGAACACAGCCTCAGACATTAGCTGTGTGACCCTCAGTTTTCCTCATCGGTAAAATGGGGATAATAAAAATAACACCTACCTATCAGGGTAGGATAAAGAGAGGATAAACAAGGATCAAAAGACCATACTTATAAGGTACTTTGTGAACCTGATAGCATGATATAAATGTGAGTTATTATTACTAGCTTTGTTCATTAGAACCACATAGAGGTAGGTAGGGAAATTAAATCTGATTGATTCTGACACATTTTGACTGTGTGGTCCCAGGTGATTTAACATTCTTTGTGTTCCCATGTATTCTGTAGATTATTTTAAAAACCAATGCCTCACTCTAAGTCTTTGGCCAAAGTCAAACTGGACTCCTTATTGTCCCTCACAGTAAATCTGACCTCTCAATAAAATCACAGGTTCTATCCCTATTCCTAGAGATACCATTTATGTGTTGCTATTGAGTTGTTTCAGTCACGTCTAACTCTTTGTGACCTCATTTGGGGTTTCCTTGGCAAAGATCCTGGAATGGTTTGCCATTTCCTTCTTCAACTCATTTTATAGATGTGGACAATGAGGCAAACAGGGTGAAGTGACTTCTGGTCACTCAGTTAATGTCTGTTGTCAGTTTTGAACTCAGGAAGATGAGTCTTCCTAACTCCAAACCTGGCCAGACAATCAACAAAACAGCAAATTAAGCCTTTGTTAAGTTTTCATTGTCAGCATTTATACCTCAGAAATCAGCCATCAGCTCTCAAGCCACTTTCAGTGGGCTCCAGCACACCTCTGACTCAGGCTGAACTTATAATTGACTGAGATCTCTAGGCGTTTTTCATGTGAACCTCTCTTGCACTCTATTGTGCTTTAGACTCAGGCTGAATTTATAATTGACTGAGATCTCTAGGAGTTTTTCATGTGAACCTCTCTTGCACTCTATTGTGCAGTAGAATTTTTGAACCAAAGTGCAGAACTTGGTGGACAACATGAAACTGAGAAAGCTAAACCAGTATTTTGGAAGCTATATCTTGGAATAGCAGTGATATTACTATGATATTAATCTAAGAGAAAGTTTAGCATATTAATATAAATATGACTATAAATATATTCAGTGCTATAGTTATACAATACTCACATTATTATTTAATTATTAATTATATTAACATTAATATATCAATTATTAAATACTTGTATTGCTATATTATTAATTATACCGATGTATGATTTATTATATATTAATTATGCTATATCAATATAATTATTATACTTAATAATATTCATTGCTATATCAATCAATATAGCCAGTACCATTGATTAACATAACTAATAATATACTTAATAATATTAATTATTATATTAGTTAATATGATTGATAATATTACTCATTGTGTTAATATGAATAATAATGTCATTAATAAATAATATTGCTATTAACCGCTTCTATTTATAACATGCTTTAGGGTTTATAAATCATTTTATGTGCGTGATCTCATATAATAATAGCTACTATTATGTTTTACTTTAAGGTTTGCCCAGCACTTTACATTTTTCCCTTAATAATAGTAATAGTCGTAATAGTCGCAATAATATCCAGCATTTATATAGCATTTTAAGACTTGCAAAGTGCTTTCCAAATATTATCTCATAGGATGTTCATAAGCCCCTTTAAGGTAGATGCTGCTATTAATCTCCATTTCACCAGTGAAGAAATCAAGTCTGAGAGAGCTTAAGTGACTTGCCAAGGTTACACAGCGAATGAGTGTCTGAGGCTCTTCTTCATTCCAAGTTCAACATTTAGCTGCCTCTTAATAAGGACTCTAATAAGCTTCTCTAAGTAGAAATGATGGGCTGGGTATCTATCTATCCATCCATCTATCCATCCATCTATCTATCTATCTATCTATCTATCTATACATACAGATATCCACACACAAACAGTATACATATATACATGCGTACATACATTGCATATGTGTATATATGTGCACATACACATATGTACACACTCAAACATATCGTTGTCTATGTACATGCATGTATACACGTGTTCACATATGCATTGCATGTATATGCACATGTGTTCATGCACATATGTAATGCATGTATATATACACCTACACAATATACGTACAAACACATGCACACATGTCTGTATGTAAATGTACATATTGTGTTTATCCATGCAATATACACATATATACTTATACAGTGGTGAAAATGGAAAATTTTGTAAACATACTTTCTACAGCTTCATTTGTCTGTGTTTGTCCTTCGTTGTTGAAGAAGACTATGACATCAGAGAAATAAGAGCATGACTTGCACTTGACTTTGTTTTGAGTGAAGGAGGGCTGTGCAGGTCGCAGCCTCAGAAGTAAGAAGCTTTACTTCTCCTCCAGAGCCATCTGAATCCAGTGACCAGATATTCATCAGGATGACTGGAGATGACCCAGGATGAGGCAATTGGGGGTTAAGTGACTTGCCCAAGGTCACACAGCTAGTGAGTGTCACGTGTGTGAGGCGAGATTTGAACTTAAGTCTTCCTGACTCCTGCACTGATGCTCAATCCACTGCACCACCTGGCTGCCCCAATAGTTTCATCTACATCAATAGTAATGGTAATGACAATGATGACAACGATGACGATAACAATAGTGATGATAGTCACTAGGACAGAATGTTGGGGAAGCCTCTGCCTAACCCTCTGCTTCACTGCCCGTGTACACCATATTGGTGTTAGACCTTAGCTCCTAGCTTAAATACTAGGATTTTAAGTTATCAAATCCTAGGTGTCTCCTCCACTCCAGTCCCTCCAGTCTGCTCTGGCTGCCTACCTCACCCTCTGCCCTCATCCTCCCCTCTGGTGGAGTGAGTACCTTGGCTGACCTAGAATGTTCAAGAGTGGTCCAACGAGAACAGAATCCGTTAAACAGCACAGCCAATGCATAGACCAATGTTTATGAAACCAATTTGACCAGAGGCACTTTTTATTTTTAAAAATGTCAAATGCAGGTCTTTGAAAGAGGCAACAAATTTAAAATGCAGGAAGAAGACATATGTTTCCAGACACGGTTGATGTAGGAATTTGTTTTGTCCAAATTATAGCTCTGAATTGAAGGATTGAGTTTTTTTATAATTAAGATTAAATCTTTTTCAAGTAAGAAGTTGGTTTTTATTTTTTAATTAATCTGTCCTTTTCATCAATGAGCATTCAAAAAAATAAAAAGATTAGGTCAAATGCAGACCTTAAAATATCTCCACTTCCAGACTTCTATAAGATACTTTTAGAGATGTTTCACTACTTGCATACTTGAAGATATGCAAATGTAAAAAAAGGATGTAAAAATGAATATTCATAAATCTAATTCCATGTCAGCAGGGGGAAGGGGAGCTCTGTTGATCTCATGCATCAGAACTAAAGATGAGGAGTTTTGCCGAGACTCAGTGTTAGGTTGGGTTGCTTTCAGTGCTGTTCTCTTATCTGATCAGCCCTACCTTTATGGGAATTGCAGGGAGGTGGATAAGAGAATGAGTAAGTAAATGTCAGATAGGGCTCCAAGGCCCTCAGAGCAGCATGGTTCTTGTGGTGCTGGGCATTTGTACCCAAAGCCAGTAGCATAAGCACTTAGGAGCTTCTGTGACATGTTTGTGACTCCCTGGGGATTTGAGGCAGTCCACAGTTGAAGTCTTCTGCTCCTTGGGAGTCAGAGGTCAGATTATACCTCGGAGGTGAGCAGAGTGATGACAAGTCCTACACAATCAGTCTTTCTACTAGACACTGGGTATATGATCCTTTGTGTCTGCATGCAGTCTCCACCACTACAAAACACTACTCAGTGGTGGGAATCTTTTTGTTTTTGAATGCTCAGTGGAGGGAGGGACAGATCAATTTAAAAAAAAAATAATCTTATATTTAAAAAGCCCTAATCATTTGATACATAGCCATAATTTGGGCAAAACAGATTTACACATCAGCCATGTCTGAAAACATTTGTCTCTTCCAGCATTTTAAGTGTGTTGCTTCTCCTTCAGGAGTTTGGAGGTGTGTTTCATCTTCCTTCTTAAGCACTAATGGTTTATCAGCATACTAAAGCCTTTCAAAGTTGCTTTTCTCTAAACTGTCGTTTTTCATTTGTTTTTCAGTCATGTCTGAGTCTTCATGAGCCAGGGTTATTTCCTTGGTAGATACTGGAATGGTTTGCCATTTCCTTCTCCAGCTCATTTTACAGATAAGGAAACTGAGGCAAGCAGAGTTAAGTGACTTGCCCGAGGGTCACACAATTAGGCAGTGTCTGAAGCCAGATTTGAACTTGGGAAGATGAGTCCTCCTGACTCTATAAGGTCTCTTTTAGAGGGGAATCACCCATGAGAGGTGACTTTAGACAGTGTGAGCTTATGAGTCAGGGGAAGGGGGAGTGGGGTGGGAGGGTAGGGGGTGAGTGATCCTGCCTTCCTGGGCTATATGACCTTAGGAGCTTTTCTCTGCCTCTGACCAAACATCCACCAGGCTGCGCTGAGCCTGACAGGCAATGGCCTGACAACCTTCTACATCTCCCCATCCCCCAGGTCCCAGAGTCTCCTCTCTCCAAGGTCATTAAGGTAAGCTAAGAATCCCAGAGTTCTGAGGATGGATCCAGTTAGACCTGGATTCAAATCCAGTCTCAGACATTTACTATCTGTGTGAGCCTTGGCAAATCGCTTCCTCACTGCCTGCCTTAGTTTCCTCATCTGTAAAATAGGGATAATAATAGTACCTACCTTCAAGGGCTGTTTTAAGGATCCAGTGACATAATATATGTAAAGTACTTTGCAAATCTTTCAGTGTTATATATATGCTAATTAGGGGCAGCTAGGTGGTGCAATGGATAGAGCATCAGTGCAGGAGTCAGGAGGACCTGAGTCCAAATCTCACCTCAGACACTTGACACGCTGTGTGACCTTGGGCAAGTCACTTAACCCCAATTGCCTCATCCTGGGTCATCTCCAGTCATCCTGATGAATATCTGGTAGCTGGATTCAGATGGTTCTGGAAGTGAGGCTGGTGACCTGCACAGCCCTCCCTCACTCAAAATAAAGTCAAGTGCAAGTTGTGTCATCATTTCTCTAATGACATGGTCTTCTTTGGCAAGAAAGGAGGAACACACACACACATCCACTCTGCAACCTAGCTGCCTTTACAATGTTACTATTGTTTAAGTGGTTCTGGTTTTGCACACTTCTCTCTGTCTTAGTCAATAAAAGCCTCCCCAGTTTCTTCTCAAATAGTCTATCTCATCATTTCTTATGGAACAATATCCTATTACATTTATAAACCACATTTTGTCCGGCCATTTCTCCATAAGATACACCCACCCCCCCAGGTTCTAGTTTTGGGGCTACCACAAAAAGGGCTGCTATGAATATTTTTGTACATATGGATCCTTTTTGATTTAATTATAAAATAGGCCTACCGAGGTTATAGAAGGGTCAGAGATTTTATACAATTTGAGCACAGTTTCAAATTGATTTCCAGAATGACTGCATTAATTCACCGCTCTGAGTGGCGGGTACTTTTGCAGCAGAGTATAAGGTCTCCTAGATCTTTTATCAGGCAAGAAAACCCAACTCGGGGTCCAGCAACTGACCCCTGCGTCTAGGGTCCAAAGACTAACCCAAACATGTCTGGAGTTTTTCTATCACTAGGAGCTTAAAAAAAATTAGATAATCTTCATAAATTGCCTTAAGCAAAGTGTGGGAGGAGAATGTTCACAAGCTGCAGACCTGAAGGTAGCACTGACTCCATTGAGATAAGAGGTAGTTTATCATTCCAAATTAGGGAGTGATTATATCCATTATAAAACAACTCTTCATTTTATGAAGGATTCATCACAAGTTTCTTTTTCTGCTTTGCAAGTGTGGGATTTGAGATCTCATGGAAAAAACACTGGCTAAAGAATCAGAGGACCCAGGTTCTAATCCTGACTTATTCCCTGTGAGACCTTGGGCACCTTGGCTCCCTGGGCGTCAGTTTCCTTACCTGAACAACTCCAAACATATTTGGGTTAGTTTTTGGTCTCTAGACACAAGATCAGTTGCTGGACTGGGACTCAGGCTTTCTTGCTGATATAGGACATTATAATTAATGTTAATCATAATATTCATTGTTACAATATTCCATTGTAATTACAAAATTACAATTAATAATTAATTACAATATTCCATGTAATTAATTGCAATATTACAATTTGTAATTAATTACAAGATTAATATCTCTCAATATTATGCTATATACAACATATATGGTATGTTGTTATTGTTACATGTCATATGCTATATTATAATTGCATACATTGTGACTTTATAATATATAAGATATGTGTTATTTTACAGGGATATGAACTAGATCGTTGATTTCATTGGAATAGACAACTCCCAGGTAAAGAAACTCTCTCTACCATTACAGGTCAGCACCCTCTAGTCACTTGCCCAGGGTCACAAGGGCAGGATGCATCAGATTTGACTGACTTCATGGTAAAGATACAGAGCTAGCTTCCTAGCTAGGAAGTGAGGCAAGTCTGATAGAGCCTGCCTCTGTGACTCTGCTGGATCAGATCATTACTAGTGTTACAGTCCTGGGCTTCTGGGAGTGCTAGAGAGAATGCTGCCTTTGGCATAGGGGAGAGGCAAGCTAAGGATAAAGAGAAGAACTGGAATTCTGGGAGTTTGGGGTGACGCATGGAGAGCTGGCTTTCTCAAGTCTCCCCTCTGACATATGCAAGGCAGTTATCAACAAAGTGTGCTCCTGGGACCCATGGCTTACATGACAATCTTTCAGAGGGTCCTTGAGGTCAAAAGATTTTTATGATTTCCAATGTGGTAAATATCGATGAGATTAACTCACATAAACAAAACTTCTTGCTAGGTGCAGGTACATTCCTCAATTAATAAGAGCTTTTTATTCTGTGCAACTCAGACCTTATGAAAATTTGTTCCAATGACATTATATATATATATATATATATATATATATGTATATATATATATAATATATATATATATATATATATGTACACACACACACACACACACGCACACATAAGAATCTTAAAAAGCCATCCTGTAAGACGTGAATCCTCCTGGGTGATCACTGTGAGCCTGTTCTCCATAGGAATACCCAGGGAAGATATTCCAGCCCCAAACCTGGGAGAAATTCTGTGAGTCACAGCTTTGAAATCTGTACTGGATGCCAGCTGAAAACTGAGGCTTTGCAAAATCATTTTGACAGATGAAGCTGGGGCTGCCCTGCTAGGCACAGGCTCATCCATATTCTGAGTTAAAAGAAATATTGCATTTTTAAAGAGGAAAGAAACATATTTAAAAGATAAAGGAAGAAAGAAAAAACCTTTGCTGGTCATTAATTATGATAATAAAACACGGGGGAAAATTCACTTTAAAGGCATGTTAAAGCCCCGTAATCTTCAAAGAGACAGAGGAGAGCCAGCTGCCCTGGGAAGAAGAATATACAATTTCTAGTCCAAGGCAGACTATAAGGGTGAGGAACTCTAGCGGCCTGTCAATGCAGTCCAACAGAGGAGGGAAACTTGTGGGCACCCGGACCAACCTCAGAGGGCATGGAAGAGCCTGCTAGGGAGTCACTGAAGGCCCACTCCCTCCCCCCAAGCCCAAGATTGATCTACCACCCCACCTGAAATTTCCTTGGACATGTGATTAATTTCCAGCCCTTAGTAAGGCCGATCACTTTCAGATTCGCTTTTGACAATCTCTGGAGAAATATTTCTTGGTTTCTTTGTTTCCAGCTGTTGGGGATACAAAGCCTTATTCATCACAAAGTTTCTGCCTTGATGGGTAGATATGGAGAGACGATGCAGGAAAGGTAAATCCAATACAACTCTGCCAATAGGGGGTGTCTCAGGGAAACAGATGATCCTAGATTAAGCAAACGATACAGATGATGGACGTCTGGTCAAAAGCTGCAGAGAATTGACCCTAGAGGCATAGGCTGACCAGTGATGCTTACCACTTGTGTGACACTTGGTTTAGGCTGGGTATGTATTTCAGTCTGGGAGAGAGCCAGGGGGTCACAGTTCTGAAAGCAGAGACCTGTCCCTTCCCCCTAGCCTCTCCTCTATGTTGGTGCCCTGGAAAAGCACTCTGCATCCCTCACCCTCACCTAGTTATGCCTCTGTGTAGGACTCAGATGAGTAGAGAGGAAAGGGAGGACATCCTAGATGTATGGGGAATGGGAAGAGGCCTCCCTGCCATGGATTGTATCAACGGGGCCTTGATCTAGCACCCAGTTATTTTACCTCCTTCTGACAACACACCATCAAGGCTCATTCTATACTTTTTGAGGCAGTTAGGGTGACACAGTGGACAGAGTTCTAGGCCTGGAGTTATGAAGTCCTGAATTCAAATTCTGCTTTAGACACTTAGTAACTGTGTGATTCTGGAAAAGTCACTTAACCTCTGTTTGCCTCAGTTTCCCTGACTGTAAAGTGGGGATAATAATAGCACCCATTTCCCAAGATTGTTGGGAGAATAAAATGAGATATTTGTAAACCTCTCAGCCTCAGTTTCCCCAACAGTAACATGGAGATAATAATAGCACCCGCCTTCCAAGGTTGTTGGGAAGACCAAATGAGATATTGGTAAAGCACTTAGCACAGTCCCCGGAAAGTAAGAAGTGCTGAGTGTATGTTTTCTTGAAGCCCTACAAAGAAGGAAGCAAAGAAATACATAAAACTAGAAGGGATTAGAAGTACTTAGTGAAGAACCTACTGAGAGCAGAAGGGGTGGCTTCCAAGCTTCCTAGTTTACCTTTTCTATGTAGTAGAAAGAAATCTAAATTTGGAGTCACAGGACCTAGGGTGGAATCCCAGCCATGACCCTTTCCAACTAAGTGACTGATCTTGGATAAATTATTTCTCTGCTTTGGGCTTCAGTTCTCTCATCTGGAAAAGAGCAGGGGAGGACTAAATGATTTCTAAATGTCTATCTCTACAGCCTATGGGACCTGGGTTCCAATCTCCTGCCTTTCTACCTGAGTGAGCTTGGGCACCTCACTTTACCCTTTTATGCTTCAGTCTCATCATATCAGAAAAAGGAGAGTATTGAACCCATTGTGTTTAAAATTCCTTTCTATTTCTAAGGTCCTCAGAAAGGAATTTTACATAGAGGAAACGTTACTTTTCCTTAAAGAATTCAATTTGCCTCAGGTTTTCTCTTTAAAATAAGAAGGTTAGACACTAAAGTATTGGATTTCATGATTTTGAGTCCTTTCTAGCTGAAAAGGTAGGCTGAGGTAAGGAACAAAAGATAAAGATACAAAAGGATGGAGGTACAGATAAGCAGAGCAGATTTGGGGGGTGGGTGGGACGCAGTGAATAGAGCTCTCCATCTTAACTGAAAGACGAGGTTCCTCAAACTGGGGAGTCTGAGAAAAAATTAGAAAAGTAATTTGGGAGTAGAATATAGAGATCCCAAGAGTTCAAACTAAGGCAAGCAACAGTAGAAGAAAAAAACCCACTAGAAGTTATAGGCTTGGAGATGTCAGATCCCTACCTCAGACATCATCCAATTCAACCCTCTTATTTGACAACTGATGAAACTGAAGCCCAGAGAATGATTTTTTCTCTAAGTAGAAGAGTCAAAATTTGACTTCTGATCCTGACAGCTACAAAGTCTAGTGGAGAGAGAGCTAGACTTGAAGTCAGGAATACCTGTCTCAGTATGACCCTGAGTAAACTCCCTAGTCCCTCAGTCTTGATTTCTTCATTTGAAGAATGATGGTAATAACACAAAATGAGAAGTTATTAAAAGGAAGATATGAGATAATCTATATATATGCATATATATAATATCTTATAAATTGTCAAGTTATTGTTACTATTTTGAATCCAAACCAATACTCATACTATTGCACCTCACTGTCCCAAAGGACTTGGGTTCCAATCCTGACTTTGTTAATTACCATCTATAGGATCTTGCATAAGTTGCAACCTCTCTGAGGTCATAACGGTTCCTCATTTATAAAATGGGAAGGGAGATGATTGGACTAGATAGCCCCTGAGGTCTCAGCTTGCTCTCAGTCTGTGATCCTGTGGTTTTGATTTGAACTCTGTTCCTTTGTATCAGTATGATTCTGGGCAAAACCCATTCCTTCTTTGAGTCTCAGTTTTCTCATCGCAAAATGAGGTTTACAATGGAAAGCACCTCAGAGATCATCTTGACTGACGCCCTGTGTTCTTGGTCCTAGGTTTATATATCTGGACTTGGAAATGCTGTGAGAGGTCATCTAATTGTATCCCTATTTTATAGATGAAAAAACAGGCTTAGAGAAGGTAAGTGATTTTACTCAAGTTATCCAGTTAGTAGGCATCAAATGTAATATTTGAACTCAGGCTCTCTGACTCCAGATTCAGGATGCTTTCCATTTAACCAGGGAAGCTCTGTTTTCAAATCTATCTTCTGGGAAGAACAAAACCTTAAGTAAGGTGAATGACTAAAAAGGGCATTCTTTCCTTGTCCTTGAGCTGCCCTGCTCATCACAAGCTGGTCATAAGAAACTGACTTTAGGGAATAACTCCTATCCCCACTTCCACTCCCAGCCCACCCTCTCCAAGAGGGAGTTCACACACCTTGATCCACTTAAGCTCCAACATTCTGGACCGGAGATTGCAGGAACCCTCACTCACACATGGAAAGTTTCAGCTTCAAGTCTGACTCCCTTAGATTTAGAGTTCCTCATCTCCTGCCTTGTGGCTCATATGTTCCCTCTTCCCCTTTCCATTCCTTGGCTCTCCAAGTCTACATTTTTCTACCTTCTGGGTTATTGTTGATGCCTGGTGTAAATTTAGGGACAATAAAATCATCAAAGGAACTAGCTCCAGAATAATAAGCCAGGGAGTTTTGCATAACTTCAAGGAAACATCTTGACCAGGAGAGTGTGAGCCTCTAGGTAGAGAGGAAGGCACAGCTCCTTCCCTAGGGAGTCTTTCAATTAGGTCCCACACCTGGGACTGCTTAGGTTCCATCTGGTGTGCAACAGCAACAATGCAGAGAAAACACAACTATCCACTCTTGTTTGGCCATCACCGGCATTGTTTCTCTGGAAATCCCTCTCCTTTCTAACCTTTGCGGCTTGACGTGGAATACCTATGCAGGGGACTAAGGCATATACAGAGAATGAATGGTGATGTCGATCTTGCACAATGGATAGAACTCTAGACCTGGAGCTCAGAAGAGCCACTCTGGGACCCCTGAATATTTAATTAACCTCTCTATGCCCCAGTTTCCTCATCTGCAAAATGGAAAGGATAATATTCTTTTTTTTTTTTGGTTAGTATTTTATTTTTCCTCAGTTACATAAAAAACAATTTTCAACATTCATTGTCAAAAGAAGCTTAATTTCTTAAGTTTTCAAAAGAATACAATACACAACAAGGAACTGAAAAGGGGGAAGGGGAGAAGAAGTTATTTTTGCAGGAGCATGTTGGTCAGAAGCAATTCTGGAAGCGGAAGTAAGGAATATCCAGCTTGATCCATACCCAAGATAGAGAGGTCCTTGGAAGGAACACTAATGGGAGAAAAGTGATGGTATTTCAGAGAGGGCTGGAAGACTGAGTCATGGTGGAGAAGAGGAAGAGGAGAATACCAGAGTACAAATGGAGTGCCCCTTTTAAACATTGTATGATATTAGTTGGTATGGCAAAGGCATGGAAGGGTTAAAATTAAGGAAAAACTCAAATTAGCACGAGGTTCCTATTATGTGTGTGCTGTAGATACTTGGGCTTCAAAGATGAAAAATCACTAGCATTTCTATAACACTAAGGTCTGTAAAATCGTTTTGATATGTCATTTCATTTGATTCTCACAACAACCCTGTGGGGGATATGCTATCATTTGCCCCCTATACAGATAGGGAAACTGAGGCAAACAGGCAAAATAAGTGTAGCACATTGACCACTGTCACTCAGCTAACAATAAAAGGAGATTATAAAGTAAGCAGATGGGGGCAAAGTATCCCTGACTGAAGGGACCTAGCCCAGGACCTCAGCATTCCAGCAAAGATTGTGGAAAGAAAGGGCCAAGCCTAAGGATATTAGCTTACTAGAATGACCCTACTCTTTGTTCCAGAGAGTAATGCACCTAGGTTATAGAACCTTCTGCTTGGCAGGTTCTCAAATCCTTCACTCTGAGGAAATAGAATTGGAATGACTTTCTGTTGGTTCCGAGGTAAGGGAAGATGCTCTTTGTGGAGGAGCTTAGAAGTATCTTAGCCAAGAATTTCAGTTGATCTGAGAGGTAGTGGTGGGGGTGGTAGGAGAGACTGGTCAAGCAGCATCTGGCAATAGCCAGGGCAGATTATGATACCATGGTCAATGGAAGTAGCATAATATTAGCATACCCTTACATGTGGGTGTTTCCTTTTCTCTTATCACAAAGCTTGACTAGGAATACTTTCAAGTAGAGGATAGGATGGGGATTAGGAGATGTAGCATTTAATCTTTAATCTAAAGGAGGAGAAAGATTTTAGGAACATCTAAGGGACTATCTTAAGACCCCAACCTCAGTTCATTCTCCCTTTAAATAGTAAAAAGTTATTAGTTTGATGAGTCAAAAGCAGGTACTGCCAGAGGACAGTGGAGAGGCTTACGGTGGGTAGTAGTGGTTTGGAACACATGTACAGAAATAGGAGTTGGACCTGTGAGTTCATCAGTATATACATATACATACACACACACACACACATATATATGTATACATATGTATATATCTCCATGTGGAATGGCTAAATGTATAGACAGTTGATTTGAAGGGAAATATATGTAGATACCTCGGGCAACCTGCCTATTCTTCTCTGAGAGAAACTTTGATTAATTTCTTTTGCTTTCCAATAGGCAGGAATCAATAAACGTTTTTTAGACACCTACTATGTGTCAGGCACTATGCTAAGTGATAGGGATACAAAGAATGGCAAAAAAAAATCATCCCTACTCTCTGAGGAGCTCCCAGTCCACTTTAGGGGAAAGTGAAATATAAAAGAAGCTAAATAGCTAGGAGTATGTGGGAGTTGCACAGAGATTCTGTGTAACTGAGTGGGAATATTTTGAGGCCCTGCCCCTGGATGGGAAATGATGAGCTGCCTTGGGTCCCTTCCTTAAGTGGAGGGGAAGAACTCTCCAATGTTGACCTTCCACCCTCTCCAATCAATTGGAGGGAGGGTCACCAGGGCAGGGGGTTACTGAGGAGAGTTAATTCTATACTTCGGGAAGGTAATTCGGAAGACAATGATGACATCCAGAAAGGATGCAGAAAGGATCTGTCCTCAGAGGAAAAGTGTATTGGACTAGGATTACATCTATCTACTCCCTCCCTCAACTACATAATGCTGGTCTGAGGGCATCATTTTTAGATGTAAAAGTAACATGGGTGTCATCTTCACTCATTACTGTCCCTTAAATGGGGAAGGTATCCAAAGGTTATACATACTAACTTGGTCCTTTCCACACCAAATCAGTGAGTAGTGTAGTGATAAACCCATTTATCCAAGCAGAGCAAAATAAAATCAAAAACAAAAATCGGAGTTCTACAGATTTGAATATTCAAGAAAATACAGAACAAATGATGACTCTTGTGGGAATAAGATGTCAGATCAACCAAGAGAGAGACCCTGATCTCACTCAAGAGGAAATTCCTGAAGTTTCTAGGAAGACAAGCTGGAAAGCAGAGACATGTTGAGGCACTGACTTACCCTACATGTCTGTGGCTTCCACCATCTTTTTTTCCTTCTCTTCTTTCGAGTTTGCCCTAAAGAAAATCTGGGATTATTTATGTTCTCTTCCAAAAGCAGTAATGAAAAAAATGTCTCTCTTCTCCAAAACGCTGATGTTCACACGGTCACAGAAGGTCATATAATCATTGTCTCTATCACTTAGGAGTCAGTAAAAGTGTTCTACATTCTGGATTACATACCGGATGTTCCCAAAATTTTGGTGTGTTTTTAAATTTTATAATTTCAAAACTACACTGTGACCTTTGGGACATCCTGAACAGTCTTTGAGACAGTCAATTAACCTCACTGTTTTGACAAGGCTGAATGACACAGCCAGTATATGTCAGAGGTAAGATTGGAACTTAGGTTTTATAGCTTCAAGGCCAGCTCTCAACAAGTCATACTATTTAATACATTATGAACTGAGAGGAAGCAAAAAATTATCAACTAGTTAACAATCCCCAACACAGTGAGAAACCAAAATAGTCCCCTGTAATAGGAAAGACATATGTAAATGTGTGTCCATAATTAAAAACCCAACAAGGTAACCTTAAGAGGCGATGGTGCCTTTCTCACTGAAAAAGCTCATAAATCCTTGATGTAATTCTCCCTTTGATCATCAGTTAATATCAACTAGTGAGCCAGACTTATAAACTTTTAGAAAGAGGTATTTACCATGGTGGAATGGTAAGAACAGCTGGTATGAAAGAGCTCCCCTCTCCCTCTCAAACCCTCCAAAGTCTCTGCCACACTATTCAACAAGTATGTTGAGAGTTCAGGCAAAAGTGGGCTCAAGGTTGTAACATGTGACAATGGGATTAACTCAGCTAAAAGTCCCTTCATAGGGGTCCTCAAGACGTTGTTGGTTCCTTTGAACATGATGAAGCCATCTTTTCTAATATTTAATGTGTCCTTCACGTCCCATGCAAATGCTGCCAACAGTCATTATTGGGATACTCCTGGGACTTTAATAAGAAGTCTAAATCCTCTGTTCGTTTAAAGTTCTGAGTCATTCTCTTGGCCAAGAAAAGAGCAGGAAGGAAAATGCAGAAACTCTTCTCACTAACCCCTTTGATTTAATCCCTCTTAGGGGTTTCACTGGCACGGCTTTCTCTTCAGAGTTGGCAGACACTGACAAATGTTGGGTTTCCAAACTGGAGTGCTATTTTATAAAATATCCACAAGGTACGACAAAGTATATTTCAATTTAATGCATTTGATTCAATAGAGATGTTTCACACATGATGGAGATATCAGGGCTAGAGTAATTTGTTAGTTACTTTAAGTAAGATACTGAACAAAAACCTAGAAAGGTAAAATCAAAAGACAGCTATTCAATTTCTCTTAAAAATTGGCATTTAAAATCTTACACCACATCTATAGAAGGGACCATATCCACCATTCATGTCAGATTATTCACTGAGGATGCACAAGAGCGTCTTAGAAACATGAATCATGCCAAGGAGTGTATCACAACCACCCTGGGATGCCAGACCAATTTGAAAATGAAAGGAGTATTTTAGCGGGTTTTGAATGTAACATAGATCAATAGTAGACAAGTAAACCAGAAAAGTTAACACTGTCCTTGGCTATTATAAATCCATAATATAATATATTTATAATACAAACACCTGCTCTAGGTTCCCTTTATCTTTTACTGGGACCATTTTACTTCCTTATAGAGTATTAAAGAAATTCAGAACTATGCATATCTCTGCAGGATAGACCCACCAAGACTTTAGCTCCTATACATACGAGTGATGAAATGGTATTATAAGTCAGCAATTGCCAACCTTCTCTTGATCAACTTTTGAGGAGATCAAAGATTTCTGGAAAAGTTGCTTGAAGACTGGAAAAGGTTGCTAAACTACTCAAGGTGCATAATTGGGCTCTCCCCCATTTTCTAGATATTTGAATGAAATCTCATTTCATTTAGGCTGAAGAATAGAAATTAAAATCTGAATATATGTCTTGCCCATGGGTACAACTCCACCTGCCTTAATTCACTCAGGAGGCTTCTGTGAGAAGTCAAAATAAGAATGTTTCCAACCAATATCCTTATTTTTGGTTAAATCAGAAAATCATTCCGTAACTTGTCTAACTCTAATCAGCATTTAGCCTTGTATTTCTAAATCTCTACCAGAGACTCTCCTCAGCAATAGCCTACTAACAAATAGCTACCAAAAAGAAAAAAGGTTCACTCATTTTATGAATGACAAAAATGGAATTCTACCATACTCTGCTTATATTACCTTCCACAAGTGTTTAGTGTCATGTTCCTCTAGTACTCAAATACTTCTAGTATTCCTTTCCCACCAGATGCAGTATATAGCCAAAATGAAGGAAAGGGAGCACAATTATGTCCTCTGAAGCCTTTGGTTCATAGTCCCCAAGAACAGAACCTTTCTCTTTGCTGGACAGATAGACAAGTGTATAGACCCTAAGAATATGAAGGTGCCAAACCAAATTATAGGAATGGGATGAGGTCTGTAGGAAAGAAATAGTGTTTGTGTCAAGAGAAATGGTATCTAAGTCCACTTTTTCTGTCTTTCCCTAATATCTATGAGGAATGAGTCCATTCTGCATATCTGGTTTTGAGATGGGCTATTCCGTTCTAAAGGAGGAGTTTTGCCCTTCAATCTTATGAGTATTGAGATACACTCTTTACTTACCAAGACTTCTGAGACAGAATAAAAAGAAATAGAAGAGAATAATTTCCCAAGCAATTAATTCTCTCTAGTTAATAGGATGGATCATAAGTATACCCAAGGGCTTTGACCAAGTCAAGTCAATGGGACAAATAGAAAAGACTAGTTACTTATACTCTCTTTTCTTATAAAAGACAGGCCAGGTGAAGCAGTTCAACACCAAGAGATAATAAGCACGTTTTCCTTGGCCCTTGGAAAGTCATAGAAATAGATGAGCAATATGTTCAAGCACGGAGTCCCACATAATCAATGAATCAAACACTCTTCCATAATTCCCAAGTTGAAGCCACAAGAAGAAAAATGTATCCTAGTGAAATTCTCCTCCAATCTACCTTTCATTCAAAAACAGGTAGTCCATGAGGACAGAGAATCTCTGGTGGCTGAAATGGAGCTAGAAATTATGATACATGAGTCAAAAGGAAATATCTGTGACAAGAAATCATTAGTTAATTGCCCAACACAATGGTAATGATTACCGAGTCTGCCCAAAATTAGACAGGAAGCCTCAATAAACCTGATAATCTCTAGTGCATTTGTAGATTAATAAGGACAGAGGACAACAAATTCTGGTTATGTGAAACAACTTGTTTTGTCTTCAATGAGCTAGTTAAAATGCTGATTAATCACTATGTTCAGATTTGGCCTCTTTGGTACTGATGTGCTCAATGAGGGGAAATAAAGTCATATTTATGTTGGGAGAATAGTTCAGACTAAGTACGCAGGGCAGAATTCTGCCATGGGAAATAATTGACTAGGTGTAATTCATCACTTTTTTTTATCTTAGCATCCACCAAGACTACAAAGACAAAAATTAGAGTCCCTACCCTGCAAAGGAGCTCCAATTGCATGAATCCTTTCCTATTCCTTCAGTTGCCTCATCTTAATCCTTCTGCTCCTTGGCCCTCATTTGGATGCATTTCCCTTATTTCTGTGATAAAATCACTGATTTGGAGAATGTCCAATGAAGATTGTTCATGGCACAAGCAAAGAAAGGATAGATAGGCAACCTTCAAAATAGCAGTTGTAGTTAAGGTAGAGAGAGAGAAGGGGAAAAATTGGACAAAATGAAGAAAGAATTATGACGATTTCAAATGGGGATTAATTCGATAACATGGGTGTTCTTCTCACACACTGCCAGCTTCCACGTAATCTATGAAACATACTTATCTACTTGTTGGACCTCAATAATGCTAGTGCGTCCTTCTCACTTGCTCCTTTTCATGGGAAATCCATCATTCTAAGGACACTTTCCCTCCTTTCCTCTGTTTCTTGGAGGCCTTGACTTTCATAAGAATTCAGTTCAACCACAACCTACTGTAGGAGCCCTTCCTTAGTCCTTACCATACCCCCCGCCCCCAACACACACAAATACACTCAACTGCCAGAGTCTTCCTCTCCAAGGATATTTTGAGTTAAATTTGTGTATTCCTTATATATACTTACAAAATGCCCTGCCTTCAAGTAACTTGTAGTCAGAGCAGATGTTTCTGTTTTGATGATTCCAGTGCTTACTTAGCATGGAAGACACTTAATAAAGGCTTACTGACCGATCTGTAGAGATAGTGGAAACTTGGTAATTGACACATATGATTGTTTTCCTTCTTCAGACCATGAATAGGGTACCACAAAACATTTCATCAAGCTGACAAATTTCAATTGGAAACAACCAAAATTGGGGTGCATCCTTCCAGAGGTTTTAACTATCTCTTTTTTGCAAGATTTTAAAGAATTTTGTCATTACTTCAAATGAAAGCAGTGGAAAGTAAAATGCACACCCCAGAGCATTCAAATGGTTTAGTATGAGAGCTTAGAGAGAGGTTCTCTTAATATTCCAATGCTCCATGTCTCCACCTACCCACTCCATCTCTGCATGGCAGAAAAACAAGTTCAGAGTGGGGTCACTAGGATCCTCATCACTGGAGATCTCTCAGAAGTTCATCTCGAAGAGCTTCTTTAAAAGATAAAAGGATCTTCTTGTAATTTCTAGAATGAAAGGAAAAGACATTAAACTCATCACTTCACTGGTGAATGCTACATATTTTGTCTCACCCAGAGACCTGCCCTGCCAGCTTCTTCTAGCACTCATTTGCTCCACCTCTTTTTTCTTGGTGCATCCAAGACTGAAGCAGTAGGAGATAAGTTAGGTCATGGTCTCTGCTAAAAGCACTAAATAAGACTTCTTCCAGTGTATTTACCCATGATACCTATAATTAAAGTCTTATAAGGTGACTGGTTCCTTTTTGTCTGGTTACTTATGTTTTGTTTACAGAACTGAAAGTGAGACTAATCTGCCATATTTCTCTGACCTGTTTGGGCAGCAAAAAAGATAATTTCACTTTCTGAGCTATCTCAAAGGAAGCAGAAGCCAGAGGAAAATTTTGAGCTGACTCCTTCTCTGTGCCTCTACCAAGTAAAGGGTATTTACTTCACTAAATGAGCCCTGAAAAAGAGGAGCAGTCAGGAACATGATCAGGGTGAGAGCAGAGGACAAGAATGCTACTTTCCAAACTTATGGATGGCCACTTGAAATCACTGGTCATCCCACTGGGACTGTGTAGTCCTAATATCTTTCTATATCTAATTGGCTTCTGAGAGAAGTTAGTGGAGGTTTATGGCACAAAGATTCCACGATATTGTTATAGACTTGATTACTAGTTCCATGTGTTGAGGAGAGTTGTTAATGGAAGAAGAATTATGCACATCCTGTCAATAGGAAATATAAAGTCATAGGTTTGTTTGAGAAGTGAGCTGGTTGAGAATTTAATAGATTCCAAAGTAACTAGCAAGATTACCAAATGGATATCTCTGGGGAGTCTTACTGATGCAGCATTTCATAGAGTCCACCAAGTATCTTCTCAGAAGTTTACTCCTAAATTTTTAGGGCACCCTGGTTCTTATCTCTTACCAAAGTAAGATATAATTTCTCTGACCCTCAGAAATCTAATAGACATCAAATTCTCAAGGTAGTCAACATCTCTTCTACTAGCCTGTTGCTCAAGTACATGCCCCTCCTTCATGGTAGAGGCAGATGAACTAAAGTGAGTCTTTTATATCCCATTCTGCATACCTGGCAAATTCCCTTACCTAAAGACTTCCTGAAAAGCTCAATGGATTTTTCATTTTAGGAATTAAAAGGAGAACTCAGACAAGGCCTTCTAGTAAGAAACATCTAGTTGGATTTCTCCATAGTCATCTGGCCTCTGCACGTATTATCTTATTATCTTACCCCCTCTTTTCCAAAAGATGTTAAACTATAAAGCCATACAGAAATGCTCTCCATGATTCTGTGTTCAGTCAAGTTAATAACAATTGAATAAGTGTTTTCATATTTCACCATGCTTTTACACATCTCATTTGATCTCTCTCACCCTCCCTTACAAAATCCTTCAGTCAGAGGTTAACCTGAAACTGTAGGAGAAGGACTCAGGATTAATCTGGGAGGTCTAGCAAAGTACAACCAGCACCCAAGTCTAGCCTGGCTAAAAGCAGGTAGTCTCAGGGCATTCTAGGGTAGTCTCTCCTGGCATTCCAGAACCCAGCTCAGCCTCTGGATATTTGGTCCAAGTAGGGTTCAGTAAGACAATGGTGACCAGAACTCAACTCCAGGAGGAAGGGCCTTGACAAGATCCATATTTAATCTTTGGAGGCCATGGGGGGAATCGAACACAGGTAACTCACAGCAGAGAGGAAGAGCCTGGGGAAGAGGGTTTGGAGCCCTGTGACAGTAGGAAGCCCCCCGTCAAAACCCAGCAGGAGAGCAGCCCCAGAATATGTTGAAGGAAGGACTCAGTCCGGCCCACTATACTTAACACCAAAAAGGCACTGCCTATACTGCTCAGTTGTATAACTTGACCTCAAACACAGGCCCCAGCACCAAGACCCCCTCAACAAAAATAACAACACACACACACACACATGCACAAGAAAACTCAAGACACCATGAATAAACCTTCGTTTGAAACAGACATAGAGGGTCAAGTCCGATAAAGATTAATGATCCCGCAATAATCCAGTTAAGGTTTTTTGGAGAAAAAATAGTCCTTACCACAAGCACAGTAGGACTGGATGAAATGAAACAAGAGATAGAGAATGGAAGCACTTGGGAAAAAAGAGTAACAAAGAAAACTAGAGAGGATGGTAGAAAAACTTCACTTGGAATTAGGTCTCATGACCCACCAACATTGCTGTCTATCATCAGAGTATCAGACACGGACCCATTTCTCACTCTGCAACGGAACCTCTTACTGGAATGTCTGCCATTCCTTTCATCTTCCTTTAGAACATTATACCTCTGTCCTACCCCTACATCCCTGTGCCCCAAAGATGGCACAGATGGAGCAAGTATCCAGAAGCCTAGAAATCACCTACAATCATGCAAGAAAATGATTTCAAAATATGGGAATGAAGAAGAATACTAAAGAATGTTTCCCCCAAGGAATGTCAGTTAACAGAAATACTATGAAGATGCCTGACTTTTCAGTCTTGAACTTCAATACTGCTCAAGGTGTCAACATGTAAATGAAGATGAGAAATCAGAAGGATGTTTCACCCCAATAATCTCCATTAAAGAGAAAATATTCCAGATGTCTGATATGTCAGTGGTAAACTCCACTAGAAATCAAAGTGTTTCCCAGTGTACTATTTATTACTTCACAAGAATATTCCATTTGTCCTTTTTCATTCAATAAATAGTATTATTTCTCCAAGCCATGGGATTTCTTTTCTTATTTCAATGAATAAAGACCAAAGTGAGTTCAGTTTCTGAATGGTGACTATCAATAAGCAACTACTTGTTCCGATTTTTGTCTGAAGCATAGCCCATCTGTTTTGTGAAACTATGGAATAGACCAGGCCTAGAATTTGTCCTCATTTGGGGTTACTTTTTCATATTATCATAATAGAAATCACCAAGTCTATGATTTTTTTTTATTCCAACCATCTGCAGTTGGCCTGTCACATGACCACTCTGAGGCCAATTCATTGATTGGTTCATCAAAAATTACCAATAGTAAGAGAGTCTTGGTTAACTGAATAGTTCTGTTAACAAGTATCCATCCCTTAAATGCAAGTGCAAGTATAAATCCTCGAGTGGCAGTTCCAGTAAGGAAAATAAGGTCAAGAAGAGGACAGCCTACAGCCAGGCAGAGTTTCTGGAGCAGCATGATCATTTCAAGCAGAATTCATAGGTGGATTCTTCACAGATGACACATTTATCCAGAAGAAAGGGAATCATCTAAATTATTCAGGCAAGCAAACGGTTTCAGAAAATGAGGATGAAGAAAAAAAATCATAGGGACATTTCACGCCAATACCTTAGGTAATAGAGAGTCCTTTCCAGATGTCTGACCTTTCAGTCGTGAACCCCAATAGAACTCAAGGTTTTGCCACTTTTATCTGGTAGCAAGATTTTGGTTTTCTCTTTTCATTGCATGACTGCATTTTTCTCTCAACTCTGAGATTTCTCATTTCAACCAACTGAAACAGAATAGAGAGATATTTGCAAATGGTGATTATCACCAAGTAACTATTTTCATTTGGTCCTATCTGAGAGAAATGGTAATTAATAATCAATATCTTTAGGAGATTCAGAGGTTCTCTCCATCTTTCAAATTCCTTATTTTAAAACTTCAGTCTTTTGAAGGATTTTACTGGTAATGAGATTGGATTAACTCTCTTCAGCTTGATCAGACCTCACTCAAAGGAATTTAATTTAAGGTAGCGAAGCCCATTTTGTTTTCCTCAACCTTGGGTAGAGACAGATACTTTTGTCTAGAGAGCTCAAGGCTGAGAGTGTTCATTGATTAGTGATAAGGACATGATCCCAGAGAGATGGGCTGAACACTTCCACAGTGTTCTCAACAGACCATCATCAATCAATGCTGAGGCCATTGACTGTTTACCTCAGGTTGAAGTCAATCCCTCCTTAGCTGAACTTCCAACTGAAGAAGGTTTTGAGTGACATTAGGCTCCTTTCATGTGGCAAAGCACCGGGTGCTGATTCTATTCCAACTGAGATTTAAAAGCTGACTGAAATTTCCAGGTTATATGGCAAGAGGAGGTTATCCCCCAGGAGTTTAAGGATGCCTCCATTGTCCATCTTTATAAAGGTGAAGGGAATAAATTGTTCAGTGACAATCACAGAGGGGGTCTCTCTTTTAGTCATTGCTGGTAAGATTCTTGCTATCGTTCTCCTTAATAGGCTGACCATTCACCTGGAAGATGGGCATATATCTGAGAGCCAGTGTGGCTTCATAAAGGGCCAAGGAACAGTCGATATGGTGTTTGCTGCCCGACAACTCCAGGAGAAATGCCAGGAGAAGAACAGAGGTCTGTACACAATGTTTATAGATCTGACCAAGGCCTTTGACACTATTAGTCATGAGAGATTATGGAAAACTATGTGAAAATGTGGCTTCCCGGAGAAGTTCATCAGTATTGTACGTCAAGTTCATGATGGCATGTTTGCCCTGCTTCTGGATAGTGGACAATGCTCTTTGTGCCTTCCCAGTCACCAGTGGAGTGAAACAGCGCTGTGTGCTTGCTCCGATGCTTTTTAGCATGATGTTTTCAGCCATGTTGTCAAACGCTTTCAATGAGGATGAACACAGCATCGAGGTCAACTACCATACTTTTTCAATTTGAGTAAACTACAAGGCAAGACAAAAGTGGAGAGATTATTGGTACATGATTTTCTGTTTGCAGATGAATGCAGCCTCTGAAGCTGAGATGCAACAAAGTATGGATCAATTATCTGCTGCCTGTGCTAATTTTGGCCTAATAATTAACACCAAGAAAACACAGGAGCTCCATCAGCCACCATCACACCATCCATATGTGGAATCATCAGTTACAACAAATAAAGAAGTTTTGAGTACTGTGGATAAGTTCACTTACCTTGGTAGTGTACTTTTCAGAGATGTACACATTAACAATGAGGTTGATGCATGCATTGCCAGAGCTAACTCAGTGTTTGGGAGGCTCTGAAGGAAAGTTTGGGAGAGAAGAGGTACTAGATTGACTACCAAACTGAAGGTCTACAGAGCCATTGTGCTGACCTCATTGTGAAACATGGACAGTCTGCCAGCACCATGCCAGGAAACTGAATTGCCTCCATTTGAACTGTCTTAGGAAAATTCTGAGGATCACCTGGAAAGCTAAGTTACCAAATACTGCTCAAGCTTAACTGCCAAACATTCACACTGTGCTTCAGAGAGCACAACTCCAATGGGCTGGCCATGTTTGAATGCAAAATGTATGCTTGCTAAAAAGACTATTTTATGGAATAACTCACATGGGGCAGGTGATCACATGCTGGTCAGAAGAAGTGATACAAGGACATGCTTAAGATCTCTCAAGAACTTTGGATTTGACTGTGCAACATGGGAGATACTGGCATAGGACCACTCAGCATGGTGTACCCACATCAGAAAAGGTGCTGTGCTCTACGAGCAAAGCAGAATTGAGACAGCACAAAGGGAATGTAGGATGCACAGATTTGGAATAACCACCCCAAATATTCACACGGACTATCTGTGCCCAATCTGTGGTAGAGCATTCCGACCTCATATTAGTCTGATCAGCCACAGCTGGATGCACTGAAACTTTCCTTTATCATGGTGATGTCATTTTGGTCCTCTTTGAGAATGATGAGGAACAACCAACCATTTTCTCTGCCCAAGGCTGATATGGTGATGAGTGACCTCTGCTCCTCATTGTAAAGGGTATATAAACTGCCATGATTGTGTTTGGTCTAAGAGAGATGGTCAAATGAACATTCTTTTTATTCTTTTATTAAGAAACTGCTGGTCTTATTAATAAAATTATTAAATTATCCAGAAACTACATCTCTTGAACCCTTTAATCATCACAAATTCTTATTTTAAGCCTAGTTTGGTTTGCCTATAGTAAATGATTTGACTATCACTTACAATTAGATTTGAAATGATTTGACTATCACAAAAATTATGAAATTATTGTTTAAGTTAGTAGGGATTATTTTGATAAGGTTAAAAACTTATGAAAAAATTAAAAGGGGTATATTTTGAAAGAGAAAATTGATAATTGATTCCGGTATGGGAAAAGACCTTTTCAAATCTCTTTACTTGTAAACTAGAAGTTTCTTGTGACCATCTAGTCATAAACTCTTATCAACTCTGTGTTGTGAAATATCTAAATAATGAATTGGTTTACATTACACCCTTTGCACAATAAAAGAGGTGAAATTATCAAGCGTTCTTATAATATAGAGTAAGGTTCATCTAGGGCTAATTGCCTATCATTTGCGAAGTTTATGAAGTTCTAGCTGTAATAGTATATGTCGTTGTCACATTTTTTTAACCTCAAATTTCCGTAATAGCACGTGATGGATCAAACTGGCTTAAAAGTCTTTCACTAAAGAATGAAAAATTAAGCTGAGAAACAAAATTTAAAACAATGAGGTTGTTGTAAGCAGAGAGGTATGGTATGAATGAAGACATTTAAGTTGGGATCAGAAGAAGCTAAAAAAGAAGCATCCAAATGTGACAAGTATGGGTCAGTCCTGAGATTTGAAAATTATCCGTGGTTCACTGAGGAGATTGCATGTCTCAGAGAATCAAAGGAGGCATGAGGAAAATTAGTTTTAATGCTTTGTCATCTTACCATTAGCAATCATTTGTAGTATTCCCTTCTCTGTCCCCTTCCTAAAAGTTTGGTGTGACCTCTCAGCCTACTTCCTCATTAAATATCAGCTAATCAGAGTTGTCTTTCACTTGTCAAGAAGGTAAACCTGGATATAAACTCACCGTAGGTGCTCCCTGCTATCTAGGCATCTTTGGTCACCAAGAGAGATCACTGATCTTATTTGCTGGCAACCACAAAGGGATGGGAATAAGAGCTGCCTACCTCAGAACCTTATCAGAAATCCCTTTCATTTTAGTCGACCTAAGTGGAAAAATTTGTCCATAAGGGGAGAACTTCTTGTTGGGAAATTTGTGAGTGTGATTGGCTCTCTTTATTCAGGACAGCAAGATCTTCTCCAGCAAAAAAAAAAAAAAAGGGTGAGTGAACAATTTTGCGTATTTTGTTTGTGTCCTAGTTTATGTTAGAAGATTGCATCCTCGAAAATTTGGGGAAAATTGACATTTAAAACTCGGGTACATTTCCTGGGCCATCCTTGGCAGGGAATGAATTCATCTCTCAAGGAAGATTTCTCCAAATAGGATTGGGAGATGAATCTTTGAAGGTAGTTGGATTCTTTGCCTTTAAGTAGGACCTTCAAAAAATTGGGGATATTAAAAAAAGCTCTACTTTGGCATTTTCTGAAGGCTGAAGAAGTTCTGTCTTCCTACCCAAGTAGACAGTAAGTTGATTTCCAGCAGGGTTTTCCAAAATCTTCTAGTAAGGGGTTGAGAAAAGCATATTTTCCAGCTGAGAAGCTTTGGTGGTCATACTCTCAGTGTTCTTGCTTAAGAGAATTGAGAAGACCTGATACTTGGTTCCCTAGTTCACAAGATTCTTAGGGAATGTGAAATTGTAGAACAAATTTGTTGTTATTGTGGGATAGCAAATCTCTGATGGGGAACATCTAATTAGAAATTTGGACTCTGAGGAAATGGATACTTCTGGGTTTTTTTTTTCAGTCATAAACTGAGTGTCAGTTCAGGAGTAGCCCCCTGTATCTTTAAGAAAGGTACCTGGAAGGCATTTGCCCACCCAGGCTTAATTGGAATTGAGAAATTCAAAAGTGGAAGAGCTTCACACCTAGCTAGAATGGGAAACTGTATAAATCAGTTCACATTGTAGATCAGCTTATATTAAGGAAGTAAGTTCCACCAAATTTGTTCAGCTTTATTAAAGCCACATATGATAGGATGATTTTCTATATAAGATAATTTGGAAATACATCAGACCAAATTAATGACATCTGATTAGTACTGATGTTCGTTCTAGGCTCCTTGGCATCCTGTGTATAAAATGACTGCAGTCAGTGCTGAGAGACGTTGCTAAGGAGAACTTGGTGAGGCAGTGGGATTCTAACTCACTCAGGAAACCTTTTGAATAAGAAGTTTACTTCAATCCATGAAAGAGAATAAAGAAAATTCCAGCCTTTTGATAATTTCAGTAAGCCTGGACCACACAAAACCATGCTGGTACTGGGATAAAGAAGACTTTGCTCACACATATTCATAATTAGAAGACCAGGATTCAAGTACTGAAGTTCAATACCGCTGAGAGGGTGCCAGGTTCATCTTTGATGTAGGAACATGTTTGGGACTAGGCTATGATACCCTGGCTCCTGGAATAATTTATTTTCATTGTTTCTACATGTTGCATTCATTTCAACAATTTCCAAGATATGTGACAGGAGTGTGTGGTCTCTTTTTGGCAGGACAACTGGAAAAAGCTCCTAAAAGATGTAAAAATTTTCTCAAAACAGCTTGTAGTTTGTTAAATGATGTACAGTTTGGTCAATTTGGAGATTACACAAAGGAAGAAGTTATGGTTCTGGAGAGGCTTTTATCATGGACCATAAATCTTGCTTTGCAAGTGGAGCATCCCTACCAATTTCTCCTCAAATATGTCTAACAACTCAAAGGCGATAAAAACAAAATTCAAAAATTCGTTCAAATAGCATGGATATTTATAAATGACGGCTTGTGTACCACATTATCACTACAGTGGGAACCTGAGATCATAGTAATTTCAGTCATGTATTTGGCAGGCCATTTATGCAAATCTGAAATACAGGAATGGATGTCAAAACCAACATTCAGGAAATGGTGGGAACAGGTTGTTCAAGATGTACCTGTTGACGTGCTATAAGACATTTGCCACCAGATCCTGGATCTCTATTCACAAGAAACCCAGCAGGTGCCTCATCATAGTCCTTATCAATTGCAGCAACCAGCATTTCTTCAGCCAGTACCTCAAGTGCCCCTAGTACAACAGTCACAGCTGTCTCAAAATTCTGAAGAATTATGGCAACAACAGAAACAGTTCCAGGAGACAGCAAAACAGTAGCAACAGCAGCAATGACAACAATCTAATAAACCATCTCCTCAGCCTAGATCTCCCAGGCAGGTTAAGCAATCCCTAGTTGTTTCTCACAAGGAAGGCAATAAGGCAGCAGAATCATCAATATCTAAAATCCCCCAAATTGAAACCACATACCTATCAAGACTATCTGTACATCCACCTTTAGAATGTAAGCTTATCCTCACACCTGCCCTCTCAGTGGATGAAGGAAAGTAAACCAGCACAGTGGAGGCTGGAGATCTACCAAAAGTCAAAATTCCTCCTCGAAGTCATCTTGACCCTGTACATCAGCTACCTATTCTTTCTTACCACCACCACCACCCACCACCCACCACTACCTTCAAGCTATGTCACTGGGATGTCAAATACAAATTTGTATATGTTAAGACAGGGTTATCAAACTATGCAATACATGATGAAGACAGAAGGACCAGTCTATGGGGCTCTGCCTCCAGCATATGGACAACCGACTCACTTGCCATACCATCCTCACATATATCTTCTTAACATTCTGCCACCTGTCCTGCCTCGCCCACCACCCATAACTCCCCCACCAACCTCTGGATATTTCCTCCCACCAACTTATAGCTTGAACTTTCAACCTCCACAATTGTCTCCAATTCATGCTGTTATTCCCTACCCTTTTCCAGGGCTTGAGATAGCACCTGCTAGTTACCCTCCTCCAGCTGTGCTCCTAGGTGGGCAACCTGGTGTCACCTCCCGTCTTCCCACATGGCATGCCTCCTGTAGGATGATTGGGATATGCAGCTTGGATGAGGTAACATAATTCCTCTTCTCTCCTTCAGTCCTTTAAAAAATAAAACTAATTTTTTTCTTTTTTCAAAAAATCATTTACCTTCGAAGTCTCTTTAAATGTCAAAATAATTGAATGTTAAGGTACCTTAAATAATGATACACAGCTACAATACAGAAAGGGAGTGGAATGGTGAAGTTGAACTTCAATGGATCTTCTGCAGTAAGGCTTCTTGTGTAACTATTGCAAACCCTATTATAATCTAACTTTATACTCTCGATGAATTTAAAGTCAGTTGTGGCTGCACTTTCTATCAGTGAACATGTGAACCATATTAGCTCAATAATTATCTCTCAGGAGTAAATTTCCTTTTAGAAATCAGTGCCTACTTTTACTAAAAAGTAACTTTAAAATAATCCAGTATCACCTAAAGTCCAAACTCCACTTTCCTTCAGTAACACTCTCTAGTGATACATAACACTGTTGTCAGACTTGCTTGTTATTTTCAGTCTTTTAATTTTAAAGTTATTTTGGACAGGTTGGCTTTGCTGAATTTGCTGCTATTTTTTGTCTGTTTGTTTGGTGGAGGGAGAAAAGGGAATGGAAACCACACCTTGGAAAGTAATATATGTTGACATCTATTTACAAATTCTTCTACATAGACATATTTTTAAAATGTGAATGTAACATCATACTGTGAAATTCCATCTTGATTACAAATGAGACTCCTTCAATCAGTTACCTACCTAAATAAAATCATTTCTAAAAAAATTTTGTTCCATGCATTTAATTCATGATATCGTGAATATTATTATGTTTCTAATTTTTTTCCAGTGTGACATTTGGTAAACTTTTAAAAAATCATGCAATGCTTACTTCCATTTATCAGTTCTTTCTCTGGAGGTGGATAGCATCTTTCTTCATAGGTTCTTTATAGTTGATCTGAGTATTTATAGTACTCAGAATAACTTAATTGCTCACAATTATTCTTTGAACAATATTGATATTACTATATACATTGCTTTTTTGGTTCTGTTTGCTTCACTTTTCATTATTTCATGTCTTCATGTTTTTCTAAAATCAACCAGCTCCTCATTTCTTGCAGTACAGTAGTATTCCTTCACCATTATATACAACTGGTTTAGTCATTCCCCAATTGATGGGTATCCCCTCGATTTACAATTCTTTGCTACCACAAAGAAAATATTTTTAGAATATATAGGTTCTTTTCCTTTTTTGACTTGATCACCTTGGGAAACAGATCGAATAGTGGTATTCTTGGGTCAAAGAGTAACCACAGTTTTATAATTCTTTAGGCAGATGGCTCTATAAAGTGGTTGGATCAGTTCACAGTTCTACCAACAGCATATTAGTGTCCCAATTTTTCCACATCCCCTCCAACATTTGTCATTTCCCCTTTCTATCATTTTGGCCAATTTGATAGGTGTGAGATGTTCTCAAAACTGTTTTAATTTGCATTTCTTTAATCAATAATGATTTGAAGCATTTTCACATAACTATATGTAGTTTTGATTTCTTCATAGAAAAACAGCCTACTCATATCCTTTGACTACTTATCAATTTGGAAATTACTCATAGTTTTATACATTTGACAAAGGAATCTATATATTTGATATATGAGACCTTTATCCAAGAAACTGCCTATAATTTCTCCTTCCCCCCACCCCAATTTTCTGCTTTTCTTCTAATCTTGACTATATTGGTTTTATTTGTACAAAAGCTTTAGTGTAATGTAATCAAAATTCTCCATATTACATATCACAATTCTCTCTGTCTCTCCTTTATTAATTAATTCTTCTACTCTCCATAAGTCTGATGGGTAATATGTTTCATATTCTTCTAGTTTTCTTAGGATATCATCCTTTATAATCAGGTCATGTATACATTTGGACTATATCTTAGTAAGTGGCACCAGATATCTATCTATACCCAATTTCTACCAAACTTCTTTCCAGTTTTCCTGACATTTTTTTTTTTACCAAATAGCATATTCTTTTCCTCAAAGCTTAAATCTATATTTATCAAACACAAGGTTACTACAATCATTTGCTACTGTTTATTGTATGTCTGCTCTGTTCCTTGGTGATTTTCTGTATGTTTGGGGAGGAAATCTGGAGAGCCTGGAAATTTCTGACCTGTTTTGCCATCTTCCCAGAATGCATCAAAGTAGCTGTTTTAACTTCATTATCTTCTTTTGACTTTGAACCCAGAACTTCTCCATCATCATGATAACTACCAATGGGTGGATTCTTTATGTTTTGTTTATCACCATCATCATGAAATTTCTCATTTGTGGACTTCGTGTTAAAGTTGGGCTCTGGTCCCTAGGTGTAAGGGATATCTCAGGCTTTAGGTTCTTTTGTGCTGTTATTTTCCAAGATCTATCTGGGGGCCTGACTTCAGGTATTCCTTCTCCCCTGAGCTACAAGTCATCAGCCACTGTCAGTGCTCTTGTTTCCTGGAGTCTCTAGGAAAACACAAGCTTCAGTTCATGGCTCTACCCTGGAACCAAAATCAGGGACTCAGTGAGTGACCACCTTCAGTAGGGTTCCCTGCTCTTTGTGATGACATTCACGCACCTTGTCCCCTACAGCCACAGCCAGAGATCTAGTTTATGTAGTCTCAGAGTTCAGTAGCACTGGAGGGCCTGGCAATCTTTCCCTGATCAGCTGTCCTTGAAGCAAAAATTTCTGAAGCTGAGACTTCTGCCTATGCAATTGCCCCCAGGGCCTTTTGTTTTGTTTTGTTTTTGTTGGTGATATCTCAACCTTGGTGCCAAGGTATTTGCACTTCAATCAGGTCAAACTACTTCCTAGGGAGGTTTGTGTTTGTCCTTTGTGGCAGAAGAAGACCATCCATCAGAGAAATGATGATATGATTTGCACTTGACTTTGTGTTGAGTGAGGGAGGGCTATGCAGGTCACCAGCCTCCCTTCTCCTCCAGAGCCATCTGAATCCAGTGACCAGATATTCATCAGGATGACTAGAGATGACCCAGGATGAGGCAATTGGGGTTAAGTGACTTGCCCAAGGTCACACAGCTAGTGAGTGTCAAGTGTCTAAGGTGAGATTTGAACTGAGGTCCTCCTGACTCCTTCACTGGTGCTCTATCCACTGAATCATCTAGCTGCCCCACCTAAGGAGGTAGGGTCTTCTCCAACATCCTCCAAGGTTGTTTCAGGTGGAGAAATGATTTTATTTCTGCCTCTCTAAATTTGCTGTTAGGTATTATTTTGTATTAAAACCTCAAATAATTATTTTATATTATGTTAATTTACATTATATTAAATTTATACAAAGAGATTAAGGAAGAAAATGTAAGCATGTTGAGAAAGGTTTGAGGAAGTTTTCTGAAAGAAGAATGATATGGGAAATTTCAGATATCTTTTTTATTTGCTGACTGGAAGTACTTGAGCTCCAGATCAGGAGATGGGAATATAAAGTTGCCAACTAAGAGGGTGGAGACAAGAATTTGGTCAGGTCGTTTAGGTAGTTTGAAGGAAAACAAAAAATCATTTTGAACTGTAAATCTTAAGTGATAACAATCAGTTCTCAATCTTGAAACTCTGTCAGAAATTTGAGTTTGTACATGTTATCATTAACAATTATAAAACCCAGATTTAATTTAAATTTGTCATGAACCTGAATCAGAATGTTGTTTTTTTGTTCTTTTTTTCCATTTTATATTATTTATTTTTAATTAAATTTTATTTGTTTTATTTTATTTGTTTTCAGTGTTCTACAATCACTTCCATATAGCTTGGATTTCTTCCCCTCCCTCCTCATCCATTGCCCTCCATCCTCACTCCCTCCCTGAGATGGCGTACAATCTTATATAGGTTCTACACATACATTCCTATTGAGTAAATTTTTACCTTAGTCATGTTCCATAGAAGAATTAAAATGAAGGGGAGAAAGCATAAAATAAAACAAAACATAATACAAAAGAAAATGGTCTGTTTCATTCTGTGATCCAATTCCATAATTCTTTCTCTGGATATGGAAGGCATTTTGCCTCAAGAGTCCATTGAGAATTTTTTAAGTTCTTACATTGCAATGAAGTACTAAGTCTAACAGAAAAATTCCTTGCACACTGTGGTTGTTGCTGTGTACAGAGTTCTCCTGGTTCTGCTCCTTTCACTCAGCATCAGTTCATATAAGTCCTTCCAGACCTCTCTGAAGACTTCCTGTTCACCATTTTTTATAGCACAATAGTATTCCATTGCTTTCATATACCACAATTTGTTCAGCCATTCACCAATTGATGGGCATCCCCTTGACTTCTAGTTTTTGGCCACCACAAAGAGAGCTGCTATAAATATTTTTGTACATGTGGGACCTTTCCATTTCTATGATCTCTTTGGAATACAGTCCCAGAAGCGATCAGAATGTGGTCTTAAGGATGCTCCCCTAGGAGGAGAAGTATGGTAGGTTAGAACCTAAAAGGAGGGATTTTTGATAATGGATTAGCTGAAAAATAGTAGGTATTGGGAAGTGCCTGAAATGATTGGTTCTTTCTTCTCCTTTAAAAAAATTATTAATTTTTAGTTTGAAAACATTCGATTCATATGTTTTAAATTTTCTCTACCTTCCTCCTTGCCCCCCTTCCCAAGAAAGCATGCAATCTGATATAAGCCCTACATATACATTTTTATTAAATGTATTTTCACATTAGTCATGTTTATATAGAAAAATTAGAATGAACGAGAGGAATCATGAGAAAGGAAAGTCTAAACTAAAAAAAAACCAGAGCAAATAGTATGCTTCGATCTATATTCACACTCTATATTTTGATATGAATGGCATTTTCCATCATGGATCTTTTGCAGTTATTTTACATCCATGCATTCTGAGAAGAGCAAAGTCTATCAATCACACAATGTGGCTATTACTGTGTACAATGTTCTCCTGGTTCTGCCCACTTCACTCGGTATCAGTTCATATAAGTCTTTTCAGGTTTTTCTGAAGTCCACCTCCTCATCATTTCTCATAGCACAATAGAATTTCATTAAATCATATACAACAACTTGTTCAGCCATTCCCCAATTGATGAGCATCCCCTCAATTTCCAGTTCTTGGTCATCACAAAAAGAGCTGCTATAAATATTTTTCTACACATGGGTCCTTTCCCCATTTTTATGATCTCTTTGGGATACAGCCCTAGAAGTAGTATTGCTGGATCAAAGGGTATACACAGTTTCCTAACCCTTTGGGCATAGTTCCAAATTGCTCTTCAGAATGGTTGAATTAGTGCACAACTCTATCATCAGTGTATTAGTGTTCCAATTTTCCCACACCTTTTCCAGCATTTATACTTTTTCCTGTTTTGTCATATTAGTAAATCTGATAGTTGTGATGTGGTACCTAAGAGTTGTTTTGATTTGCATGCTTCTAATCGATACTGATTTAGAGTATTTTTTCATGTCTATAGATAGTATTAATTTCTTCTTCTGAAAACTGCCTCTTCATATTCTTTGGCCAATGATCAATTGGAGAATGACTTGTATTCTTATAAATTTGATTCAATTCTCCATATATTTTAGAAAAGAGGCCTTTATCAAAGACAGTGGCTGTAAAAATTCTTTCCCAGTGTTCTGCTTCCCTCCTAATCTTGTTGGCATTGGCTTTGTTCCTGCAAAACTCTTCAATTTAATGTAATCAAAATCATCCATTTTGCATTTTGTAGTGTTCTTTATCTCTTGTTTGGTCATAAATTCCACTTTTTTTTCATAAATCTGACAGATATACTATTCATTGCTTTCCTAATTTTTCCTATAACATCAGCCTTCATATCTAAATTGCATACACATTTGGTATTTATTTTGGTACATGATGTAAGTTGTTGGTCTATTTTCTACCATACTCTTTTCTAATTTCCCCAGCAGTTTTTGTCAGATAGTGAGTTTTTATCCCAGAAGCTGGAGTCTTTGAGTTTATCAAACAGTAGATTTCTACGTTCATTGACTACTTTGTCTTCTGAACCTAACATATTCCAAAGACCCACCACTCTATTGAAATGATTGGTTCTTGTAAAGAATAAAATTGAATAGTTGAAATTACTGCTTTGGCATTCTGTATGATACCATTTGGAAGACAGATTCAGATTTAAAAGAATGAATTCTGCTTTCATTTTAAGTGGGACAACTGTAATCAGGCAGACCTTGATTCCCCTCTGTTAACAAATTTGTTGTTAAAGGCTGATGTAAGTATCTTCAGAAGTATAGCAGATAGTAACATTCTTTCCAGTCCTGCTAACAGTTTGAAGTAATTAGGTTTGAAAAATAGCGATAAGTGCTCAACTAATGCAGTTATGGTCAATACTTTAAGATCTTGAGATCTAAACTCATGATCAGATTACAATCCAGTGATTCCAGTTTACTTGAAAACTAGAAATTCTAAAGTGAGAAGATTCAGTTGATAACCCTACCCATTACGCAATACTGCCCTAAGAATTTTCTGAAGTTTTGACATTTTAGTCTCTTGCAAGTGAGCCTAGACAAACATCTGGCAGTAGTGCCCACCTAAATTTCAGGACCATTTGTAAGAAGCTCTTGATTTCTAGTGTTGTTAATGAACAATTAAGTGCATCACTAACACATATGTACTTAAGAAAATAATATATCTGGTAATTTAGATACTGTTGGGTTATAGACTCAGTTGTTAGAAAGCTGTCTAAAAGTTAATAACTTTTGTTAAATATATTTAATGTCACTAGCATTATGAATTATGATTTCAAAATTTTTCATGACTTTATCTGATAAAATATTTGTGACTTGCTATTTGGACATGGTTATAAGTTTGGTCTAGTTCTGGTGGTGATATAGTATAAGGTTGAATAATGCCTAAACTTAAGAGATACATGAGTGGAAAAGCGAGTTTCACACCTAGCTAGAAAGGCAAAGTTTACAAATCAGAGAAATACACAAGTGGAAGTCCAGAAGGAGAGATCTGGGTGGCCCAAATGGGATCTTATATTTTGTTGGGTGTTTGCTGTTGAACCATGGAGGAGGGTAGGGGCTGGGGGAAAAGGGGGAGAAGAGGACCAATTTCTTTTCACTCTGTTTGGAACCTGGAGGTCCATTGACCCAATTTGCATCTCTAGACAACTGTATTCCATGCTACCCTTTTATTGGCCACTAGGAAAGATCCTCTCCCTGTGTCTTGCAGGGCCCTGAGATCATGACCAGGCTGAAGAGTAAGTTCATTGATTTGTTGTGCAATCACAAACTAATCTAATAGAGCTGTTGGTAATGAAAAAGAGAAATAGACATGGACATCAGTTATGACATCCTACTACGCTGTAGCTGATCTCATGGAAGGAGAACTTATTAGAATCATCTGAAATGTGTGTCCCTTTCACGGAGTTCACACCTCTTTTCCCAGCAACATAATAGAACAACCTTTCCTTCATCTTATCATTCAGAAACATTATGGCTTTGACTGGTGGAACTCATTCAGGATTTGTGCTGTTACATTGAGCAAAATTAGTGTTAATGTTGTGTCTTTTAATTATCAATATTAATTTGAAATATTTCCTTCTGATTTTAAAGGACTTCTCCTCTGCTAGTTGAAAGAGAAACCCTTCCTGACTCATTCTCGCTGAGGAATGCCATTCCATTTCAGCCCCTCCCAAGACCTGGACTTTCCCCTATCAACAGAAGCCAACCTGAGCTAGTCACCACTAGCAGTGACCCAGACATCCTGGCACTCTTCAAAGTTTGGGTTGACGTGGTTTGCAAAAGAGAACTTGGCCAGAGAAATCCTCAGTCAAATGGTTTCCCTAACGCAGATTGCTAGAGGCTGCTTTAATTGCACTTTACACCTCTCCCTCACCACCACCCCTCCTCCCAACCAGGAGAACGTGTGAACTCAGTTCACCTCCTCAATAAATATCCGCCAATCAGCATTGCTGCTCATTTGTCAGGGGAGGTCCCAGCAATTTGCTGTCCGGGTGGCAGACCTGAATATAAAGTAGGCTGAGAGAGACTCTCCTGGATCCTTTGTCATTCTTGGTCACTGGGAAAGACATCATTTGATCTCAGTTTCTTGACTGAGTTGGGACAGCCCCGGGAAGATTAAAGTATTGGAGCCGTTCTGAAAGGGTCTCGGGCCCATCCACCCAAACATGGCAGCCTCCACCACAGCCGGAAAGCAGCGGATCCCCCAAGAGGCAAAGGTGAAAAACAAAGCCCCTGCTGACGTGCAGATCACGGCAGAACAGCTTTTAAGGGAAGCTAAAGAAAGAGAGCTAGAGATTCTGCCCACACCTCCGCAACAGAAGATCACAGATGCAGAAGAATTCAATGATTACACATTGAGGAAAAGGAAGATTTTTGAGGACAACATAAGGAGGAATAGGACCGTGATGAGTAACTGGATCAAATATGCCCGGTGGGAGGAGAATCTGAAAGAAATTTAAAGAGCCCGCTCCATCTACGAGCGAGCCTTGGATGTCGACCACCGAAATATCACCCTCTGGCTACGATATGCAGAAATGGAAATGAAGAATCGACAAGTCAACCATGCCCGAAATATCGGGCCATCGGGATCGGGCCATCACCGTGCTACCCCGGGTCAACCAGTTCTGGCACAAATACACTTATATGGAGGAGATGTTGGGGAATGTTGTTGGAGGCCACCAAGTCTTTGAGCTCTGGATGGAATGGCAGCCCTAAGAGCAAGCCTGGCACTCCTATATCAACGTTGAACTGAGATATAAAGAGGTGGATCGGGCACGCGGCATTTACCAAAGATTTGTTCTCGTGCACCCCCAGGTTAAGAACTGGATCAAATATGCTAGCTTTGAAAAAAAACATGGCTATTTTGCTCATGCAAGGAAAGTATATGAAAGAGCTGTGCACTTTTTTGGAGAGGAGCACATGGATGAACATCTCTATGTGGCTTTTGCAAAGTTTGAAGAGAGTCAGAAAGAATTTGAACGGGCACAAGCGATCTACAAATATGCCCTGGACAGGATTTCCAAGCATGCCGCCCAAGAGCTCTTTAAAAATTACACAGTCTTTGAAAAGATGTTTGGAGATAAGAGAGGTGTTGAAGACATCATTGTGAAGAAATGGAGATTCCAGTATGAAGAGGAGGTGGGGGTCAATCCCCACAATTACGATGCCTGGTTTGATTATTTGCGATTGATGGAACAGGATGACCAGGAACCAGATGCTGTGCGAGAGGTGTATGAAAGGGCCATCGCCAATGTGCCTCCGATCCAAGACAAGAGACACTGGAAGCGGTACATATACCTCTGGATCAACTATGCACTTTATGAAGAATTGGAGGTCAAGGATACAGACAGGGCCAGACAGGTTTATCAAGCTTGCCTGAAATTGATTCCTCACAAAAAGTTTACATTTGCTAAAATATGGCTATTGTATGCCCAGTTTGAAATAAGACAAAAAAATCTCCCTTTTGCCAGAAGAGCTTTGGGAACCTCTATTGGCAAGTGTCCCAAAAACAAATTGTTTCGTGGCTACATTGAATTGGAGCTTCAACTTCGAGAATTTGACCGGTGCCGGGAACTTTATGAAAAGTTCCTGGAATTTGCACCAGAAAATTGCACCACATGGATCAAATTTGCCGAGTTAGAGGCAATTCTCGGAGATATCGAGAGAGCCCGGGCGATCTATGAGTTAGCTCTTGGCCAGCCACACTTGGACATGCCAGAGGTTCTTTGGAAATCCTATCTGGATTTTGAAACCGAGCAAGAAGAATTTGAGAAAACAAGAAGTCTCTACCGGAGATTGTTACAACGAACACAACATGTTAAGGTATGGATCAGTTTTGCCCAATTTGAGCTGTCTGCAGGGAATGAAGAAAACATAACTCGATGCAGACAAATTTACGAAGAAGCCAATAAAATGATGAGAAACAGTGAAGAGAAGGAAGAAAGACTCATGTTCTTAGAATCCTGGAGAAACTTTGAAGATGAATTTGGGACAGAACCTCAAAAGGAGAGAGTGGACAAACTCATGCCAGAGAAAGTCAAGAAGAGAAGAAAAATCCAGGCAGAAGATGGGTCTGATGTTGTCTGGGAAGAGTGCTACCATTACATGTTTCCAGAAGATGCAGCAAACCAATCCAACCTCGAACTGCTGGCCATGGCCAAGCTTTGGAAGAAACGGCAGCAAAAGAGTGCTTTAGAACAAAACCCAGAGGAAGACACGGATGAGATCAAATCCTGACTTCCCATGTTGATGCATTGTGGTTATTTTTATAAATGTGTACTCTGTCCAAAGGACTAAAAACATGTGCATGGACTTTGACCCAGCAATAGCGATTCTTGGGCTGTATCCTAAAGAGGTCACAAAAATGGAAAAAGGACCCACACATGTACCAAAAATATTTATGGCAGCTCTTTTAGTGGTGGCCAAGAACTAGAAATCGAAGGCATGCCCTTCAACTGGGCAATGGCTGAACAAGTTGTTGTATATGAATGGAATGGAATACCATTGGGCTATAAGAAGTGATGAACAGTCGGACTTCAGAAAACCCTGGAAAGATTTACATGAACTGATGCTGAGTGAGATGAGCAGAACTAGGAGAATATTATGCACAGTTACAGCCACAGTATTCCAGATCCGTTTCTAATAGACAATTCATAGCAATTCAAGGACCTAAAACATTCCCAAAGGAATCTTGAGGCAAAATGCCATCCACATCCAGAGGAAAAGATATAAAATCAGAATGAAGCACGCTATTTTCTCTTGTGTTATGTTTTGTTTTATTTTTTCTCATGGTTCCTCCCATTCGTTTTAATTCTTGTATGAAATATGACTGATGTAAAAATGTGTTTAATAAGAATGTATGTACAGACCCAATTTAAGATTGCATGCAGTCTTTTGAAGGAAAGGGGGAAATTTTAAGACTTATGGAAGTGATTGCTTACAATTTAAAACAAATAAATTAAAAAATAAATTTGTGCTCTGCAATCATTTTGATTTAGAGACTTTGGGGAATATTTTTTTCCCCAATCTGGTCAACCTTGCACCCTTGCTATGCTGTGCCTTCAAAATGTTGCTGAGTTAGAATCGAAGTGATTGCAAAGAAAAGACAACATTTCTTTGTTTTACAACAATGATTTATCTGATTTGGAGATAATATTTAAGGTCTTTTCGAACTTCAGAACGTTTGAGATTTCACAGAAAGAAAGTTTACAAATCAGAATTAGTCACAAGCCAGAAGAGCCTACCTAGCTCCTCTAAAAATTAGATTCTGTTAAAAAGGTAAGCTCCACCTCAGTTTCTTCCTCTGTGTTCAAGCCATCTGTAACAGAATACTTTCCTATGCAAGGAAATTTGGAAATACATCTGACCAAATTAATAACATCTGATTAGTAGTGCATTTTACTTCAGGCTCCCTAGCACCCTATGTCCAAAATGTCTACCACCAGCCCCCCACTAACATATAACCCCAATTTTCCACCTCCACAATTTCCACTGACTCATTCTGTTCCTCTTCTATCATTCAAAAAGACTCTGGGTTCCTGCCCTACTCCAGCTGTGGTCCCATGTGGGCAATCCCCTGTACCACGTCTCATTTTCACAGCTGGCATGTCTCCTATCAGAGAGCAGGGACATGCCATTTGGGTGACATAATGTCATGCCTCTTTTCCCCATTATTCCATTTTTAAAAAATTAAAAAATGTATTCTTTTTAAAATTACCTTGGAAATCTAATTTAAGTGGCAAAATAGTTGAACCCCAGGGTACCTTGTATGATGTTACACAGCTGGAGTCCATTACAGAACAGAAATGGTTTAGAATTTTGAACTTGAACTCTAGTGGGCCTTCTACAGTATGGCTTCTTGTAAAGTCAATTATAATCTAACTTCATATACTTGATAAATTTAAAGTAAGTTGTTGCTGCATCGGAATAATTCCTACAAGTGAAGATTTGAAGTTATCTGTAAAGAGTAAGTTTTCTTTTAGAAATCAGTGCTTACTTTTGTTAAAAAATAAGTTTTCAATAATCAGGTATTACCAAAAGTCAAAATACCATTTTGTGTCAGTAACACTCTCTACTGATCCATGATGCTGTTGTCAGACTTTCTTGTTTTAACTAGTATCATTATTTCTTAAATGTTAAAGTTGCTGTGGACAGATTGTCCTTGCTGAATTTTTGTTTTGTTTTCTTTTTTTTTTGGTTTTTGGTGGGAGAGATGAAGCTGGACCTTGGAAAGTAATGTATGTTTTCATCTATTGATGAATTCCTGTCTTACAGGTACATATATATATATATATATATATATATATATATATATATATACATATATATATATATATATATGTTTTAAAAGTGTGAAAGCAACATTGTACTGATTATTAAATCTTGGTTCCAAAGGAGATGACCTTCATCACTTATCTACCCGAACAAAATCATTTCTGGGAAAAAAAGAATTATGTTTCATGCATTTAAATTCATGATATTGTGAATATCAGTATAATATTTCTAAGTTTTATTCCACTGTGACACTTAATAAAGTATTTTTGATCATACTGTGCTTACTTTTCTTTATCACTTCTTTGTCTGGAGGTGGATAGCATCTTTCTTCATACATCCTTTAGAGTTGATTTGAGTATTTCTAGGACTCAGAATAATTTGCTTCACAAGTATTCTTTGAATGCTATAGCTGTAATACACTTGTACATAAATAACATATATGTACTCATACACCTTTCCAAAAATGGCAAAAAAATACGTATGCAAAAAGGAACTCCCTTGGAAAAACTTCTAATAGAATGGGACAAGGGAGAGCTCCCCAGTGTGCCAGAGATGGGAAAAAGAAAAAAACCAAAAACCAAAGGTTAAATTCTGCAATGTCTAAAACACCAATTGATTCAGCTGGAGAATCATTGTGACTTCCATAGGGATCTTTTACCTATGAGAAATTGGAAGATTTAAATTGATAACGAACAAAAGCCCAAAATGATCATATCACTAAAATTCAGTCATCTGATGGTATCAACTCAGTCTTTCCCCTAATTCCTGCTCTGCTCCTTTACCCTGTTTCCTTTCTTCTTCCCCACTCATTGGAGGTTCTTCCTCTTAGATCTACCTTCCCGATCTCCAGCCTTCTTCTGCAGCTCCTTCTCCAGTTCCTTTGCTTCCCTCAGCTCCTCCTTCCTCATCTAATCACCTTGTCTTGCCAGCTACAAATAGCTATGGTGCAGTTCTTAAGAAAGGGATTCGGGTGGGAAACTGCTGCAGATTTGAAAGACAGCTCTTCTTTTCCCTCAACCCCAACTTCTCTCCAGGTGCTCCTTTTCCTCCCCCTTTCCCACCAGTTTTAGAAGTTAAATAGCTACACTTTCCCCTGACAAGGTAAACTCAAGAAATGCCAACTAACTGATGCTGAGTGTGGAAAGCTATTTTGTTTTAACTTAGAGAAGCACCAGCTAGAGGGTAAAATTTTCTCCATAATCTTTAGAATCAAGTTTTACTTGGGAAATGATCTTGAATACCAAAAAATCTGTAAACTCAAATGTCATTAGATCTTCGAATGAAAATTTGGATTTGATATGCAATTTGAATCTTCAAAAATGTTAACCCTTTCTTAGTTCATAAAAAGGGGGAGTCTATTTAAGGAAGGAACTAGGACTGAGAGAGCTTAGAACCCCACTCCCATGCTTCAGTAGGAGTGTAAGTCACTACAGGCCTCCTAAAGTTTTTTTTTTCACTAGTAAGAATATCTTAATTACTTTCTGAGGGCCTATCCCACAAAACTCTTCAATATATTGTAACTCCTGGGGGAATGAGAGAAGAGATTTGATCTAGAGAATTGCCTGAATTGTGCCCAATCAAGCAATAGAATAAACTAATTATAGGGGGTGTTTTTTGTGTGTGTGGGAGGGGGGAAAGCAATTATGTTTAAGTGATTTGTCCAGGGTCACACAGCTAGCAAGCTTCAAGTGCCTGAGTCTGGATTTGATCTCAGGTCTTCCTGACTCCAGGTCCAGTGCTCTGCTCACTGTGCCACTTAGCAAACTGTAATTACCTATTTATCTAATGAATAGGTATATTACTTGTACAACTGGGAAAGTAAAGATCTGAGTAAGCCAAGATATGGTAGCTTTCTAAAATCTTTAGAATCTGTAAGAAAGATTCAAGAATCTGCCATTGAACTGAAGACTTGTGTCTCTGGGTAAAAACATAGCTAAATATATGTCTCAGTCTTACCAAATGTATTAGGGAGCTGAAGCACCAGGGATGTACATATCACAAATTTCCAGAAGGGCTTTTATACTGAAGATTTGTGAGAATAAGCTTTCTTGAGGGTTCATCACTAATTACTCCAAATATACAAAGAATGAGTGGAGTGAACTGGTTGGATCTGATGAATGCTTTTTCAGTTTCCACAAAAAACACCCAACCAGCATGGTTAGCTGAATTCAAGGCCATGCCAGCAGTAAAAAGAAAATTTACCTCCCACGAGAAGAGGAAAACCTTCCACAGAAATTTAAATAACCACAACGTTAAAAAAAAAAAGTTCAAATAAACTGGCTCAGTTCTCTTCTGGGTTTGGGACATACTAGGTAAGCAATTTCATTTGTGGGCTTTTATTGCTGCTGAAACATGGAAGGGGATAGGGGTTGGAAAAAAGGCAGAAAAGGACTAATTTCTTTTCACTCTGTTTAGGAGCAGGAGGTCAATTGGCCCCAGGAAAGAGCCTCCTCCTGGGGCCTGCAAGGCCTTGAGATCGGACCCAGGCTGAAGAGAAAACTTAGTGATTTGCTCTACAATCACAACCTAATCTAACAGAATTGTTGGTAATGAAAAGCGAAACAGAGATGGAGATCAGTTATAATATCCTAGGAACACTCTAGCTGATCTCATGGAAGAAGAAGCCATTGCAACCATCTGAAAGGTGTGAACCTTTCATGGGGTTCACACCTCTCTCACAGGCAATATAAAAGAACAACCTTTCCTTCATCTCTCTTATGTCATGGCTTTGGCTGGTGGAACTCATTCAGGATTTGTCCTGTTTCACTGAGGATATCTAGCCTTCATGCTATGTCATTTTACTATCAGTATTAGTGTATAGGGCGGCACCGAGGGAAGGCGAGGCGGCACCGAGGGAAGGCGAGGCAGGCCAGGTAGGGCCAGGTCGGGCCAGGTGAGGGGTACAGGACTGGGGAGAAGGCGCGAGTGCGGGCCGCGGCAGGCTGCCCCTTAGCATGTCCGACTTTGACAAGTTTGAGCGAGAGCTCAACGAGAGCAAGCAAAGAGACAAGAAGAACCGTCATAAGTGCAGCCGGAGCCGGAGCCGGAGCCGGAGCCGGAGCCGAGACTGCAAGCCGCGGAATCGCAGGCGAGATCGCCGCAACCGTGAACAGAGAAGTGCTTCTCGCGATCGGAGGCGGCGCCGCAAACCTTTGACCAGAGCTGCTCAAGAGCAACACAGTGGAGTAATTCTTTCCCCTTCTCATGAGAAGAAAAAGAAGATTCGTAAATACTGGGATGTCCCTCCCCCTGGCTTTGAGCACATCACCCCCATGCAATACAAAGCAATGCAAGCTGCGGGGCAGATTCCGGTCACTGCCCTACTTCCAACCATGACTCGTGAGGGTCTCGCCGTGACTCCCACCCCTGTGTCCGTGGTTGGGAGTCAGACGACCCGACAGGCCCGTCGACTCTATATTGGCAACATCCCTTTTGGCATCACAGAGGAAGCCATGATGGATTTCTTCAACGCCCAGATGCGCTTAGAGGGGTTTACCCAGGCCCCTGGTGACCCGGTCTTGGCGTTGCAGATTAACCAGGAGAAGAACTTTGCCTTCCTGGAGTTCCGATCAGTGGATGAGACGACTCAGGCCATGGCCTTTGATGGCATCATCTTCCAGGGCCAATCGCTTAAGATCCGAAGACCCCATGACTACCAGCCACTGCCTGGCATGTCGGAAAACCCCTCTGTCTACGTGCCAGGTGTCGTGTCCACCGTGGTCCCAGATTCTGCTCACAAGTTATTCATTGGGGGACTCCCCAACTACCTGAATGAAGATCAGGTAAAGGAAATGCTGACTTCATTTGGGCAGCTCAAAGCCTTTAACCTGGTTAAAGACAGTGCCACGGGCTTCTCCAAGGGCTATGCCTTCTGTGAGTACGTGGACATCAACGTCACTGAGCAGGCCATCACGGGGCTGCATGGGATGCAACTGGGGGATAAGAAGCTACTGGTACAGAAGGCTAGTGTGGGAGCCAAGAACGCAACACTGAGCACGATAAACCAGACGCCAGTGACGCTCCAGGTCCCTGGCCTGATGAGCTCGCAGGTGCAGATGAGTGGCCAGCCCACAGAGGTGCTGTGCCTCATGAACATGGTGCTCCCCGAGGAGCTCCTGGACGATGAGGAGTACGAGGAGATAGTGGAGGATGTCCGGGATGAGTGCAGCAAGTACGGGGGGGTAAAGTCCATAGAGATCCCCCGTCCCATGGACGGCGCGGAGGTCCCAGGCTGTGGCAAGATCTTCGTGGAGTTCATGTCGGTGTTCGACTGCCAGAAGGCCATGCAGTGCCTGACTGGCCGCAAGTTCGCCAACAGAGTGGTTGTCACAAAGTACTGCGACCCCGACTGCTACCACCGCCGGGACTTCTGGTAGAAGCAACCGGGAAGGGGAGGGGGCGGTTTAGGGGGCGGGAGCTGGTTGGGAGACCCCCCTCCATCCCTTCCGCCTCACTAGACCCTGGCCAGGAGGGAGGAAGAGGCGCCTCGGGAGGCCTATGGCTAGGGTCTGAAGCTCTGGGCAAGGGAGGGGTTGGGGTGCAGACACACACACACAACACACACACACACACACACACACACGTGATCACACAGCGGAATAGGAGAGGGTATGGGGGGCCCTTCTCCCCTCGCAGTAGCAACATAGCACGTTCATATTTTACCGCCAAAACTTTATGAGAAGTTCCTGGAGCTTGCACCAGAAAATTGCACCACATGGATCAAATTTGCCGAGTTAGAGACAATTCTCGGAGATATGGAGAGAGCCAGGGCGATCTATGAGTTAGCTCTTGGCCAGCCACGCTTAGACGTGCCAGAGGTACTTTGGAAATCCTACTTGGATTTTGAAACCAACAAAATGATGAGAAACACAGAAGAGAAGGAAGAAAGACTTGTGTTGTTAGAATCCTGAAGAAACTTTGAAGATGTATTTGGAGCAGAACCTCAAAAGCAGAGAGTAGACAAGCTCATGCCAGAGAAAGTGAAGAAGAGAAGGAAAATCCAGGCAGAAGATAGGTCTGATGCTGGCTGGGAAGAGTGCTACCATTACATGTTTCCAGAAGATGCAGCAAACCAACCCAAACTCAAGTTGCTGGCCATGGCCAAGCTTTGGAGAAAACGACAGCAAGAAAAAGATGCTTAAGAGCAACACCCAGATACATTGTCACTATTTTTATAAATTTGTACTCTGCCTAAAGGACTTAAAAAATGTGCATTGACTTTGACCCAATAATATCGATTCAAGGGCTGTATCCCAAAGAGATCACAAAAATTGGAACCAGGAGCACACTGTAGGCAGTAACAGCCATAGTGTTCGAGGACTATTTCTGATAGACTAAGCCCTTCACAGCAATGCAAGAACCTAAACATTCCCAAAGGAATCTTAAGGCAAAATGCCATCCACATCCAGAGAATAAACTATGGAATCGGAATGCAGAATGAAGCGACTATTTTCTCTTGTGTTTTGTTTTCTTTCGGTTTTCTCATGTTTTCTTCCATCCATTTTTAATTCTCGTATGCAACATGAGTAAAGTGAAAATGTGTTTGATAAAAATGTATATGCAGAACCCATATAAGATTGCATGGACGGGAAAGGGAGGGGAGAAATTAACACTCAAGGAAGTGATTGTTGAAAATTGAAAACAAATAAATTAATTAAAAAAATAAATTTGTACTCTGCAACAATTGTGAGTTAGGAAATTTTTGTTTATAATTTTTTTTCCAATCAGTGGTGAACCTTGCACCTTTGCTATACTATACTTTTAAAATATTGCTGAGTTACAATTGAGGAGATTACAAATAAAGAACAATGTTTCTTTGTTTTATGAAAATGATTTATCTGTTTTTTTGATAATATTTAAGGTCTTTTCAAAATTCAGAATTTTTTAATTGTCACAAAAAGGAAACTTATAAATCAGAGAGATTCACAAGTAGAAGAGCTAGCCTTATAGCTAGCTAGAATGGGGAAGAATTAGCTCCCCTTAAAATCAGGTTATGTTAAGAAAGTAAGTTCATCTCAGTTTCTTCAACTGTATTCCTGCCATGTGTGATAGGATGCTTCCCTATGTAAGGAAATTTGGAAATGCATATCACTAAATTAATAACATCTGATTAGAAGTGAATTTTACTCTAGGCTCCCTAGCATCCTATGTCCAAAATGTCTACCACCAACTCCCCACCAACACATTACACCAATTGTCCACCTTCACAATTGCCACCAACTCATACTGTTCCTTCCCTATCATCCACCAAGGTTTTGGATGCCACTTGCTCTCCTCCAACTGTGCCCCAAGGTGGGCAATCTCCTGTGCCACCTCCAGTCTTCACAGCTAACATGCCTACTGTAAGAGGAGTGGGACATGCAGCTTGGATGAGATAATGCCTCTTTTCCTCAATAATTCCTTTAAAAAAAAACTAAATGTATTTTTTTTTATCACTCAAAATATAATTTAAGTGGCAAAATAGTTACCTCTATGATGCTACACAGCTGAAAGTACATTACAAAACAGAAAGGGAGTAGAGTGGTGAACTTGAACTGTGGTAGGCCACCTACAGCATTGCTTCTTGCAAAGCCAATTATAATCTAACTTCATACACTTCCTGAATTTAAAGTTACTTATTGCTGCACTGGAATACTTCCTATGAGTGAACATTTGAAGTTTGCTGTAAAGAGTAAATTTCCTTTTAGAAATTAGTGCTTGCTTTTACTGAAAAGTAAGTTTTCAATAATCCAGTATTATCAAAAGTCAAAACTCCATTTTGCTTCAGTAATGCTCTCTAGTGAGCCATGATGCTGTTGTCAGACTTTCTTGTTTTAACGGGTATTATCATTCCTTAAATTTTAATGTTGTTTTGGACAGGTTGGCCTGGCTGGATTTTCTGTCTTTTTGTTTTGTTTTGTTTTGTTTTGTTTTTGGGTGGGGGGAAACAAAGAAATGAAGCTGGACCTTGGAAAGTAATGTGTGTTTGGGGCAGCTAGGTGGTATAGTGGCAAGAGCACCAGTGCAGCAGTCAGGAGGACCTGAGTCCAAATCTCACCTCAGACACTTGACATTCACTAGCTGTGTGACATTGGGCAAGTCACTTAACCCCAATTTGCCTCATCCTGGGTCATCTCCAGTCATCCTGATGAATATCTGGTAGCTGGATTCAGGTGGCTCTGGAGGAGAAGTGAGGCTGGTGACCTGTACAGCCCTCCCTCACTCAAAACAAAGTCAAGTGCAACTCATGTCATTATTTCTCTGATGGCATGGTCTTCTTCGACAACCAAGGATGAACACACACACACACATGTTTCCATCTATTTACAAATTCCTGTATATATGGATATATTTTTAAATTGTGAATGCAACATCATACTGTGAATTCCATCATGATTACAAGTGAGATATCCTCAGTCAGTTACCTACCCAAGTAAAATCATTTCTGGAAGAAAAAGAATTTTGTTCCATCATTTAAATTCAAGATATTATGAATATTAGTATAATGTTTCTAAATTTTATTCTAGTGTGACTTTTAGTAAACTATTTTTAACCATACTATGCTTACTTCTATTTTTCAGTTCTCTCTCTGGAGGCAGATAGTATGTTCCTTCACAGATGCTTTATAGTTAATCTGAGTAGTTATAGTACTCAGAATATCTTAATTGTGACAATTATTCTTTGAACAATATTGATGCAATACATTTGTACATATATAACATATTTATACACATACACATCTCCCCAAAATAGCAAAGCCAATGTACTGAAAGGAACTCCCTACTTATAGTATGGGAAAAGGGAGAGCTCCCTAGAGTGCCAGGGATGGGGAAAAAAGAGAGAGAGCAAGAGAAAAAGGTTAAGTTCTGTGATATTTGGTCTAAGACATCGATGAATTCAACTGTGACTTCCATATGGATCTTTTAATTATCAGAAGTTGGAAGAGTTAATGCCATTCTTCTGATGGCATCAACTCAGTCTTTTCCCCAATTCCTTCTCTGCTCCATTACCTTGCTTGCCCTCTCGTTCCCCACTCCTTGGACTTGCCACCTCTTTGATCTACCTTCCAGGTTTCCAACCTACCTTAGCTCCTTCTTCTCCAGTTTCCTTGCTTTCCTCAGCTCCTTCTCCCTTATCTAATTACCTTTCCTTGCCAGCTAGAAATAGCTGTGGTGAAGTTCCTAAGATGGGAAGTGGAGTGGGGAACAGCTTTGGATTTCAAAGATAGCTTTTCTTTTCGCTAGACCCAAACTTACCTCCTTTTAATTCCCCCCTTTCCACCAGTTTTAGAAGATAAATATTTACCCGTTTTACTGACAAGGTTAACTTAACTAATGTTAACTGACTAACTGAAGCTGTGTGGAAAGAAATTTTGTTGTAACTTAGAGAAGCACCAGATAGAGGATAAATTTTTTCCTGCTTTTTAGATTGATCTTAAATCAAAGTCTGTAAATTCAAATGTGATTGGGTCCTTGAATTAACATTTGGATTTGATGCTCAATTTGAATCTTGAGAACTGTCTGTCTTCTTGGTCTCCAAACCTGAAGTTTAAATGTTAACGCTTTCTTGGTTCATAAGAAGGGGAACCCTATTTAAGGAAAGAACTTTGAAATTAATGAAATTAATTGGTTAAGGAGATTTGTTTTTCAGAACATAAGGTGCTAATCCCAGGTATCCACCCATCCCATGATAACCTTAAAGTTGGAGTTACAGTCAACTTGAAAATTAAGCCTCCAAATTTTCCATGTTGTTGAGGGTTTCAGGATAGCCTCAACATTTTCCTAAACTGTCCTCTAGCATGACTTCCATGGCTTCCTTTCTTTTTTGTAGAAGAACCCTTTTCTCCTTACATCTATATCTTCTTGTAAACATAATGGGAGGAGATTTTTATGCAGACTTAAGGCTACAATTCCTCCCTCTCTGATGGTATTCTGTTCCCTCCAATTTCTCACCCAGTATCTGACATCAAGGCAGTGTGTTTAAAACTGCTAAGTTAAATTTTTCTTCTTAAGGTATATTTGATCTATATTTCTCTATAGTGGCCTTATGCATGTTACTCTTGTAAAACTATTTGCAGTGGAAATCTTCAGATTTTGAAAATACCATTCTTTTGATTTAGAACAGAATATTAACTGTCTCCAGATTCTGCAAAGTAAAAACTGAGAAGAGATTGGTGTGGTTTAATTCAGAAAAGTGATTTGAGTTGGTCTTTATAAAGGACGTGCCAGACCTCAGGTGGCAATTGAGTAGTTAAGTGTTTTGCCAGCTGCTAACTAGGACTGAGAGAACTTATAACACCACTCCCATGCCTCAGTAGGGATATAAGCCACTGCAGGCCTTCTAAAGGTTTTTGTAACTACTAAGAACATCTTAATGCATTTTTGATGGCTTTATCCCACAAAACTCTTCAATATATTGGAACTTCTGGGAGAATGAGAAAAGGGATTTGAGCTAGAAAACTGGCAGAATGGTGACCAATCAAGCAATAGAGTATAATAATGATAGTTGAGTTTTTTTTTTTTTTGAGAGGGATTTGTGGGGAAGGCAATTAGGTTTAAGTGACTTGCCCAGGGTCACACTGCTAGTAAGGTTCAAGTGCATGAGGCTGGATCTGATCTCAAGTCTTCCTGACTTCAGGTCAGTGCTCTATCCAGTGTGCACTTAGCAAACTGTATTTACCTATTAACCTAATGTATAGATAAATTACCTATAAAACTGGGAAAATAGGGATCTGAATAAGTGACTAGATTTAACAATAATATTTGGTAAAATTTTAAAGAGAAATTCACTGGTGTGAATATAATTGGACATGATTGAATGTGAAGAAATGTAGAAATGGAGTTAGCAAAATGAATGTATAAGAGGTGAATGTCAAGGAAATAAAGAAGATTTGGTTTTCCAGACAGCTGGAGAGATACGCATTTGTGTATACACGTAAATGTGTATATGAATATACACACATATGTGTATGTGTATTTGGCAGCTGGATGTTCCTGAGCTTCAAATCAGGAAATAGCAACATGAGGCTGCCAAGTCAGAAGGTGGGATCAGAATTTGGTCAGACTGTTTGAGTATTTTGGTGCAAAATAATGAAAAATTATACAAAACCAAGGGTGTAACCATGTGCCTTTAAGAATGAGATAAGTGATAAGAAACAATTCTCAGTCTTTAAGCTTGGCCACAAATATCTGAGATTTTACATATTGCAGCATCAGTTATATAACTGAGATTTTATTTGGTCAATATATGTCCCGAAATTGGATGAGAATAAGATCTTTTAAAATGCTCCACTATTAAGAGAATTATTGTAGATTGTAGATTAAAAGGAGGAATTGACATTTTCAATTTTTGACATTGGATTAGCTGAGAAAAAAACATAGGTCTTAGGAATGCTTGAGATAATTGGTCCTTATAAAGAATAATGCTGAATAATGGAAATTATTACTTAGACATTTTATATTATACCATTTGGGAAAACAGATTCCAGTGTAATTGACTGAATTCTGGTTTTATTTGAAACGGGACAGTTGTGATCAGGCAGACTTTGATTCTCCTGCTTTATAGATTTAATGGTTAAAAACTGATTTAAATATCTTTTTTTTAAAAAAAATAGAAGACTTTCACAATATGTCAGATAGTTTTTTTTTTTTTTTACCAGTTCTGCTAACAGTTTGAAGTACCTTGGTTTAAACAGTTTGCTGCCTGAGTTCAGCACTCAGCATTATAATATATAAGTAGAGTGTCAATATTTTAAGGCCTTGAGATCTAGCTTTAAAATCAGGTTACAATTCAGTGATTTCATTTTAATTGAGAACAAGAAATTCTAAAGTGAGAATATTCAATTCATATCCTTACATTATACAACACTTCTCAAAGAATTTTCTGAAACTTTTACTTCTTAGTCTCTTGCAATTAAGCATCTGGTGTTCATTTGAACTCACCTTTCAGGATCATTGTTAAGAAACTCTTGTCTACAGGTGAACCACAGTAGTGGCTTATGATCCTTGGGACAGCATACTTTGAAGGTGACCCAGTCTAGCAGTTGTGAATTCAAACTAGTATAGCTGTATATCTATTTCCTCGAACTGTTAGTGTTCAATTAAATACATTGATAACACCTTTATAGTTAGAAAAATAACTTCTCTTGTAATTTAGACACTGTTATGTTAGAGATTCAGTTATTAAAGAGTTGTCTAACAACTACTACGTCTTTTGTCAAGTGTATTTAATTTCATTAGGTTTATAATCATGGTTTCAAAAACTTCACTGCTTTATCTGATAAAATGTTTCAGACTCGCTATTGGGATGTGGTCATAAGTAGTTTTTTATTTTCTTCAGTTCTGGTGATGGTATGGTTATTAGGTCCTTAAATGTCTAAACCTGAAATCTGAGAGATATACAAGTAGAAAACTGTAGCAGCAAGCACCCCAACATACACAGTGGGGGTTGCTATACAAGTTATTAAATCTGCATTCATAAAAAGAAAGACAACTTTTGAGGGGTTAGCAATCACTTTAATGAAGCACATGTATCATTTCTTTAACCAAGTACATGTATCCTTCATTTAGTTCAGGGAGTCAGCACCCTGAATTTCAAAGAAAATACAGAGAGATCAAAAGATCAACAAATATGGCTTCCTCTGACTGACCATAATTCAGCAGACAAGTCCAACCGTCTTACCATCATTATCAAAGAGTGAAGCATGACATCTGGGCTCTCAAAGTCAGGTGGATTCCTTAGCGGCTTCTCAGAGTCATCTGGCACTCAAACCTTCTTATCAAAAAGAAAGCCCCAAAGTAGAACATCACCCTCAGAGTATTTATATCTTCTTTTATAGGCAGAGGGGGCATCACAAGCCTTTGACCCAGAGTCTCAATAGAAAAAACAAAAGGTACTTGGGACCCTTCTACAAAACAACTCCCCTAATCAAGCTTCCCACAATGGGCAGGCCCACCAATGGGTGGGAAAGATATTTAATCACATTAAAATTATTTTTTTTTCTTATTTATTTATTTATTTATTTAACTTTTTACATTCATTTTCACAAATTTTTGGGTTCCAAATTTTCTCCCCTTTTATCCCCTCCCCCCACCCCAATACCCCAAGCAATCTAATTTTCCCTATCTCCAATCTGCCCTCTCTTCTGTCATCCCTCCCTTCTCTTGTCTCCATTTTCTCTTTTCTCCTGTAGGGCCAGATGACTTTCTATTCCTCATTAACTGTATGTCTTCTTTCCTAGTTGCAACAACAATACTAAACAATTGTTCCTAAAACTTTGAGTTCCAAATTCTCCCCATCCCTCCCTCCCCACCCATTCCCTTTGGGAAGGCAGGCAATTCAATATAGGCCCTATCTGTGTAGCTTTGCAAATGACCTTCCTGATAGTCGTGTTGTGTAAGACTAACTGGATTACCATCCCTCCTAACCTGCCCCTCATTGTTTCTCTTCTGTCTTTTGATCCTGTCCCTCCCCAAGTGTTGACTTTCAATTACTCCCTCCTCCCTTTGCCCTCCCTTCCATCATCACCCCCCCCACACAATATCTCCTTCTCCCCTGCTTTCTTATACTGTAAGATAGGTTTTCATACCAAAATGAGTGTGCATTTCACTCCTTCGTTCTAGAATGTCAGGGCAGTTTTCCCTGATAATTTCCTGAAAGATGATGTCTAGGGTCTTTTTTTGATCATGGCTTTCAGGTAGTCCCATAATTTTTAAATTGTCTTTCCTGGATCTATTTTCCAGGTCAGTTGTTTTTCCCATGAGATATTTCACATTCTCTTCCATTTTTTCGTTCTTTTGGTTTTGTTTGGTGATTTCTTGGTTTCTCGTAAAGTCATTAGACTCCATCTGTTCCATTCTAATTTTGAGAGAGCTATTAAATTCAGTGAGCTTTTGAGCCTCTTTTTCCATTTGGCTCATTCTGCTTTTGAAAGCATTCTTCTCCTCATTGGCTTTTTGAACGTCTTTTGCCAATTGAGTGAGCCTATTTTTCAACGTGTTAATTTCCTCAGCATTTTTTTGGGTCTCCTTTACCAAGGTATTGACCTGTTTTTCATACTTTTCTTGCATCTTTGTCATTTCTCTTCCCAGTCTTTCCTCCACCTGTCTAACTTGCTTTTCAAAATCCTTTTTAAGCTCTTCCAAGGCCTGAGCCCACCCAACACGTCCCTGGGGTGTCTGGGGTACTGAGTCCCCACCCTCCACGTCTTTCCCTGATGGCAAGAATACGTTCTCGTCCTCACCATCAGATCCGAAGGTCGGGATCATTTGCACTTGTTGGAATAAACTCTCTATAGTCTTATTTTTCTTCCCTTTTCTAGGCATTTTCCCAGCCAGTTACTTGACTTCTGAGATTCCTTTCCACCTCCGCCTGGATCCGCCCAGCTAGTGCTTGGCCTCTGAGATTCAAATGCACTTTCCGCAGCAAGCTTTAGTTCTGGTGCAGGGGTGGGGGCAGGGCCGCTTCCCAAACTGGGTTCCCTCAGGGGCTTCTGCAGAGATTTTCAGGAACGGAGCGGGTGGGGGCGGGGTGGGGGGCCCGCCTCCTATGCTCGGCTCCCTCAGGGGTTTTATTCAGAGGCCTTCAGTAATAGAGCGGGGTGGGGGCAGGGCCGTCTCTCAGGCTCAGCTCCCTCAGGTTTCCTGAGTCCTGGGCCGCTGCCACCTCAGCCGCCGCCCACACCTCTGCCTCTGCCGCTTCCTGCCCCCGTCTCTGCCACCGCCGCTTCCTCCCGAGGGGGCCCGAGTCACGGAGATGCTCCACTCCCCTCCCCTAGCCCAGCCTTCTTTCTCACTGACCTGTAGCTTCTGTGGGCGGAGGGACTTTCCTGGCTGCCGGAGCTTCCCCCGGAGCTTCCCTCTCTGAAGCCTGCTCGGGTCAGCTTCTCTGGGGCCGCGGCCAGGGCAGCGCTGGGGGTGGGGTCTGCTTTCCGGGGCGCAATGGACCCCGGGGATGGCTCTCCAGGGCTCAGTGGAACGGAAATCTCTTCCCCTATGTTTATGCACCCCCTGCCGTGATTCAGAATTTATGGGGATCTCTTTTTACCTCAATACTATTCAGCCATCTCAGGTTGCCACCTTAATGAATAACGCCATTGAAAAGACACAGGAATCAGTTGAATTGCAAACCTGAAGGCAGTCTCAGCTGGCACTGAAACCAGGACTTATTGGCAATGCCAACATGGTTGGATTGATTAGTCTTCATGCTATTGGCATTGCTCTCCCAAAGGTGGAGCCGAAGAATCAGACACAGCCTGCACCCTTGATCCTGGATGAACAAGGGCGAACAGTAGATGCTACAGGCAAAGAGATTGAGCTAAAGGCTAACATTCAGTCTGCAAAGAAGGAACAATTGAAACAGAAGCTCAAAAAGAAACTATTGGAAGAAACTGAATCCAACACATTTTTTGATTCTTGAATCTCCATTGGCCCTTCCCAGTGCCAGAGATATACCTTTAAATTCCACGACAAAGGCAAATTTGAAAAGATTGCCCAGAGATTACGGACAAAGGCTCAGCTAGAGAAGCTGCAGAGAGATCTCACACACAGCCAAAAAAAATCCTGGCATTCCCACTTCAAGCCAGCTGACACTCATCGCTCCTAAGAACTCAAAAAAGAGATTCCTGCTATTGAATGGTGGGATTTCTACATTGTTCCCAATGGATTTAACTCCAGTGGGGAAATTCCCAAGGAAGAGAACTATTTTGGAATCACAAATTTTGTAGAGCATCCAGCACAGCGAAATCCTCCAGTGAATAGTGACAAGTCAGTGATGTTGGAGGTCTACCTCACCAAGAAAGAACAGAAGAAACTTAGGAGGCACAGTACAGCTCAGAGGGATTTATAGGAGAGAGTGAGGCTGGGTTTGATGCCTCATCCTGAACCCAAAGTGAGAATTTCCAACTTAATGAGAGTATTAGGCACAGAAGCTGTTCAAGACCCCACAAAAGTGGAAGCCCACATCAGAGCCCAGATGGCAAAAAGACAGAAAGTACATAAAGAAGCCAATGCTGCCTGAAAACTAACAACAGAAGAGAGAAGACTCAAGAAAATTAAAAAGCTAAAGGAAGACACTTCCCAAGGGGTACGCCTATCTGTATATAGAGTTCAAAATCTGAGTGACCCAGACAAGAAATTCAAGACTGAGTCCAATGCTGGGCAGCTGTACCTTTCAGGGGTGGTGGTGCTTCACAAAGGATGTCAATGTAGTGGTGGTAGAAGGGGGCCCCAAGGCACAGAAAAAAATTCAAGAATATTATGCTGCACCGGATAAAATGGGATGAACAGACATCTAACCTGAAGGGAGATGATGATTCTACAAAAAAAAAATCAACACGTGTGCATTGGTATGAGAGGGCACAGCCAAAGATGGATGTTTTGGTGAAATGAAATTCAAGCAGTGCCCTACAGAGAACACGGCCCGGGAGCATTTCAAACAGCATGGGGCTGAACATTACTGGGACCTTGCACTGAGAGAGTACCTTTTGGAGACCACCAACACAGATGACTAGAGTTCTCACCCTTTCCCCTCCAGTGCCTTTATGTCTCCAGTTTCCCTTTATTCCTCCACCCCAACCTGAGTGTGTGTTTATGTGTGCATGCATGCCTTTGTGCATGCATGAGAGTGATTTCCCAAAATTGTACCACAAAGAACTAAGGGAGAATTGCCCTGTTCCCTCATCAGCCTGCCTTATTTTTTCTGTGTATATGATTAAGAATTATTTTTTTAAAAAAATACTCAGTTTACACTCTTTCCCCCAAGAGGAGGAAATGGGAAATCTCAGTTCACCTCCTCATTAAATGCTCTCCATTCAGAGTGGCCATTCACTTGTCAAAGGAGGATCCAGTAATTTTCCATCAGGAAGGCAGACCTGAATTTAAATGAGTCTGAGATCTTGCCTTGGTGTTTTTGATCACTCAGAGAGACCATTGACTTCAATTTATCGATTATTTGTTGGCCCATATTAATAAATTGGTTTTCATATCAGGAACTTTGTGTCTTGGAATTTTATTTGCCACATATAGGGAGTGACCAGATATTTAATCTCTGATCCTTGACTCCTTCAAATTTTCAACATCCACATAGCAATAAACTAAAACTATAATTAACTAGCATTTATATAGTGCTTTGTGTGTGTGAAAAAAATTTTCTTTAGGCTAACTCATCTGCTTTTCAACTATTTTCTTCACTTTATAAATGAGGAAACTAGGACACAGAGAAGATAAGTGACTTGTCTTGGTCACAGGGATAATAAGGAGTTTGAGCCAGTATCTAAATTCAAGTCTGACTCCCAGGCCTGTTCACTATCCACTATGCTAATTAGTTATATATGTGTGTATATATGTGTATATGTGAGTATAGATGTGTACATGTGGGTATATGTATGTGTATGTTTATATGTGTACATGTAGGCCTGTGTCTATGTGCACGTATGTGTACACATGTGTGTATACATACATACATATATACATATACATATTGTCAAAATATTTTGGAGCACTTTGTCTCCTAGAGCTAACCAAACAGGTTCTGCCCCAGGCTTGGCATAGCAACAATCCTTTGTGCTCCGGATGATCTCACCCTCTGGCAAAGAGTATTGCTTTGACCACCAGAACCAGGTGTTCACTAAGGAATTTGTCCTCCGCCCTCTCCCCACCCCCCACAACTTTCTGGTGACTTCAGAAACAATGTGGTGCAGCCCAAAGCCATCTATCACCCCCCTTGACATGCTCACAATCCTTGTGCTTTGTATCTGCCAGATGAACTGAACCAGGGACTTCACTCCTGTTCCTGCTAGCTCTGTGCCCTCCTGTGAGACAATCAGATTGGAGACTGTTCCCACAGGACCCAGGAATGCCACACATGAGCCTGCTGTGGGAACAGCAACTCAAGACCTGAGAATCATTATGTCATGGTCCAGCCTAATTGTGGTTTTTGATGTACATAAAGCACTGCCTATTAAATTCCCCTTCTCAGGAGGGAGGCCTTCTGTTTGCAAGTGTCATATTCATCACTCTAATTAAGTTTCTTGTTGTGTCCTGACTCTCCTATCTCTAGCCTTCTCTGTTCAGCTCCAACCATTGCCCGGTTAGAGGCTGGTTCCAATCCAGTTGACAAGAAACAGATGTATAGATACAGTATCCATTTATAAGAATTCTACAATAAATTTATAAGAATTCTACAATAAGCCCTACAAAAAGCTCTACTATCTTGGGAGAATATCTTGAGCACTCCAGAAAAAAGAGCTTCCAGGGTCCACAAGTTACACACTTTCCTCTGAGAAAAATCATAAATTGCTGAACGTGGAAAGCGCCAAATATCCACAAGAAAGATTATATTTTAATAGAAACTGTATGGCTCATTATTGATGTATCATTCGTAAGTTTGAAGTCAGTGGCATAACTACATAACTAAGAACAAAAATTAACATTAATGCAACTCTAGAAGAGGAAAATAGATAAGTAAAATAAAGTTTTATTTTGCAATTACCTGGAGGCAGCTAGGTGTTGAGTAGATGGGGTTCTAAGCCTGGAGTCAATCTTGTCTCAGATTTTTTCTAACTGTGTGACCCAGGGCAAGTCATTTCACCTTTGTTTGCCTCCATGTAAATTAAAAAGCCAGTTAGGATGCTGATAGTATTGTAGTGGTAAGCCACTCCAGTATCTTTTCCTTGGATAGTACTGGTATGCTATGGTCCATGGGGTCACAAAGAATTGGACATAACTCAAAAACAATAAAAAAATACAATTAATACAACTAGATGTTGACCTAAAAATCTTCCTAAGACAATTCAAATGGAAGCAGTTCACTTTCTTGGCATGCTGTTACTATACTGTCCAGATTTCACAGACATACAGAAATGAAGTCATCACAACAGCTCTGTATAATACTTCTTCTCTCCCATACTTTCTTTCAGAGACTCTCAAACATTGAGCTAGCTCTGGCAATGCATGCATCAACCTCATCATCAATGTGTACATCCCTAGAAAGTATACCACCAAGGTAAGGAAACATCCACAGCACTGAAAACTTACTTATTTGCTGTAACAAGTGGTTCCACTTATGGGTGGTGTGGTGCTGGTTGGTGGATCACTTGTGTTTTCTTGGTGTTAATTCTTAGACCAAAATTAACACAAGCAGCAGATAAATATTGCATACTTTGTTGCATCTCAACTTCAGAGGCTGCTTTGAGTATACAATCATCTGAAACAAAAAAAGCACGTACCAACACTCCCTCCACTTTGCTCTTGGCTTTTAGCCTTTTCAATTTGAAGAATTTAACATCAGTACAGTAGCTGACCTTGATGCCATCTTCTTCCTCATTGAAAACATTTGAAAACATGACTGAAAACACCATGCTAAAAAATCATGGGAGTAAGCACACAGCCTTGTTTCATTCCATTGGTGACTGGGAAAGAATGACGCTATCATCCATTATCTAGAACCCAGGCAAGCATGCTGTCATGAAATTGACATACAGTGCTGATAATTTTTCCGGGTAACCAAATTGCCATAATTTTCCACAAGCCCTCCCTTCTGACTGAATCAAAGACCTTGGTCAGATCTACGAATGTTGTATACAGACAGACCTGTGTCCTGCTCTTGACATTTCTCCTGTAGTTGCAAGGCAGCAACCATTCCTCAGCTCTTTCTGAAGTCACGCTATCTTTCATGTAGATGACCATCTTCCAGGTGGAGGATTAACCTACTGAGGAGGACTCTGGCAAGAATCTTTCCAGCAATAGCTACGAGAGAGAAGTTGGCCCCCACTCACCCTATGATTGTCACAGGACAATCTATTTCATTTACCTTTATAGAGATGGACAATGGAGGTATTTTTGAACTCCTGGAAGATGACCTCCTCTTGCCATACAACCCAGAAAACTTCAGTCAGCTTTTGTATGAGTAATGGACCACCCACTTTGTAAATCTTAACTGGAATAGAATCGGCATCAGGTGCTTTGAAACATGAAAGCAACCTAATGGCATTCAAAACCTCTTCTTCAGCTGGAACTTCAGCTAAGGAGGGATTGACTTCAGCCTGAGGTATATGGTCAAAGGCATCAGCATTGATTATGAAGGTCTGTTTAGAACACTATGGAAGTATTCAGCCCATCTCTCAAGGATCATGTCCTTATCACTAATTAATGTGACTCATTGTTGATGGAGTAGTTGAGACTCACCATAGGTCTTTGGTCCATAAATAACCTTCAGGGAATCATAAAAGTGCTTAGGATTGCTACTATCAGCATAAAACTGAATTTTATCTGCCTTCTTACCAAGAATTCTGCATGTCTTTAAGCTTCACTTGTACTTTACTTTTGATGGAATTGAATTTTGCCTTCATAGAAATGTATGAACTCTCCTGGTGGTAAATCCTGTAGAGTTCTCATTTTTCTTTTAGCAGCCTCTGAGTTTCCCCAAAATTTTCATCAGACTAATCTTGGTGTTTGTAAGTGTTCTGACCCAGATTAGCAAATGCAGTGCTGTACACCAAATCTCTGAAAGCTGCCCACTCCATTTCTGCTCTACTGTTGCCAACTGTGTGTTGGCTCAACTTTCCCTCCAAGTTAGTAAAAAACTTACCTCTCAGAGAAGTGCTCTATTCTGTTGACATTAATCCTTCTAGGAGTCCTTTTGCCTTGGGGCTTCTGCTTTTGTCCAATGCAAATACTGAGCTTGAAGAGGATAAGTCTACATAGTCCAACATGCTCTGCTTCACATTGCCTTTATTACTCACATATCCTGTCTGTCTCTTCTCCTTACAATCACATAGTTTATTAAATGCTGATATTTGTTGTGAGGTAGCACCCATGAAGGTTTATTGTATTTAGGCGAATGGAAGACAGTGTTGGTCACGAGATGCACAAATCTTCAGTAGTAAGTGACCATTGCTGTTGCTCCTTCCAACTCCATTCCTCCCAAGGATTCTCTGCCATGTCTGGTAGTCTGAGCCTATTCTAGCATTAAAGTCTCTCAGAATATAAGCTTGTCCTCCGTTGGCACATTGATGATAAGGGTCTCCAGTTCTTCATACTTTTCTTTGGTCTTATCAAGGGTTATAGTGGGAGCCTAGGCACAGATAATGGTGGCATGACATTTTCCTGAAAGTGGTAATTGCACTGTCATGAATCTGCCATTCACTCCTTTTGGTAGGCATAAAAGTTTGTTGACTAGATTAATTTTGATTTCAAAACCTACATCAGCTCCCCTTCACTGCAGCCACTCCAGAAAAAATGCGTATCCAGCTCTGACTTTAGTAAGCTGGTCTTCATTTGCTTGCCTTGTTTCATTTAGGGCTGTGATTTGGATGTAATATATGCCGAGTTCTCTTACAACAAGAGTTGTTTGTCTTTCATGTCAAATGGATTTTGTGTTGCCTATAAGTGTGTGCACATTCCATGTGCCAATAGTGAGTGGAATTATCTTTGAAGTCCTGCACTGTCACTGAAAGTGAGAAGGAACCAGCATATACCAAGTGAATGCAGATGCAGCATGGTGCTGGCTATGGGAACTTAAAAGAGACCTGAGTTACTGGTTTCAATTCCAGGTCAGACAGGAGAACTGAAGGTTACAGTCACTAGAAGATCTTCAGGGCATTCCCATGATAGTGTGGCTGGGGGCCCTAACTGTGGCTTGGAGGGGGAAAGTAGTACAGTCATTGTGCCATGGACAAAGCTCAGAAAATAACAGTAAGAAGAACCTGAGTCCAGAGGCACAATCTTTACACACCCTGCAACTAGAGATGATTATAATATCAAGTTATTAAAGACAATAAAAAAAGAGTAAGCAAAGGAGAAAGAATCCAACCATAGACAATTACTATGGGAATAGAGAAAATCTGGGTTCATTTGGTTCATTTCATCTGGGTTGGTCATGAGATGCACAAATCTTCTGAAATGCTGAAGCAAAAACAAAACAACATCAGAAACAAACAAACCTCTCCTACCCACAAAGATTCATGGATAACATGCCCAAAAAGAAATAAAAAACTACTTTAGAAATTAAACAAGAGACTGAAAAAATTAGAAAAAAAGAACAACCCAAGAAAACCAATAAAAATAAAGTTAATTAACTGGAAAAAGAGATACAGAATCTTAAGGAAGAAAACAATTCCTTGAAAACTAGAATTGGACAAGGGGACATGAATGACATTATAAGACACCAAGAAAAAATAAAATAAAAAGAATGAAAAAAATAGAAGAGAATGTGAAACATCTCATAAGATAAACAACTGATCTGGAGAACAGATCAAGAAGAGAAAACTTAAGGATTATCAGACTGGAAAGTTATGAGCAAAAAAAGAATATTGATACAATATTACAAGAAATAATAAAAGAAAATGTCCCTAAAGTTTTAAAAGAGAGGAAAGTAGAAAAAGAAGAAAATCCACCAATTGCCATCTGAAAGAGCTCCCATGATGGACACCGACAGGAATGTAATAACCAAATTTCAAAAACCCCAGGTTAAGGAAAAAATATTACAAGCAATAAGAAAAAAAAGAAAATACTGTGGAGCAACAAGTAGAATTACCAAAGACCTAGCAGCTGCTACACTAAAAAACCCTCAGGTCTTAGAATACTGTATATCAGAGAGCAAAAGAACTGGGGTTGTGCTCCAAAATATCTTACCCAGAAAAGTTAAGTATAATCCTGAATAAAAAAAAGAAGTGGACATTCAATGAATTGAGAGGCTTTTGGGTTATTTTTTCTAAAAAAAGAGCAGAACTTAACGGAAAATTTGACATAGAAGATCCAGGAGAAATAAGGTGGTAGTGGTTGTTGTCCTTTCTTGAAGAGGACCAAAATGACATCACAACGATAAAGTGAAGTTTCAATGTGTGTACCTGCGACTGATCAGACCAACATGAGTGCAGGATGCTCTACCACAGATAGGGCACAAGTAGTCTGTGAGAACATTTGGAGCGGTTACTCCAAATTTGGGCATCCTATTTCCTTTGTGTGGTTTCAATTCTTTGTTCATAGAGCACAGCACCTTTTCTGATGTGGGCACACCATGCTGAATGGTCCTGTGCCAGTGCCTGCACGTTGCACAATCAAATCCAAAGTTCTTGAGAGGGACTTTGAGAGAGGGACTTGTTTCACTTCTTCTGACCACTATGTGATCACCTACTCGACATGATTTCTCCACAAAATTTTGGCAAGCATACCTTTTGCATTTGAACAACACGGTCAGCCTTTTGCAGTTGTTCTCTCTGAAGCATAGTTTGAATGATTGGCAGTCAAGTTGAGCAAGGACTTCAGCGTCTGGTACCTTATCCTTCCCAGGTGATTTTGAGAATCTTCCTAAGACAGTTCAAATGGAAGCAATTCAGTTTTCTGGTATGGTACTGGTAGTTTGTCCATATTGCACAGGCATACAAAACTAAGGTCAGCACAATGGCTCTTGTAGACCTTCAGTTTGACAGTCAGTCTAATACTGCCTCTCTCCCAAACTTTTCTTTGGAGCCTCCCAAACACTGATTTAGCTCTGGAAATGCATGTGTCAGTCTCATTGTCAATGTGTACATGCTGAAAAAGTACACTACTAAGGTCAGTGAACTTATCCACAACATTCAAAACTTCTCCATTTGCTGTAACCGATAGTTCCACATATGAATGATATGGTGGTGGCTGATGGAGCACCTGTGCTTTCATGGTGTTAATTATTAGGCCAAAATTAGCTCAAGTGGCAGAGAATTGATCCATACCTTATTGCATCTCAGCTTCAGATGCTGCATTGAGTGCACAATCATCTACAAACAGAAAATCTTGCACCAACACTCCCTTGACTTAGGTCTTGGGTAGCCTCTTCAAATTGAAGAATTTACCATCAGTATAGTAGTTGATCTTGATGCTGTGTTCATCCTCATAGAAAGCATTTGACAACGTGGCTGAAAACATCATGATAAAAAGCATGGGAGCAAGCACACAGCCTTGCTTTACTCCATTGGTGACTAGGAAGGTACGAGAGCCCTCTTCCAGAACCTGGGTAAACATGCCTTCATGAAATTGAAGTACAATGCTGATGAACTTTTCTGGAAAACCAAATTTTAACATAATTTTCCATAAGCCCACATGACTAACACTGTCAAAGGCCTTGGCCAGATCTACAAACGTTGTGTAGAGACCTCTGTTCCGCTCCTGCCATTTTTCTTGGAGTTGTTGGGCAGCAAACACCATATTGACTGTTTCTTGGCCTTTTCTGAAGCCATACTGGCTCTCAGGTATATGATTATCTTCCAAGTGAAGGATCCTGAAGAGGATCCAGAAGAAATAAGGTAAACACCAAAGAAGAATTACAAGGGATTCAATAACGTCAAACTGTCTAGTTTCTATACTAAGAAATGTAAACCATATTCTTTTTTTTAAATAAAAATTTATTTACTTAACTTTTTACATTCATTTTCACAAAATTTTGGGTTCCAAATTTTCTCCCCATTTGTGCCCTACCCCCACCCCAATACACCGAGCATTCTAATTGCCCTGATCACCAATCTGCCCTCTCTTCTGTCATCCCTCCCTTCTCTTGTCCCCATCTTCTCTTTTGTCCTGTAGGGCCAGATGACTTTCTATTCCTCATTAACTGTATGTCTTATTTCCTAGTAGCAAGAACAATACTCAACAGTTGTTCCTAAAACTTTGAGTTCCAAATTCTCCCCATCCCTCCCTCCCTAACCCTTCCTTTGGGAAGGCAGGCAATTCAATATAGGCCCTATCTGTGTAGTTTTGCAAATGACTTCCATAATAGTCGTGTTGTGTAAGACTAACTGTATTTCCCTCCATCCTATCCTGCCCCCCATTGTTTCTGTTCTGTCTTTTGATCCTGTCCCTCCCCAAGTGTTGACTTCAAATTGCTCCCTCCTTCCATTGCCCTCCCTTCCATCATCCCCCCCCTTGCTTATCTCCTTCTCCCCCACTTTCCTGTATTGTAAGATAGGTTTTCATACCCAAAATGAGTGTGCATTTTATTCCTTCCATTAGTCAAATGTGATGAGGGTAAACTTCTTGGTTTTTTTCTCAGCTCTCCTCTTTTTCCCTCCAAAAAAAAAGGCTCCAGCTTGCCTCTTGAATGACATATAATTTACCCCATTCCATTTCACCCTCTTTCCTCCCCCTACATTTCTCTCTCACCATTTACCTTAATTTCTTTTAAGATATGGTCCCATCTTATTCAATTCACTCTGTGCTCTCTGTCTCTGTATGTGCGTGCATGTGTCTATATGTGTGTGCGTGCACACATGTACGTGTGTGTGTGCATGTGAGTGTGTGGTCCCACCAACTACCCAAATACTGAAAAGTTTTAAGAGTTACAAATATTGTCTTTCCATGTAGGAATGTAAACAGTTCACTTTTGGTAAGTCCCTTATGACTTCTCTTTGCTGTTTACTTTTTCATGCTTCTTCTCATTCTTGTGTTTGAAAGTCGAATTTTCTTTTCAGCTCTGGTCTTTTCATCAAGAATGCTTGAAAGTCCTGTTTTATTGAAAGACCATATTTCCCCTGAAGTATTATACTCATTTTTGCTGGGTAGGTGATTCTTGGTTTGAGTCCTAGTTCCTTTGACTTCTGCAATATCCGATTCCACGCCCTTCGATCCCTTAATGTAGAAGCTGCTAGATCTTGAGTTATCCTGATTTTATTTCCACAGTACCGGAATTGTTTCTTTCTAGCTGCTTGCAAGATTTTCTCCTTGACCTGGGAGTTCTGGAATTTAGCCACAATGTTCCTAGGAGTTTCTCTTTTTGGATCTCTTTCAAGTGGTGATCGATGGATTCTTTCAATACTTATTTTACCCTCTGGTTGTAGAATATCAGGGCAGTTTTCCTCAATAATTTCATGGAAGATGATGTCTAGGCTCCTTTTTTGATCATGGCTTTCAGGTAGTCCCATAATTTTTAAATTGTCTCCCCTGGATCTATTTTTCTGGTCAGTTGTTTTTCCCATGAGATATTTCACATTCTCTTCCATTTTTTCATTCTTTTGGTTTTGTTTGGTGATTTCTTGGTTTCTCAGAAAGTCATTAGACTCCCATCTGTTCCATTCTAATTTTGAGAGAACTATTATCTTCAGTGAGCTTTTGAACCTCTTTTTCCATTTGGCTAATTCTGCTTTTGAAAGCATTTCTCTCCTCATTGGCTTTTTTAACCTCTTTTGCCAATTGAGTGAGCCTATTTTTCAAGGTGTTATTTTCTTGAGCATTTTTTTGGGTCTCCTTTAGTAAGGTATTGACCCGTTTTTCATGTTTTTCTTGCATCTCTCTCATTTCTCTTCCCAGTTTTTCCTCCACCTGTCTACCTTGATTTTCAAAATCCTTTTTGAGCTCTTCCAAGGCTTGAGCCCACCGGACATCCACCTGGGATGTCTGGGATACAGAGGCCCTGACCTCCACGTCTTTCCCTGATGGTGAGAATAGTTTCTTGTCATCAGAATTGAAAGGTGGGAACATTTGCACCCGTTCAAAGTAGCTCTCTATAGTCTTATTTTGCTTCCTTTTTCTGGGCATTTTCCCAGCCAGTTACTTGACTTCTGAGATTCCTTTCCACCCCTGCCTAGATCCGCCCAGCTAGTGCTTGGGCTCTGAGATTCAAATGGGCTTTCCACAGCAGGCACGGCTGCTATTCAATGTGAGTTTAAGTTCTGGTGCTCAGGTGGGGGCAGGGCCACCTCCCAGGCTCAGTTCCCTTAGGGGCTTTATGCAGAGGCCTTCAGTAATGGGGCGGGAGGGGGCAGGGCCATCTCCCAGGCTCAGTTCCCTCAGAGGGTTTATGCAGAGACCTGCTCTTCTGCCTGCTGCTCGGGGAGTCCCGGGCTGCCACCACTGCCCCCTCTGCCGCTGCCCCCGCCTCTGCCTCCACCGCTTCCTGCCCCTGCCTCTGCCTCCCGCTTCCTCCCGAGGGGTCCCAAGCCATGGAGACACCCTGCTCCCCTCTCGGCCAGCCCAGACATCTCTCTCACTGACCTGGAGCATCTGTGGGTGGAGGGACCTTAGGCTGCCGGAGGTTCCATCCCTGAAGCCTGCTTGGGTCTGCTCCTCTCGGCTGCACGGCCAGGGCAGCTCAGGGGTGGACTCCACTTTCCTGGGTGTGACAGACACTGGGGACTGCTCTCCAGGGCTCTCTGGAATGGAAATCTTTTCCACTGTGTTTCTGCGCACCTTGCAGTGATCCAGAATTTGTGGGGAGTTCTTCTTGCAGGAAATATATGGGCTGTGGGTTCGGAGCTAGCATATGTGAGTCTTTCTACTCCGCCATCTTGGCTCTGTAAAACATATTCTTAAGAATTAGTAATTGATAATTAAAAATTAGTCATGAAAGACTGGGAATGAGCTGAGTATAATGTAGTGATTCTAAAAAGCACAATTGTATAGTGAAAGGTAATAAAAGAAATTGTCTCATGCAAATGAGGCACATGAGGGAGAATGGGAGAGAGGAATCAGGTTAGGATATAGGTCTGGGAGTACAGGATCCCTAATCTCACCAGATCCAAGTTAAAAAGATGACAGATATACCTAGAAGGGTATAAAAACCTTCCAAATTTAAGAAGAAATAAGAAGGTGAGGAAACAGAAAGGGTGTGTTATAATAGTGTATAGATTAAAATTTAGGAGCATTGGGGGAAAAGAAAGAGAGGGGCCCTTAGAGGAGTGGGTAGAACAAGCAGAATGAGGGTTAGGGGAGTGGATAAGGGAGAGATTCTTTAAAACGGTGTGGAATATGGAAGTAGTGGTTAAAAGTAAATTAGGTAAGGATAAAATAAAAATAGAGGCTGAGGACATAGTAAGGAAAAACAGGACTGGATGGAAATACACAAATAGTAGTTATAACTTTGAATGTGAATGGGATGATTTCACCTAAAAAATGGGAAAGGATGATTCAGAGCCAAGATGGCAGATGCTAGAAAGATGCACATATGTTATGTCTTACCCCACAGCCCATAAAATGCCTGTAAAGAAGAACTCTCAACAAATTCTAGAGTAGCAGAAGCCACAGAGCAACAGAGTGGAGGATATTTCTATCTTAGAGTGACCTGAAAGACCAACAGGAAAGGTCTGTCCCACCGGACACAGAGCAGAGCCCAGCCTAGCCTTGGCCACGAGGCACTAAGAGGAGCAGATCCCAGCAGGCTTCAGGGACAGAATCTCCAGTGGCAGTGAAGATCCCTCAACCTACAGGCACCATAGGTCATTGAGAGGGTCTTTTTGACTGGCTGAGAAGGGAGGAGGGTGTTCCCATAACTTGGGCCTCCTCAGGTGGCAGCAGTAAAGGCAGCAGGGGACAGGGCTCCCAAAGCAGGCAGTAGCCCACATCCATTGTTGAAGGTCTCATCGTAAACCCACTGAGGGAACTGAGCCCTGTGTGGTGGCCCTGCCCCATCCTGGGTAGCTGATCTTAATCTCACACTGAATAACAACCCTTCCCCTGCCTAAAGCCCCTGAGGCTCTGGAGCAGCTCATCTGAATCACAGCCTCCACTGCTGACTTGGCAGAACTGGAGGTGAGTTGGTTGTGGAGAGGAAACTCAGAAGCCAAGTAACTGGCTGAGAAAATGCCCCCAAAAAGGGAAAAAAAATAAGACCATAGAAGGTTACTTTCTTGGGAAACAGGTGTTTCCCCCCATCCTTTTGGATGAGGAAGAACAAGGCATACTGTCAGAGGAAGTCAAGGCTCTGCTTCCAGGGCCTCCAAAGGGGAATTAAGTTGGTCTCAGCCAATAGAAGACCTTAAAAAACAAATTAGCAGCTTACTAAAGGAGAACCAAAAAAATGCTGAGGAAAATAACAGCTTTAAACACAGACTATCTCAGTTGGAAAAAGAGGTTCAAAAAACTGGTGAGGAGAAGGAGGTTTTAAAAAGCAGAATTAATCAAATGGAGGAGAAGGTTCAAAGCTCAATGAACAAAATAATTCATTGAAAGAGAGAATTGAGTTCAGGGAAATGAATGACTATGAATTAAACCAAGCAGTTAGTAAACAAAACCAAAAATTTGAAAAAATAGAAGATAATGTGAAACATCTCATTGGAAAAACAACTGACCTGGAAAATAGATCCAGGAGAAACAATTTAAAAATTGTGGGACTACCTGAAAGCTATGATAAAAAAAAGAGCCTAGACATTATCTTCCATGAAGTTATCAAGGAAAACTGCCCTGATGTTCTAGAATCAGAGGGCAAAATATTGAAAGAATCCACTCATCACCTCCTGAAAGAGACCTGAACAGAGAAACTCCTAGGGATATTGTAGCCAAATTTGAGAGTTCCCAGGTCAAGGAGAAAATACTGTAAGTAGCTAGAAAGAAACAATTTGAGTACTGTGGAGATACAATCAGGATAACACAGGATCTGGCAGCTTCAACATTAAGAGATCGAAGGGCTTAGAATGGGATATTTCAGAACTGGGATTGAAACCAAGAATCACCTACCCAGCAAATCTGAGTATAATACTTCAAGGGAATAAATGGTCATTCAATGATATAGAGAACTTTCAGTCATTCATATTGAAGAAAAGACCAGATCTGTACAGAAAATTTGACTTCCCAAGACAATAATCAAGAGAAACATGAAAGGGTAAACAGGAAAGAAAAATCATAAAAGACTCTCTAAAGCTGAACTGTTTACATTACTCATGGAAAGAAAATATTTATAACTCTTGAATCTTTTCTCATGGAGATACCGTACACACACACACACACACACACACACACACACACACAAACATACACATATGTAGATAGAGAGTACAGGGTGCGTTGAATCAGAAGAGATGATATCCACACACAAAAAAATAAAATAAAAGTTAAGGGGTGATGGAGGAGAATACCGGGAAGAGAAAGGATGGAACAGGGCAGGTTATAACTCATAAAAGAGATAAGAAAAATCTCGTTCAATGGAGGAGAAAAGGGAGAAGGGGAGAGAGGAAAAATGAAGCTACTCTCTCCACATGTGACTAAAGGAAGGAATAACATGCTCACTAAATTTGATATGAAAACTTATATCACACCACAAGAAAGTAGGAGAGGAGGCAGCAAGTGGGGTGAGGGGAATGTTAGAAGGGAGGGCAAATAGGAGAAGCGAGTCACTAGAAATAAACACTTTTGAGAAGGGACAAGGTCAATTGTGGGGGAAAAATAAGAGGGGATAGAATAGGACAGAAGGCAATATAATTAGTATCATGCAACATGATTATTATGGAAGTCTTTTGCAAAACGACACATATTTAGTTTATATTGAATTGCTTGCCTTATCAGTGGGACTGGGGAAGGAAGGGGGAGGGAGAGAAGTGGGAATTCAAAGTATCAGCAACTAATGTTGAGAATTTTTATTGCATATAATCTGGAAATAAGAAATACAGGGAATAGGGTATAGAAGTTTATCTTGCCCTACAAGAAAAGAGAGAAGATGGGGATAAGGGAAGGGTCGGGTGTGATAGAAGGGAGGGTACATTGAGGGAAGGAGCAATCATAATGCAAAGTATTAGGAAGAAGGGGGAGGGGAGTGATAGGGAGAAAAATTGGACATGTTACAAAGTGAGGTAAAAGCAATTAGTATTAAAACAATTGACTGAATTAATTACTTAGAATAAATCAATGACATCTTTAGTTTGGGGAAAAGAATTTTAGTCAAAATTTCCTAGAGGAAGGTAACCTTGGATAAAATTTGGCATTGACGGAAAAGTTAAAGTTTTAATGGTAAATTTGATTTTATGATTCCTATTTAATTAGGAACTAGAACAGGTATGGAAAGTCATGTAAGCCATTTAAGACTTGCCTCAAAAGATATTCCTTAGCCAAAGTGAAATTATAATCATATTTGAAACTTGGTTATTGGAACTTGCCATTTTTAGAGGCTGTGGAACTATTAAGTAACTGTTCCTCTGAGACTAACTCCAGGTATGGATAGGAAGCAAGGCAATCTGAGCCTCCAATCCATGATGCCAGCAAACCGGTGAGATGCTGGTATATACTGAGAAAGATGATCTCATGGGAAGGGTGGGAAAGAGGCTGTTCAGCCTGGGCTCAGGTAGGATTCTCCTGACTCAGTTTCCCCACTGACACCTGGCAGATGTTAAGCCTGACTGAATGCAAGTTGATACTCTAATCCTGCCTGGAATTGACATGAAATTGGGGGAATATTGTGTCCCTGTAATGTCCCTACTGTTGCTGGCAATTTCCTATAGTCAAAAGGTTCATAAGCTTAACACCAGATCTATTAAATTATGGATTATTGGTAGGGGAACATTCAAGCTTAAGTCTAAAATTAAGTTATTAGGCATAGGACTTTAGACCAGCAACAATAAGTTAGGGTCCTTTAATTCTTAGTATACTGTAGAGACAATTAGGTCAAGAGCTTGTGAAGTTACAACATAAATATTTGTGTCTCAGTTGGTCAATGTTTAAAAAAAATTCTTTTGTGTTCCATATTGTAAATGCTTTAAAAAGAATTATCACCTGACCAAAAGTTTGAATTGTTTTACCTGTTATAAACTGTGTTAAAAATGAAAACTAAAATTAAAATAAATGGGAAAGGACAGCAGAAAGGATTAAAAATCAGAGTCAACAATATGTTGCTTACAAGAAACATTTAAAAACCAGAGGTACACATAGAGGTAAAATAAAGGACTGCAATACAATGTATTATGCCCCAGCTTATGTAAAAAAAACAACCACAACTACAAGAGTACCAATCATAATATTAGAAAAAAAGCTAAAATAATTTAATTAAGAGATAAACAGGGAAACTATATTATGATAAAAGGTATCAAATATCACACCTCTGGCGGCCACGAAAGTCCCTCCACCCACAGGCCATACAGGTCAGTGAGAGACCCTATCTGGCCTGCTGAAGAGGGGAGCGGGGTGTCTCCATAACTGAGGCCCCCTCGGGAGGCAGCGGCAGAGGCAGTGGTGGCCAGGGGCTCCCGGAGCAGAAAGGAGCTCAGGGCCATTACTGAAGATCTCCGCATAAACTCCCTAAGGGACCTGAGTCCTGCGAGGTGGCCCTGCTCCCACTTGAGAACCTGAATTTAATCCTACCATGAATAGCAGCCCCACCTGCCACTGAAGCCCTGAGGCTGGGGAGCAGCATTTGAGTCTCAGACCCCAAGCACTAGCTGGGGGGATCTCGGTGGGGGTGGAGAGGAATGTCAGAAGTCAAGTAACCAGCTGGGAAAATGCCCAGAAAAGGGAAAAAAAATAAGACCATAGAAGGTTACTTTCTTGGTGAACAGGTGTTTCCTCCTTTCCTTTCTGATGAAGAAGAACAATGCTTCCATCAGGGAAAGAAATAGAAGTCAAGGCCTCTGTATCCTGAACATCCGAAATAGATATCCAATGGGCTCAGGCCATGGAAGAGCTCAAAAAGGATTTTGAAAATCAAGTTAGGCAGGTGGAGGAAAAACTGGGAAGAGAAATGAGAGAGATGCAAGAAAAGCATGAAAAACGGGTCAATACCTTGCTAAAGGACACCCCAAAAATGCTGAAGAAAATAAAACCTTGGAGGGTGGAGCCAAGATGGCAGAGTAGAAAGACTCATGTATGCCAGTTCCAAACCCACAGCCCATATATTTCCAGCAAGAAGAACTTGCCACAAATTCTGGAGCACTGCAAGGCGTGCAGAAACACAGTGGAAAAAATCTCCGTTCCAGAGAGCCCTGGACAGTGGTCCCCAGAGGTCCGTTGCGCCCCGGAAAGTGGAGCCCACCCCTGTGCTGCCCTGGCCACGGCCGGAGAGGAGCAGATCCGAGCAGGCTTCAGGGACGGAACCTCTGGCAGCCAGGAAGGTCTCTCCACCCACAGACGCTACAGGTCAGTGAGACAAATGTCTGGGCTGGCCGAGAGGGGAGCGAGGTGTCTCTGTGACTCGGGTCCTCTTGGGAGGCAGAGGCAGCAGCAGAGGCACTGGCGGCCTGGGACTCCCGGACCAGCAGGCAGAATTTCAGGGCTATTATCGAAGATCTCTGCATAAACCCCCTGAGGGAACTGAGCCTGGGAGACAGCCCTGCCCCACCCGCTCCATTACTGAAGGTCTCTGCATAAAGCCCTTGAGGGAACTGAGCCTGGGAGGCGGCCCTGCCCCCACCCAAGCATCAGAACTTAAGCTCACATTGAATAGCAGCCATGCCTGCCCCGGAAAGTCCATTTGAATCTCAGAGCCCAAGCACTAGCTGGGCAGATCTAGGCAGGGGTGGAGAAGAATCTCAGAAGTCGAGTAACTGGCTAGGAAAATGCCCAGAAAAGGGAAGAAAAATAAGACTATAGAGAGTTACTTTGAGGGGGTACAGATGTTCCCGCCTTTCAATTCTGATGACAAGGAACTATTCTTACCATCAGGGAAAGACGTGGAGGTCAGGGCCTTTGCATCCCAGACATCCCAGGCAGATGTCCAGTGGGCTCAGGCCATGGAAGAGCTCAAAAAGGATTTTGAAAATCAAGTTAGAGAGGTAGAAAAACTGGGAAGAGAAATGAGAGAGATGCAAGAAAAGCATGAAGAAAGAGGCAATATGACAAGATGTAAAGGAATTCCAGAGTTCATCAGCATGAAAATGGCATGTTCCTACGTCCATTTTTGCATGTTGGTGAGGTGTAATGGAGGAGTAGGTGACAGAAAATGAGTAAGTTGAGAAACTGGGAAGTCAGAGTGTCTGAGGGCCTATCAACATATGTGGTGAAGTCCCCTAGAATCAAAGCAAGAGTTAAAAAAGAGAAAGACTGGGCCAGATACTGAATTTATTGAAAAAGGAAAAACATTTTGAGATTAGTAGTCAATGGTTGCTAGAATCTTGATTATATGGTTAAATATTGATTGTATGAACTTCAGAGGAAGACAGGCTATGAGTGGTGGTGGCAGAGGGAAAAAATTGGAAGTGGAAATGGGGAGCAAAGAATGAGTATTCTGTATGACCACTCCTCTCTATGACCACTGAATCAGAGATATGAGTCAAAATGAAACCAATGTTGGAAATGATTTAAAAAAAAAAACCTCTTTGTGTGTGGGGAGCCAAGATGGCAGTAGAAAGATGCACATATTCTAGCTCTTCCCCCACAGCTCATAAAATACCTGTGAAGAAAGACTCTTAAAGGATTCTGGAGTAGCAGAGGCCACAGAGCGACAGAGTGGAGGTGATTTCCAGCCCAGGTTGACCTGGAAAGTCGACAGGAAAAGTCTGTCACACCAGATGCAGAGCAGAGACCAATCTTGACCACCTGGTGCAGGGAGGATGACCAGAGTAGGCTTCGGGGTCACAATCCCCAGCAGCACAGGTTCCCATATCCCTCTGCCCAGAGGTGCCAAGGGCAGCTTCAAAGGTCGGTTGAGAGGGCTTTCTCACCTCCATGACAAGGGACCAAAGTCCTCCTGTAGCCTTGAACCTAGGCTGCAGCAGTGGTGGCAGTGGGGGTGGGGGGAAGTAGCTGCAGTAGTGGTGGCTGGCAGTGACCTCGGCAGGCAGCAGCCAGCGTCCATTGTTCCATTGTTGGAGCACCCAGCTTAAAGCCCCTGGGAGAACTGAGCAGCTGATCTGAATCTCAGCCCTAAGCCAGGCCAGGGAGTAAACTCCTCTCCCTTGATTGTACCACCTTGGAAGAACTGAGAACTTATAGATCCCCAGAGTATACCCTACTGTTGACAAAGGACCTAGAAGTCAAGTAACTGGTTGAGAAAAAGTCCAAAAAAGGGGAAAAAAGTAAGACTATAGAAGGTTATTTCTTGGTGAGCAGGTATTATCTCCAATCCTTTTGGATGAGGAAGAAGAATGTTTACCATCAGGGGAAGACATAAAAGTCAAGGCTTCTGCATCCAAAACTTCCAAAATAAATATGCAATGCTCTCAGGCCATGGGAGAGCTCAAAAACACTTTGAAAACCAAGTAAGAGAGGTGGAGGAAAAATTGGGAAGAGAAATGAGAGCAATGCAAGAAATCATGAAAAACGAGTCAACAGCTTGCTAAAGGAGACACAAAAAATGCTGAAGAAAATAACACTTTTAAAAATATGCTAACTCAATTGGCAAAAGTGGTCCAAAAAGCCAATGAGGAGAAGAAAGCTTTAAAAAGCAGAATTAGTCAAACGGAAAAGGAGGTTCAAAAGCTCACTGAAAGAAATGGTTCTTTAAAAATTAGAATGGAACAGATGGAAGCTAATGACTTTATGAGAAACCAAGAAATTACAAAATAAAACCAAAACAATGAAAAAATGGAAGGTAATGTGAAATATCTCATTGTAAAACAAGTGACCTGGAAAATAAATCCAGGAGAGACAAATTAAAAATTATGGGACTACCTGAAAGCCATGATCAGAAAAGGAGCCTAGACATCATCTTCCATGAAATTATCGAGGAAAACTGCCCTGACATTCTACAACCAGAGAGCAAAATAAGTATTGAAAGAATCCATCGATCACCACCTGAAAGAGATCCAAAAATAGAAACTCCTAGGAACATTGTGGCCAAATTCCAGAACTCCCAGCTCAAGGAGAAAATCTTGCAAGCAGCTAGAAAGAAACAATTCCAGTACTGTGGAAATACAATCAGGATAACTCAAGATCTAGCAGCTTCTACATTAAGGGATCGAAGGGCGTGGAATAGGATATTCCAGAAGGCAAAGGAACTAGGACTCAAACCAAGAATCACCTACCCAGCAAAACTGAGTATAGTAATTCAGGGGAAAAATGGTCTTTCAATGAAATAGAGGACTTTCAAACATTCTTGATGAAAAGACCAGAGCTGAACAGAAAATTTGACTTACAAACACAAGAATCATGAGAAATATGAAAAGGAAAACAGGAAAGAGAAATCCTAAGGGACTTACTAAAGTTGAACTCTTTACATTCATACATAGAAAGAAAATATTTATAACTCTTGAGACTTTTCTCAGTACTATGGTAGTTGAAGGGATTACACACACACACACACATGTGGGGGAGAGGGAGGGAGAGAGAGCATAAGGTGAGTTGAATAGGAAGGGATCATATCTAAAAAAATAAAATTAAGGAGTGAGAGAGGAATATATTGGGAGGAGAAAGTGAGAAATGGAATGGGGCAAATAATCTCTCATGGAAGAGGCAAGAAAAAGCTTTTCCAATGGAGGGGAAGAGGGGGGAGGCGAGAGTGAAAAAGTGAAACACTCTCATCACATTTGGCTCAAGGAAGAAATAACATGCACAAACAATTTGGTATGAAAATCTATCTCACACTACGGGAAAATAGGGGAGAAGAGGATAAGTAGGGTGGGGGGGATGGTGAAAGGAAGGGCAAATGGGAACACTTTTGGGGAGGGACAAGGTCAAAAGAGAGAACAGAAGAAATACGGGACAGGATAGGATGGAGAGAAATGTAGTTAGTTTTACACAACATAACCATTATGGAAGTCATTTGCAAAACTACACATATATAGCCTATATTGAATTGATTGCCTTCTTAGTGGGAATGGGTGGGGAAGGAGGAAGGAAGGAAACTTGGAACCCAAAGTTTTAGGAAGAAATGTTTAGAATTGTTTTTGCATACAACTGGTAAATAAGAAATATAGGTAATGGGGGTATAGAAATTTTTCTTGCCCTATGGGATAAGAGAGAAGCTGGGGATAAGGGAAGGGAGGGGTGTTAGTAGGGAGGGCACATGGATGGAAGGGGCAATCAGAATATAAGGCGTTTGGGGTAGGGGGAGGGGAGAGATGGGGAGAAAATTTGGAACTCAAAATTTTGTGGAAATGAGTGCTGAAAACTTACAATAAATAAATAAGTAAATATTTGAAAAAACAAACCTGTGTCATCAAGAGGAATAGGATTCTAGAGAGCACAATGGAAGGAGTAGGAAAGTTTAGAGTAGAAAGTGGAAATGGTTGGGTTAAAAGGGATGGGGATACGGGTATGGTCCTGGATGGGCAAAGAACACGGTTTGAACAATGGCGGCCAATGGTTCAGAATCACTGGAATGGTGAGAAATGATAGGGTAGAAGTATTTTAATCATTGAGGAAAGAATTCAACTGGGTTATCATTATCCATAGACGTACATCCTAATGGTGGAATTGTCCCAGAACATCAAATGGGATCGTTTAGTTAGAAACTAGGAAGGAGTGTATGGCCCAAACAAACCAACTGTTATGTGCTCTGAGTAGCAAAGGGGTGCCTGGAGTGTGTTTCAATGGCTGCTCTGGGAGTCTAGGAAACTTTACAAAGCAGACACAAGCAAGACCACTGCTATAGGGTTTGGGTGGCCAGAAAGTGCCTTAAGCATCACCCTCCTCCTGAACGCCGCCCTCCACCTGCAAAGCAAGCCAATTTTTGTGGAGGCTAGGAGGCTAGAGAGAGATAGGCAATGTCTTGCCTCAGCTAAAATAGATGCTTGGATACAATTTGGGCACCTGGGGTGTGTGTGTGCTAACTTCTACTTGGAAGTGAATTTGGCAGATTCATCTCCTTCATCAACAACATGACTTCTAATTCTTGGTTCTAAAACATGCTTAAAGAAGATTTGTTGTGGTCCTATGACAGTGAGCTATTAGATGTTCATCACTGAAAGTTTCTCAGAAAGGCCAAAGGATACTTTATTCAAGGTACTACAAGAGCTCACCCTGGGACATCTACTTTATATTTCCTTTTATGTTCTGTTCTCTTTTACTTCATTCCTTAGCAAATACAAGACTGATCCAGTATGAGAATGCATATTAATTTCCTTCAAAAAAAATGAAGGTTTGAATGTCTGTGATTCAAGAATAAAGTCCAAATGGCTACATGATCTAGTTATAAAGATTGATACTATGGACAAATTGGTGGAGCAGGGAATCGTGTATTTTTATCAGAGTTGTGAAGAAGGGAAGAATTTTTGACTAAAGAAGAGATAGAAAGCATTATGAAATGCAAGATGGATAATTTTGATTGCATTAAATTGAAAAGTTTTTTCACAACCAAACCCAATGCAACCAAAATTCAGAGAGATGTAGAAAACTGGGGGAAAAATTTTTTTACAACTCACGTCGATGATAAAGGCTTCATTTCCAGGATATTTAGAGAACTAAGTCAAATGTACAAAAATACAAGTCATTCCCCAATTGATAAATGGTCAAAGGATATGAACAGGCAATTTCCAGAGGAAGAAATTAAAGATATCTATAGTCATATGAAAAAATTCTCTAAATCACTTTTGATTAAAGAACTGCAAATCAAAACAACTCCGAGGTACCATATCACACCTATCAGTCTGGCAAACATGACAAAACAGGAAGATGATAAATATTGGAGAGGATGTGGGAGAGGTGGAACACATTGTTGGTGGAGCTGTGAGCTGATCCAACCATTCTGGAGAGCAATTTGGAACTATACCCAAAGGACTACAAAAATATGCATATCCTTTGACCCAACAATATCACTACTAGGACTGTATCTCCAACAGATCACAAAAATAGGAAAGGATTCCATATGTACAAAAATATGTATAGCAGCACTCTTTGTGGTGGTCAAAAACTGGAAATCAAGGGGATGCCCATCAGTTGGGGAATGGCTGAATAAATTATCGTATATGAATGTAATGGAATACTATCGTGCTATAAGAAATGATGAATAGGAATTCTTCAGAGAGGCCTGGAAAGACTTATATGGTCTGATGCTGAGTGAAAGGAGCAGAACCAGGAGAACTTTGTGCACAGCAATGACCATAGTGTGCAACAGTATTTTCTGGTAGACTTGGAACTTTGTAGCAATGCAAGGACTTAAAAAATTCCCAATGGTCTTCTAAGGCAAAATGTCTTCCACATCCAGAGAAAGAACTATAGAATTCAATCACAGAATGTAGATCATTTTTGTGTGTATGTGTGTGTATTATGTTTTGGTTTGTTATATGATTTCCCCTATTCAATTTAATTCTTCTACACAGCATTAGTATAGTGAAAATATATTTAATAAGAATGTTTGAGTAGATCCTATATAAAATTGTGTGCTATTTTGGGGAGGGAGAGGGGAAGGAGGGAGGGAAAAATAATAATCTAAGTCATATCATAGTGATTGTAGAACACTGAAAACAAATAAAATTAATTAAAATATAAAATATAATAAAATTAAAACAAATGAATGTCTGTGATTTCTTCAGGTTACATGTACTTGCCAACATAAACCTATAGGCATTGCATGGGACTTTTGTTTTTAATATATTTGCAGTTGAGGACTTGGGGGTAAAGTGATAGATTCCTTCAAAACAAGAGAGGGTCAGATTCATCTACACTTCCACTCCTCTGGTCAGTTGCTCCATAAAAGGTCTACTTCTATAATCAGATAGTACAAAGTATTAGCTGATTCCTTGCCCTTCTGAGAAAGGTCAGAGACTAAAATCTACTTCTAACTCTAAAGCCTTGATTACACTAAAGTAAACTCCTGAAGAGGGAAAAAAAGATCCCTTTCATGCAGATGTGGTTTACTTTGTCATTGAAAACAGTTTTTCTTGATACCACAGCTTGTTACATAGAAAAGTCACTCTGTTTAATATTTATTTTGGTATGACTAGAGTAGATCAAGTTTTCTGTGAATAGGATCATAGATTCTGTATTCATCCCACCAGAGGGTATCCTAGATACCCAGTAAAACCCCATTTTCATAAAGGTATTGTCAATTATTCTGGCTTATTCTCTGATATGTTCTGTTCCCTGACTTTTCTAAAGGTCATGAATGCTACAGCTCAGTTTTTGTTATGTTGTACTGTATGGAATTCAAAATATCTGAGTTACTTGAAGTCACTGATACATTCGTTGGGAGAGCCTGAAATGAGATACTGGGAGTCAAATATTCATATTCTGGTGACTTGGGGTGGTGGAATCTAGAGTCTCTCTAGAATTTGGTATATTACACAAGACAAACAATAATTGTTCTGAATATTTCTTTGTTTTTTTGTTTGCCTGGAGGAGGCTGGGAAGATCTTCAATGGTTTTCTTAGATCATTCTGTCCCATAGACTTATCTCCCTATGGTTTAGAGTCCTTCTGATTTCTAGCTACAAGCTTTGAAGAAGGCTATTGAAAAAATAATGATGGATAGTGATATTATTTCCCTACACCCCATCTTAACTAATCTGAAAAGTATATGTCTTGCTGAAGCTTTCCTGTGATAGGAAATAAGAATAAAGGTGCTGTAAGTTCTTCCCATGTCTCTGGCTAGAGGCTTCTCAATTCCTTTTAATCTAATATGCTTGTATCTCAGTACAAATTTGAGGAATTTGGATGATACTCGGTGTATGTTTCCAAAAGTACTGAGAGATACCCATGACAACATGAAAAAAACCATTCCATTGAAGTATTGAGAAGTTTTAGGAGGATCAAATAAATCTTGATCAGAATAAGACAGGAATGAATGAAATAAGTGCACATATATAGGACCATGCCATTGATTAGCCACTGTCCTAATTATATTCCAACCCCATATGAATACTTTTTGCTTTTTGGCTTGCTTCATGAACTTGAATGACTGGGAAGATTATCTTCTTTCACATCTGTGAAAAAGGCACCCATCATATTCCCTTACAGAATGAAATTGCCCAGAAGTTTCCCCTCTTCCCATAATTTTGGAAGATGCACCTATATGTTTCTAGTGACACAACAGGATTTTGTATAAGATTGTTTCTGGGAAGTATGGCAATGCCCCTGAAAGGGCATTAGAACCTCAGGAAAACCTTTTCCATACCTCCTGTCCTATACTAAATAAAATATGTTTCCCCATTTATGGTAGGGGAATATCCTCAGAGAACTGATCAGTTGGTTGTTGTCCTTCGCCTTCAAAGAGGACCAAAACGACATCACCAGGACAAAGTGAAATTTCAGTGGGTCCGACTGTGGCTGATCAGACCAATATGAGCTTGGAATACTCTACCACAGATTGAGCACAGATAGTCCGTGTGATGAGGTGGATACCCAAAATTTGTGCATCCTACGTTTCCTTTGTGCTGTCTCAATTCTGCTTTGTTCAAAGAGCATAGCACCCTTTCTGATGTGCCATGCTGAGCAGTTCTCGGCCAGTGTCTCTCATGTTGCACAATCAAATCCAAAGTTCTTGAGAGACCTTGAGAGTGTCCTTGTATCGCTTCTTCTGATCACCATGTGACTACCTGCCCCATGCAAGTTCTACATAAAATAGTCTTTTTGTCAAGCATACATTTTGCATTCAAACAACATGGCCAGCCCATCGGAGTTGCACTCTCTGAAGCATAGTTTGAATGCTTGGCAGATCAGCTTGAGTAAGGACTTCAGTGTCTGGTAACTTATCGTTCCCAGGTGATTTTGAGAATCTTCCTAAGACAGTTCAAATGGAAGCAATTCAGTTTCCTGTCAAGGCATTGGTAGACTGTTCCTTTTTCATAAGCATATAACAATGAGGTCAGCACAATGGCTCTGTAGACCTTCAGTTTGGTAGTCAGTCTAATACCTCTTCTTTCTCAAACTTTTCTTTGGAGCTTCCCCAACACTGAGCTTGCTCTGAAAATGCATGTGTCAATCTCATTGTCAATGTGTATATGCCTGAAAAGTACACTACCAAGGTCAGTGTACTTATCCACAGTATTCAGAGCTTCTCCATTTGTTGTAACCAATGGTTCCAGGTACAGATGGTGTGGTGGTGGCTGATGGAGTACCTATGTTTTCTTAGTGTTGATTATTAGGACAAAATTACCAGAGGCAGCAGGGAATTGATCCATACCTTGTTGCACCTCAGTTTCAGAGTCTGCACTGAGTGCACAATCATCTGCAAACAGAAAATCATGCACCAACACTCCCTCCACTTTGGTCTTGGCTTGTAGCCTTTTCAAATTGAAGAACTTACCATCAGTATGGTAGTTGACCTCGATGCCGTGTTCATCCTCATTGAAAGTATTTGACAACATAACTGAAAACGTCATGCTGAAAGGCATGGGAGTGAGCACACAGCCCTGTTTCACTACTTTGGTGACTGGGAAGGCACGAGAACAAACCCAGGCAAACATGCCATCATGAAATTGATGTACAGTATTGATGAACTTCTCAGGGCAACCACACTTTGACATAATTTTCCATAAACCCTCATGACTAACAGTGTCAAAGGCCTTGGTCAGATCTACAAACGTTGTGTACAGACCTTTGTTCTGCTCCTGGCATTTCTCCTGGAGTTGTTGGGCAGCAAACATCATGTTGACTGTTCCTTGACCCTTTCTGAAGCCACACTGGCTCTCAGGTATATGACTGTCTTCCAGGTGAAGGATCAACTTATTAAGTAGGACTCTAGCAAAAATTTTGCCAGCAATGACTAAGAGAGAGACTCCCTTAACACTGTTTCACCTTTACCTTTATAGAGATGGAAAATGGAGGCATCCTTCAACTCCTGGGGATAACCTCCTCTTGTCATATAACCTGGAAAATTTCAGTCAGTTTTTGTATGAGCAATAGTCCCCCTACCTTGTAAATCTCAGCTGGAATCGAATCAGCACCAGGTGCTTTGCCACATGAAAGGAGCCCAATGGCCCTCAAAACCTCTTCTTCAGTTGGAAGCTCAGCTAAGTAGGGATTGACTTCAACCTGAGGTAAACAGTCAATGGCCTCAGCATTGATTGATGATGGTCTGTTTAGAACACTATGGAAGTGTTCAACCCATCTCTCTAGGATCATGTCCTTATCACTAAGCAATGTGGTTCCATTAGCACTGAGTAGATGTGATGCAACCATAGGTGTTTGGTCCATTAACAGCTTTCCGGGAATCATAAAGCACTTTTGATTGTTACCATCAGGATAAAACTGAATTTCATGTGCCTTCTTACTGAACTAGGAATCCTGCAATTCTCTAAGCTTTGCTTGTACTTTGCTTTTGATGGAATTAAATGCTGCCTTCTTAGAGTGAGTGAACTATTTTCCCGGTAAATCCTGTGGAATTCTCGTTGTTTATTTAGCAATGTCTGAATTTTCCCATCATTTTCATCAAACCAGTCTTGGTGTTTGTGAGCGTTCTGACCCACATGAGCAAATGCAATACTGCATACCAAATCTCTGAAAGCTGCCCACTCCTTTTCTGCTCCACTGTTGCCAACTGTGTGTTGGTTCAACTTTCCCTCCAAGTTAGCAACAAACTGTTCACACTCAGAGAAGAGCTCTAATTTGTTGATATTATTTCCTCTAGCAGTCCTTTTGCCTTGGGGGCATTTTGATGAATGCAAATATTTAGCTTGGAAATGATAAGTCTATGATCAGTCCAGTACTCTGCACCACACATTGCCTTTGTCACTCTCACATTGTCTATTTGATACCAATATTTGCTGCAAGGATGCATCCATGATAACGAAGTTAGTAGAAGCCTATTTGACAGATATTTTCAAAGAGGTGCTAGAACCTGTTGAGTATGCTCTCCAAGTATGAAGGATTGTAATATTTGACCTCTAGATAAAGTACATAATGTATCAAGATGTTTAGGTAATTGGAAAAGTGTTGCTGATGAGGTCATGCAATGCGCAAGTCTCGGTATTTTCAGGGAGGACCAAGACCTTTGGTGTGATGGCTGCTGAGCCCTTTTTTGGGCTCTTTCCACCTTTGGGGTCCACCTATTCCACCTAACTCTCACCTGTGGCTCCAAGAAGCTGCAGTATATGCAGCAGCCACACCCAGGTAAACCATTTTGGCAGATGGGTCAAACGAGACTGAGGGCAACCAAGGGGGTCTCAAACCCCTTGGTGAATTAGGGGGGTGTCTACCCCAGGCATGTGAAGACTTCCTATGGCGGAATGGGCAGATGAGAATAGTTTGTTCCAATGGCCATGAAGACGAATGAAGCAGGCTAAGTGGAATGCTTAGAACTTGGTTAGACATTGAAGTTGCCAGTCATCCACTGAATCCTGAGCTGTCACCAGCCATATTGACTCTGTCCTGCCACTAGACTATAATGACTTGGGAGATGGTCAGTAGAGTTCAGTCAAATGCTCATCCCTGAGAACTTCTGGAAAAACCATGCCTACTTTATTATTAGAATGGTAAGAGTGTAAACCATACTGGTCACCTTATTGTCCAGTCTTATGTGACTTTCACGAGAGATATCCTTCACCTCCTTATTCCAGCCTTGTTTCCTTTGTCTTTCTTTCCCAACAGATAATGTTAGTTTAATGAAAAAAAGTTGATAAGATCTTTTTAAAAGATTTCAAAATTTCCTATCTTGCAAATATGATCTTGGCTCATATACTTTCTGTACTGAAAGTGCCATAAAATCCTTTTTTATGTGTTCTACTTTTTCAGACTTGGTCATCTGGTTGTTGAGGGAATACATAAAAGATAGTTAGCAATAGCATTAATCTATTCTTATTTTGTGTAGTTTCTGAATCAGAGAGGTTGGGTGGATCTTTATTCACCATAGCCTCTCAGAACATCAAGGAAGCAAATACAATCACATCCATAACCAGATCCCTTAAAGTAAGTATAAGTTCTTGATTGAACTAAATGGAGCATTTGGAGACAGAATAATTGGAAAAGCATTATTCCACATCTATATATGGTCACCTTCCATCACCAGCCTCTGCCAATGTCTTCTTGGCTCAAATTTGTTCCTATGGATCACTGTCATCAGCTTTTAACCGAGCCCAATCATCCTCCTCTCCCTTTCTAGCAGAATGGTTTTGATCTTGGCAAACAGAAACCAAGTACTCACTTTTCCATCAACAATGAGTCACATTCTGACCTATCTCCTTCACCCTAACCCTCGCTGTTGAGGTTTAGGGGTGCTCAGGACCCCAAAATACCAGTACACTAGGTCCTGCATGAATGAATTCGACTCACACCTTCTAGAAGCCAAAGAAAAAACAAAGTTTATTAAAGATCCACCATATTGGTCACTCTTAAGAAATCTCACCATTGATTAGACTCTTAAGAAATCAGAGCACCTTCATGGGAAATGGGATGGGTCTTATATACAGAAAGATTGTGGGAGGGATCTAGGGTTGACCAAGTAGTCTGCAGTGATTAAAGGAGGGATTTAGGGAGGGTTTTGATAAGAGTAGCCAGTAGCTGAGGTACCTAGAGTTCAGACACCAGGAACCAAGAAAATAGGATTTTATTGGGATCAAGGATTGGAAGTAGTTGTAGGCAATCTAGAGGTAACAGACAATGAAAGGCTAGCTTAAGGGTAACACATTTGAGCATGAAAAGGTAGATTAAGTGGGAAAATCTGAGGAGAGTTCAAGGTGGGGTTTTCCAGGGCCTATGGAGAAATGGAACGCAAATTCTTTGGGGTAAAGACCTTCTTTGAAGGTCTCTGCTTCTGAAACTGCTTCCTGCTGGCAAGGGTGTAGAGCTGTTCCTGCCTCTCTGGGTCCTATTCAAGGGGTCAGACTTCATTAAAGAGGTCAGGCTTTAGCCAGGTCAAGGGGGCTGGAGACTGTGGATTCAGTTGAAGGCTGGTATATAGCCTGAGTGGTCATCTAGAAGTTGATAGCTCAGGTCCTGGAGGAGACAAACCTGGTAAATGTGTCAAACAAGGATCACACAGGTACAAGAGGAATATAACCTCTTCTGGGACAAGAAATCACTATTTGACAAAAAGTGCTGGGAAAACTGGAAAGTAGTATGACAGAAACTGAGCATAGACTAAAGTCTGATACCATATATCAAAATAAAGTTCAAATGGGTGCACAATTTAGGTATGAAGACTGATACTATAAACAAATTAGGGGAGCAAGGAATAGTTTATCTGTCAGATTTACGGAGAATTGAGGAATTTATGACCAAACGAGAGAGAGAACAATGAAATGCAAAATAGATAATTCTGATTACATTAAATTAAAAAGTTTTAAAATTATCCTTTGACCCAGCAATACCACTTCTAGGGCTGCATCCCAAAGAGATCATAAAAATGGGAGAAGCACCCACATGTACAAAAATATTTATAGTAGCTCTTTTTGTGGTGGCCAAGAACTGGAAACTGAGGGGATGTTCATTAATTGGGGAATGCTGAAAAACTTATGGTATATGAATGGAATGAAATACTGTTGTGCTATAACAAATGACTACCAGGCAGACTTCAGAGAAACCTGGAGAGACTTATATGAATTGATGCCGAGTGAAGTGAGCAGAACCAGGAGAACACTGTTCAGAGAAACAGCCACAGTATTTGATGACTGATTTTGATAGACTTCTCAGCAAACATTTCCAAAGGACTTACGACGGAAAATAACAACCACATCCAGAAAAAGAGCTGTGGTGTTGTAATGTAGAGCAGAGTATTTTATTTTTGTTCTCTCTCATGGTTTCCTCCATTCATTATAATTCATATATCCAACATGACTAATGTAAAATTGCATTTAATAGGAATATTTGTGTAGAGCCCATATCAGGTTTGCATGCTGTCTTGGGGAGGAGGGAGGAGGAGAAAACTTAAAATTTATGGAAGTGAAAGATGAAAACTAAAAAATAAGTTGAAAACTGAAAAAAATAGAAATATAACCAGTAGGAGAAAAAGAGCAGGGGCAAGTAAAGAAAGAGTCAGGATTTCCATGAAGATGATTTTGGGGCACTGAGGTTATTATGGATTTCTTTCATCCAACTAGGCTTTTCCAAAATACATTCAGTACAAGCTTCTATCTGCACAGAATTGTTGATGTACATACAACAGAATGTGTGTGCTAGAGCACATACACCCCTCACTAGAGGAAAGCATGTAGTCTAGGACTACCCTATTATCTAGAACCACCTTTGCTAGGGAATCCAAAGATTTCTGGATTTCCCAAAGACCATAAGGTGTTTCATTTGCCATCTTGTGAATGGTCTCTGTAAAGCTATGTTCATGTTGCAGGTGACCACAACAGGGGATGAGATACTTAAGGAACCAGAGGACATTTCCCCAGAATCTGTGCTTTTCCCTTTTTAAATTAGAGACCCTGGGCAGAGTGGCATTGAAAATGGAGAAGAAGGGTGCTAAAAATCCAAGGGTGCACACGCCAAAGTCCTTGTAAGGAGTTAAGCATTGGGTGGCCAAGACAGTAGTTCTGGGGTCTTACTATGTGGTGGCACTTTGTTTCAACTCTTTATCCACCTGTTCACTGGAGGGAGCTGAGGTCTTTCTAAACAGTAACTTGAGGTCCCCTAAGGGCTCACAGGTATATTTTGGAGTACCTGGGGGGGGGGGAACAAGAGAGGACACTGGTTTAATCCTAGAATTATGAGTTCAGTTGGGGAGGTCCTTGAATTTTACTGCCATTGGAATGGTGAGTACGACTTGGCAGGGTCCCTTTCAGTTGATATCCAACTGTTCTCCCTTTTAGGTTTTCCATGATTGTAAATAGACCCAGTCTCCAGGTTATACTGCAACAAGACACTCCTTTCCATTGCCAAGAGGTTTTAGAAGATGCTTACTGGTATATTTCATTAGAGCATTGCTGACAGTTCCTAAGCTGTAAATTGAGTGATCAAATATTGTTCTGGGTCAACAGGTATGTCAGAGATTAGGCAGAACTTCTCATACATGAGTTCAAAGGGACCAAGATTGATAGTTTCCCAGGGTGTGATACAGACTCTGAGCAGTCCAGTTGGGAGATTCTTAATCCAATCTTCTGTTTCTATGCCCAGCACAGTAAGGACCTGCCTTAATGGTATGATTCATTTTCTCTACTTTACCATAAGATTTTGGATTCCAGGTTGAGTGGAGGTGGTAAATAATTTTAAGTGTCTTTGCCATGGCCTGGGCTACCTGTGAGATAAAAGTTGGTCCATTGTCCCTCTGAAAGGAGTCAGGCAAACCAAAACAAGATATAACAGGAAGTTTGATACCTCCTGAGCCTTTTCAGTTCTGCAAGGAAAAGATTCTACCCAATTAGTAAAAGTGTAAAAAAAAAAAATTGAAGCCTCTACACAGGTGCACATATGTAAAGTCTATCTACCAGTCTTTACCTGGGTATGTGCCCTTCCTCTAAACAGGTTTCAAAAGGGGTGGGAGGTTTGATTACCCCTTCAGGATTCACCTGAGCACAGTTTGGGCAGGTCCAACAGATGTGTTGGATGGTTTCTCCTAGCTTACTACCATTAAAATGGGATTTATCAGAGAATGGAGAGCATTCTTTCCCAGGCATGTGACCTGGTGTAAGCCAAAAAGAAGCTTAAACTGACTTTCCTCTGGGATAAGAAGTTGGCCTAAGAGTGTCTGAAGCTACCCAGAGGAAGAGACCTTTCCTCATCAAGTGCCTGTTCTTGGGGGCTACAGGAAGGTGTGAAGGAATCAAGGAGCCAGCACAGTCAACTGACGGGCAGCATTCCTAGCTGCAGTTTCTGCCAGGTGATTTCCCATGGCCTGATTCGTTTCCCCTCACTGATGGTCTTTGCAAAAGATAATAGCCATCTCCTGTGGCTTTTGAATGCCTTGGAGGAAAGGTGAAATCTCCTGGACATGTTTGATAGGGGATTTTTTTGCTGTCAGATAGGCCCTTACTTTCCAAATTGCTTCATGGGCACATAGAATATGGAAAGCAGATTTCAAGTCACTAAAAATGTTTACTCAGTTATTTTCCCCTAGCTCTAGGGCTCTGGTGAATGTTATCAGTTCTGCCTTCTGGGCAGAAGTCCCAGGAGACAGGGGTTTGGCCTCTATGATTTGATGGAGGCTGACCACTACATACCCAGCTTCCTTAACCACTTGTTCAATAAAGCATGAACAACCATTTGTGTTCCAAAATGCCTTGAGGATTGGGAGAGCAGAATCTTTTAGATAAGATCGATTGGCATAAACACAGTATAAGGTCTTCTCACAAGCTTGAACTAGGACATTTGAGTGGGCATTTGTCTGGGAGGAGGGTTGTGTGTTCGGCACACCACACCATGACCCAATGGGTTGAGGGGTGAGTAGGGCCAGAGTAATTGGTTAAAATAGAGAATGTAGCCCCCTCCATATCAATTATAAATCAGTTGACCTTACCTTTGACCTTGATATTTGTCCAGGGTTCAGCTAGAGAGATGGAGAAAGTGGGAGCACTGCCAAGTCCCAGACTTTCCATCATTCTGAGTCTTGAGAAGACTGGAGGGCAGAGTATTGGAAGATGACTTCCACTTTTCCAACCTTGGGGACAATCCTTCCAGTGTCCCCATCTGGTCACATGATGAGCATGATCCTGCAGGCATCAGTTCTGGGGGCTTCCTGGGGGGAGGCATCCTAAAGGGGCACTCCTTGGACCAGCTACCTTCCCTGTGGTATCAAAAGCAAGTTTCCTCACTGCCCAAGTTGCCAGATGTACCCTTGGGTCTTTTCTTGGACATGGCAGCAGCCAAGAATTGAGCATTTTTTCTGTCTCTAGTCCTTTCCCTGTGTTCTTTCTAGCTGCTTGCAGTATTTTCTCCTTAATCTGGGAACCCTGAAATTTGGCCACAATATTCCTAGGAGTTTCTCTGTTCAGGTCTCTTTCAGGAGGTGATTAGTGGATTCAATATTTATTTTGCCATCTGATTCTAGAACATTAGGGCAGTTTTCCTTGATAACTTCATGGAAGATAATGTCTAGGCTCTTTTTTTTGATCATGGCTTTCAGGTAGTCCCATAATTTTTAAATTGTTTCTCCTGGGTCTATTTTCCAGGTCAGTTGTTTTTCCAATGAGATGTTTCACATTATCTTCTATTTTTTCAAATTTTTGGTTTTGTTTACTAACTGCTTGGTTTAACTCAGTCATTCATTTCCCTGAACTCAATTCTCTCTTTCAGTGAATTATTTGTTCAGTGAGCTTTTGAACCTTCTCCTCCATTTGGCTAATTCTGCTTTTTAAAACATCCTTCTCCTCACTGGTTTTTTGGACCTCTTTTTCCAACTGAGTTAGCCTCTTTCTAAAGCTGTTATTTTCCTCAGCATTCCCTTCTCCCTTCTCAGCCAGTAAAAAAGACCCTCTTACAGACCTTTGGTGCCTGTGGGTTGAGGGATCTGTGCTGCCACTGGAGATTCTGTCCCTGAAGTCTGCTTGGATCTTCTCCTCTTGGTGCCTCATGGCCAAGGCTGGGCTAGGCTCTGCTCCATGTCAGGTGGGACAGACCTTTCCTGTTGGTCTTTCAGGCCACTCTAGGATAGAAATATCCTCCACTTTGTTGTTCTGTGGCTTCTGCTGCTCTAGAATTTGTTGAGAGTTCTTCTTTACAGATATTTTATGGGCTGTGGGGTTAGAGCTGGCATATGTGCGTCTTTCTACTCCGCCATCTTGGCTCCACCCTTCTGACCATATCTTTCCCAGTGTTCTTTCTCCTCTGCTCCAACTAGGTCTCTGTTGTTAAAGACTCCAAAGGCCATCTCCAGTAATTGGGCCTGAAGTGTTTGTGGTCCCATTGCTAATTTCTGCAATTTCCTCCTAATATCTGGAGCATACTGCTTAATGTGATACATGCTAAGGATTGCTGTCTCTTTTATGGAGTCAGGATTTAAATTCATATATTTCTTAATGACTTCTACCAGCCCATCTTGGAAAAAGGCAGGGTTTTCTTTTTCTCCCTGAGTAATTTCCTTAATTTTTTGAAAATTTATTTGCTTTCAAAATGCATTTCTTTAGACTTCTAACATTTCCGGTCACTAGAAGAAACAGCAGGTTTATTTCATGAGATCATTGCTAGTCAAATGATCCCCAAATTTGGTGGCTCATTCCCAGATTCTCCTCTTCTCTTCAGCGGTACAACAGGTGGAGAAGAGGATATGCATATCACCCCAAGAAAGCTCGAATCGTAGGGACACATTCCTGAAACCTTAGTGAACTTAGTGGGATTTCTGAGTATCGCCCCAGTTTCTAGAGGTCAATATGTAGGAAATTTCTATCCATTTTCCTTCTTGGTGAATTTCTATCCACTTTCCTTCTAACTTCAAGAAACCATTGTGTTGTAAAGTCTCTCAAAATGGGCCATGCTTCATGGTTCTCTAGGTGATACTAACACCAAATGATGTTGCAAAAGAACACTAGATTTTTCTTTTTAAGTTCTTTAGAGAAACTAAATTTTTCCCAATTTTGTAAAAGACAAGCCAAAGTTGAAATTTTGGAAATTGAAAAGGATTGATCCATTACAGACAGGGGCCTGGAAGTCCCTCACTCTGCAAAGGAGGATCTGGGAGTAAGCCTCAGAGAACAAAACAAAGCAACAAAAATGGTATCTGAAGTTTTCCCAATTCCCTAGCATTGAGAGATTTAAATAATTAGGAATGCATTCCAGATAAAGCATCTGTCCTTGTCCTCCATACTGCAGAAGGTGTACTTAGGTTCATGGCCTCAAAAATAACCACTGGACCGAGAACCCCAGAGTGTCATGGCTGAGTATGAGATAGCCTTGTAGCTGTCTGACTTAATGGGACCTGAAAAGTCAGCCCTGAAAAGCACCTCCAAGGTGCTTAGAGGGCAAGAAGGGGATAGGGAGAGGGGGATTCTTACTTACCTTCCATTCTTGCCTGGAGAAGAACTTGAGATTAGCAGTTTTTCAGATCAGGGAAGCATTGAGGTTTAGGGGAGTTCAGGACTCCAAAATACCAACACACCAGGTCCTGCTCAAATGAATCTGACAAAAGTCTTCTTTCAGCGAAAGAAAAACAAAGTTTATTAAAGATCCACCATATTGGCCAGATTCTTAAGAAATCTTACCATTGGCTAGATTCTGAAGGTTATCTTAACCTCTTCATGGAAATAGAATGGGTGTTATATACAGAAAAATTATGGGAGGGATCTAGGGTTGGTCAAGTAGTCTTGGGTATATGATGGAGGGGTTTAGGAAAGGTCTTGATGAGAGGGGCTAGTAGCTGAGGTAACTAGAAATCAGACACCAAGAAGCAAGAAAATAGAATTTTGATAGAATCAAGGGTGGGAAGTAGCTGGAGTCAACCTGGGGGTAACAGACAATCAAGGGCTAGTCTCGTTTAACAGTAATAGAGTTGGGCATGAAAAGTCAAATCAAATGAGAGAGTTCAAGGTGAGGTTTCCCAGGACCTGTTGACAAATGGGACTCAAGTTCTTTTGGGATAATGGGTGAAGGTCTCTGTTTGGGGCTGTATTCCATCATTACCATATTTAGCTTAGCTTCTTCTTCTATGGCTGCCAACATTGTTCAATGTACATCCTGGATTCATGCGAAAGAGGTGGAGGAAATAATGGGCAGCAAGAAGATGCTCCAGGACCCATGTCTTCCACCTCAGAGTTGTACCTCCTTTGTCATTCTTCTTGTCAGTCATACTCTGACTTGGTTAAACGTCTAAAGTGCAGAGTTTAGTTCTAGTTGCCACATTTTAGGAAGAACCTGGTATAGTACTCAGCAAAAGGTAGCCCAGATGATGACATCTTTTTGGCAAGTGTCCACAACAACTCAGATAAGCTTTGCAAATTACTTTGCTCAACCCTAAGGTAAGTATTAAGCTCTCAGAGCCTCAGTTTCTTCATCTGCAAAATTGGGTCAAGTGACTGACTACCTGTAGTCCCATGGTATTAATGTCCATGTCAAGCTTCAAAACCAGGCCTTCTCATTCTAAATCCAGCGCTCATCTCTTTCATATGTGAGATTATCTACAACTCCAGGTAGACAATACTCAAAATGAACAGAAGACTTTAGAAAGGTCTGGAAAGACTTATATAATCTGATGCTGAGTGAAAGGAGCAAAATCAGGAAAACTTTGTGCACAGAAATGACCACAGTGTGCAAGAGTTTTTTTCTGGTAGACTTGGAACTTCATTGCAATGGTTTTTTAAGGCAAAATGCCTTCCATACCCAGAGAAAGAACTTTGGAATGCAATCACAGAATGTAGCAGATCATTTTCTTTTGCATTAAGTTTTGGCTTATTTTATGATTTCTCCCATTCATTTTAATTCTTCTACACAATATGACTATAGTCAAAATGTATTTAATAGGAATGTAGGTATAGAACATCTATATAAAATTCTATGCTCTCTCAGGGAGGGCAGTGAACAAAATAATCTAAGTTATATGGTAGTGGTTGTAGAACACTGAAAATAAAATATATATATAAAGAAAACACTCAAAACTTATTCCAGCTGTCCCAGCAACAGAGTGTTTTACTTTTGGGGAAAACAGGTCCCAAATTAAGTTCCAAATTCTGAGACAGAAAAGACACCACAATCAAATCTCAGACAATTTACTTATTACCTATCTGTGTTCTGACACTTAGCTGAAACTCTCACAAATCAGGGGAGAGTAATAGAAGTTAGTGGAACATAACAGTGTTATGATCTTAAGTATTCCCAAAGCTTAACCTCTTCAGCCACTGTGGGAAACAAAGGAAATCATTTCATTTCCACAAGGTCAAAATGTTCAGTAGTGAAAGTTGATCAGAATTGTGACCTAGCAGTCAGGTAAAGAAGGTCAGAAACTTCTGCACAGGCTTGAAGAGCTTTTAGAGGGAAAGCCTATCAGAAAGGAGAAGATGAAGTCATTATAGGGAGCCACCTAGAAATACAACTATGCTTGTTAATTGTATACAGTGGGCACATCAGAAGATTGTGACCTGAAAGAGAAAATACCAACCTGTCTTGTGATGGGAGGATCTCTCCTGCATGAACTTTTTTAAAATAACCTCACTTCTGTGTCTCTCTCACTCTCTTCCCCCCCCTCCCTTTCCTGCCTCTTTCCAAAGAAGGGTGAATTTCACCTTGGCCAAGGTGTTTAATTCCTTTGAACTCTAATAAATTTCCTTTAATAAATTTTATGTGTCAAACTTTTTTTTAATACTAGCAATGGCCAACTTCGTGAGACTTCTCTGTGGAGAGCCTTCTAATGTCTGGAGTTCTTAGAGTAGGGGCAAGACAGCCAGGAATTCTAATAGGATGTTTGTAGTCAGCTTGTGGTAGACAGACAGAAGGTATCTGGATACCAAGCTGCTAAAAACAAAGCTGCGTTCAGATGATCCAAGCTGTCTCTGGTGTTACATATCTCAGTGCTCTCTCTCTCCCCCTTACTTTTTTGAATCTTTGACTTCCTTCAAGACTCAATTCAAAAAGGCCACTTTCTGCAGAATGCCTTTCCCAGTCTCCCTAGCTTCTGATAACCTCCTCTCTAAGGTTACCTTTCATTTATTCTGTTGTAATGTTAGTAGAATAGGAAGATCTTCCCTGCCCATTATTAGGTCTATCACACGGAACCTGTGGTCACATGTAGTCTAGATCACATGGAGCTCAGACTGGGAGGAGCTTGCCACAAAGAGAAGAAGGGGATGGAGTGATAGAGGTGGGAGGGGGAGACAGGGGAAGAGTGGGAGAGAGCAGGAGAGAGCAACAAGCTGTGAGTGGGAGCATTTTACCCAAAGAGCAGAGAGAGAGGCAAGCTGTGAGTGAGTAGAGGGAGGAATTTCTCTCGGGGAACTTGTTTTTGTTTGGAGGTCTGACAGAAAGAAGTATTAAGATGTCAGAACTTCCTGGATTAGTAATAAATACCCTGTTAAATCTTACCATTTGGTATTCTAATGATGTCCCAAAGAAACATTTTAGTTTTGCTTTCAAAGAAGAGAGTCATTTATATTTTGCCAATTTACCCTAGAAATACGCATGCATATTTATAGTGGCTGCTATGGGTTTGCATTGGTGTTTCATTTGTATGCATAAATTATTCAACTGTGTGCACATTTTCTTTGCCATTAGAATATAATCTCCTTAGGGCAGAGCCAAGATGGTGGAGCAGGACAGACCTGCTGTAGCTCTCCCCCCCAAAGCCCATAAAATACCTATAAAAATGACCAAGTAAATTCTAGAGCAGCAGAAGCCATAAAATGACAGAGTGAAAGATTTACAGCCCAAGGCAGCCTGGAAGACTGACAGGAAAGGTCTATCACACCAGGCTCAGAACAGAATGCAGCACAGCCTTGGCAGCACACAGCATGGACAGGACTGGAGCAGGCTTCAGGGCACAGAATCCTGGGAAGCAGTTGTAGTTCCTAAATTCTTCAACCCACAAATGCCAAAGACAGCCTCAAAAGTCAGTGACAAAGCTTTCACCTGAGTGAGAAGGGATCAGGGTCCTGCCCTAGCCCCCCATCCCAGGTGGCTAAAGCATCCATTTTGGGGGCCCTTGGCCTAAAGACCCTGGGGGAATCAAGCAGTTGATATGAATCTTAGCCCTGAGTGGTGACTTTGGGGTGAGGAGGAGCACTGATGTAGTGGAGCTCGAGGTAGTTGTAGAGAGGGAATTCTACTCACATCCTGGGCAGAAAAGCTTGTGGTTGCTTCTAGACCAGAGCACAGGTCAGGAGAGGAGTAAACTCCTCTCTCTTGATTGTGCCACTTTGGAGGAACTGCGAACTTACAGGTCCCTAGAGTATACCCTCCACTTGACAAAGGATTCAAAATGGATGGAAAAATGCCCCCAAAAGGGGGAATAAAGACTATAGAAGGTTACTTTCTTGGTGAACAGATTTTCCTCCATTCTTTTGGGTGAGGAAGAACAAAGCATGCCATTAGAAGAAGATATCAATAAAGACAACACTTCTTCATCCAAAACCTCCAAAATAAACTTGCAGTTCTCTCAGGCCATCCTCAAAAAGGATTTTGAAAATCAAAAACAGAGAGGTGGAAGAAAAATTGGGAAGAGAAATGAGAGCAACGCAAGAAAATCATGAAAAGCAAGTCAACGGCTTGCTAAAGGAGACCCAAAAATATGCTGAAAAAAAATGGCACCTTTAAAAATAGACTAACCCAATTGGTAAAAGAGGTTCAAAAAGCCAATGAGGAGAAAAATGCTTTAAAAAGCAGAATTAGCCAAATGGAAAAGGAGGTTCAAAGGTTCACAGAAGAAAACAGTTTTTTAAAAATTAGAATGGAGCAGATGGAATCTAATGACTTTATGAGAAACCAAGGAATTACAAAACAAATCCAAAAGAGTGAAAACATTGAAGACAGTGTGAAATATTTCACTGGAAAAACAACTGACCTGGAAAGAAAGATTAAGGAGAGAAAATTTAAAAATTTTAAGACTTTCTAAAAGCCATGATGAAAGCAAAAGCCTAGACATCATCTTTCATGAAATTATCAAGGAAAATTGCCCTAATATTCTAGAATGAGAGGGTAAAATAAATATTGAAAGAATCCATCAATCACCTCCTGAAAGAGATCCAAAAAGAAAAACTCCTAGAAATATTGTAGCCAGATTCCATAGTTCCCAGGTCAAGGAGAAAATACTGCAAGCAGCTGGAATGAAACAATTTGAGCATTGTGGAAATACAATTAGGATAACACGAGATCTAGCAGATTCTACATTAAGGGATCGAAGAACTTGGAATATGGTATTCCAGAATTCAAAGAAACTAGGATTAAAACCAAGAATCACCTACCTAGCAAAAGAGTATAATACTACAGTGGAAAAATGGTTATTCAATGAAATAGAGGACTTTCAAACATTCTTGATGAAAAGGCCAGATCTGAAAAGAAAATTTGACTTTCAAACACAAGAATCAAGAGAAGCATGGAAAGGTAAACAGGAAACACAAATCATAAAGGACTTACTAAAGTTGAACTGTTTATATTCCTTCATGGAAAGATAATATTTATAACTCTTGAGACTTTTCTCAATATTTGGGTAATTGGAGCGATTATATACATGTAGACAGAGGGCACAGGGTGAGTTGAATAAGAAAAGATGATATCTAAAAAAGTAAAATTAAGGAGAGGAATATATTGGGAGGAGAAAGGGAGAAATGAAATGGGGCAAATTATCTCTCATAAAAGAGGCAAGAAAAGCTTTTTCAATGGAGGGGAAAAGGGAGGAGATAAGAGGAAAAAAGAAGCTTACTCTCTTCACATTTGACTTAATGAGGGATTAAACTGCACACTCAATTTGGTATGAAAATCTATCTTATACTACAGGAAAGTAGGGGAGAAGGGGACAAGTAGGGTGTGGGGCATGATAGAAGGGAGGAAAAATGGGAGGAGGGAATAATTAGAAGTAAACACTTTTGGGGAGGTACAAGGACAAAAGAGAGAATAGAATAAATGGGCGACAGGATAGGATGGAGGGAAATATAACTAATCTTTCACAACATGACTATTATGGAATATTTTGCATAACTACATATGTATAGCCTATATTGAATTGCTTGCCTTCACAGTGAGGATGTGTGGGGAGGGAGGAAGGGAGAGAAATTGGGACTCAAAGATTTAGGAAAAAAATATTGAGAATTGTTTTTGCATGCAACTGGGAAACAAAAAATACAGGTAATGGGCTATACAAATCTATCTTGCCCTACAAGAGAGAAGAAGGGGATATGGGAAGGCAGGGGAAGGGTGTGATAGAAGAGAGGGAAGATTGAGGGAAGGAGTAATCAGAATACAGCATGTCTTGGGGTTGGGGGAGGGGAGAGATGGGGATAAAACTTGGAAATCAAAATCTTGTGGAAATGAATGTTGCAAACTGAAAATAAATAAATAATTTAAAAAATTAATATAAGCTCCTTAAGGGTTGGGACTATTTTCCTTTTATCTTTGTATACTTAGTATACTTAGTGATTCACACAATAATTGGCACAAAGTAAGCATTTGATAAATGTTCAAGTGACTGATTTATTGCAAAGAAGCAGTTCTTATCAGAAGACATCTGAGGGGAAAGCAGTCTTTTAGCATTGGTGTAATGTTAATGGGATAATACGATCTTCCCTGACCATTAATAGGCCTCACCATGGAGCCCATTCAGGGAGGACTTGCCTAAGGAAGAGCTTTGCTTATAACGAGGCTTGCTTGTAGGAAGGCTTCCATACCTTTTGGAACTAAGTTGTTTAGGCACTGAGTCATACGAGGTGTGCTGCCTTCTTTCTCTGAGAAGTGTATATATACTCTGAGTTGGTATTGTGCTTTGGGGGTTCACTTATGAGAAGGACCATTTGATTTCCTAGTTGAGACTCTGAGTAAGCTGCCACCACCCCACACACACTGCTCAGATATAAAGGCTCTCTCCATTCAGTGGTGTATATAAAGTGTATAGCCATATTGCTTTGATTTAGGCAGTCAGAACTCTGTTAGTTTTTATGCATTTCCCTCTGCCAGTCTGCTCACTTTTACCCTGGACTACTGAATGTAATTAAAAAAGATTATTGACCCTTAAAAGTTGCTTTTCTCTAAGAAAAGCAGATCCAAGAACCAATGCTAGAAAGTCATCCTGGGTGTGCCAAGGTGTTTGCTGTTACAACTGGTGCACCCAATTACTCCCTGCCACAAATGTCTAGGAAATCCTGGCTACAGGGCACTATAGTCCCTACGACTGGCAATTATGTAGAAAACAGGTCAGAGAAGAGACAAAGTAGAAGGCTACTACAATAGTCCACTTAAGAGGTGATGAGTCCCTAGTTGTAAATGGAGGAGGGAAGACACATAAGGGAGCTGTGGAGATAAGATCAATATGACTAGGCAACAAATTAGAAGTGGTGGTGGTGAAGAGGAAATGTTTATTTGCTTTTGGACACTTCTAGATAATAATTCCCAATAAGCATTTGTTGATCGATGAGGATGGGTTATGAACCCCTAAAAGGAAGACACCACATCTTTGAAAACTACCCAGTCCCTGAATTTCCCCTTATATTTTAATAGTGCAGAACACTGGTACCTCTGGCCAAGGCATCTGACACATCCCAGCCCACTCTGATTATTTTAATTAACTTTCTTCATACTCCTGACTCCTATCTAGACCAATTCTATGTTACCTGGGGACCAACCCCAGGCTACTTGTCACTCTTAGATTCCATTCAGATATCCCCACAGTCTTTCTGTATAAAAGCATCAATTTTGTCTCTATCAAGTGCACAGATTCTTAAAATCCAGCCCACTTGTATTGGCATCAGAAATATGCAGACTCACTAGTAACCTCTCCTACCCAGTGTCTTCATAAACTCATTATTTAGATTGAAAGAAGGCTTGAGTGGTTGAATTCTTTTGAGGCAGACTCCCACCCTGTGCCCTTGCATTTTGAGCTTCCTAGCACCCCTAGACTGTACCAGTGATAAGGAGAAAAATTACGGTAGGCTATATTTGGGAGCTGATTGCATAATCTCTGATTTCATTGGCTCTCATGAGTTTAATCTAGGACCAGCTTGAGGAGATATTTCTAGGAGGGGCTTTTATCTTTTACTATCTAGGTCTGAGATTAACTACTGTCATGTCAGAGATCAAAGATCTAGAGTTGGAAAGACATTAAGCCCATCCCTTACTTAACAGAGGAGAGTGAAAGCCCAAAGGTTCTATGACTTAGGGAGGGTCATGCAAATATTTACTAATTTAAAAAGTGATTCCAAAAGGCAACAGGACAGATATATTTTGTCTCAATGTATAGTGGTCACCTTAGTCCATGGAGATCTTAATGCAGGGCATCTAGTCATTATAGCCCATAGTCATTAGAACACCAGAGGAGAGCCTCTGTTGCTGCCAAGAAATGGATAAGACAAATCTATTTTTTAGCTAAATTGTAAATTCTGACTTTCTCTTCTCCCTAGTGATGTAGTAGTAGTAGTAGTAGCAGTAGTAGTAAGCAGTAATAGTAGTAAGTAGTATAAATCTTCTGTACCATCTGTAGATGGATAAATGGTTCATTAATGCTAGTATCCTACCTTATGAATCACTCCTTCAATATCCACAAGGAAAAGCAGAAAATTCATTCTCTTCCACTGCCTCCAATTTGATAGAAGAAACACCGAGGCTCAATGCTGCCTCTCTAAGGAAAGTACAGTTATCTCTTACCATTTTTCTTTACTAAGGGTGCTCTTGGGGACCACACCATTACTGAGATAAAAGGAGACACATGGAAGAATAAAAGTATTCACTGTACCTAATATCTTCCAGAATGCTAAATCTGATCCTTCTCCTGGATCCTAATCAGAAGTCACATTTCATTTAGCACAACTGACTGAATCTTTGGTGTAGAACCCCATAAGAATTCTAAAACAGAGTTATATATGCTCTGGCATCATGGAAATCTCTTGATTTTTGAACCTAGAATTGGATTAGTAATGCCTTCTTTTTTCTATTGCTAAGGGAACAGATTTTAGCACAAAACCTAGTCCTTGCCTTAAAAAGGTAGAGATTACCAGAGTTAAATTTAAAACTATGGGGCTGAGGGGACAACCTTGTCCCATTCCTTTATAAAGGTCAATGTTAGGAGAAAAACCATTCTTGGAATAGATAAGACATACTGCCCCAGTAGAGTGTCCACATTACATTACTATAGCTGCATCCTACAAGTTGGACCATTTCAGCACCTATCAGATGGTACTATGCAGCACTGAACGCAATGGTTTATCCAATCAGGCCACTCACCACATTCTTTTTATATTGTGTGCCACACAAGACCGACTCCAATAGGAAAAGGTATTTGTAGCTGCCATGAGTTCACAAAGCCCTTCTGGCACCTGTTGATGTATCCATTCCTAGTGTCTCCAGTTCAAAGGCAGATTCTCATCACCTTTCACACAGCTTAAAATGGTGCTACAGAAATGTTACTCCTTCAAGACATACTATTTGTGTGAATTACTAAAAATAGTTGTTTAAAATGTGCCCCCCTCCATCTTTTTCCACATGAATTTCCTGGCCATTCTGTCCAGAAACTATCACAAAATGTCAGACAATCCTCTACATCATGATAAGAGTGATTGGATCTAAAAAAGGCATTTCCCACATTAACTGACATAACAAAGAAGTACCCACAGGTGTAAAACTGGGGGAGATGATGTTAAATCCAAATATTTCTTTAAAATAATCATGAAGTTGATATTAACAATGGATACTTTAACTGAACTTATTTGTCATTGAGGGAAAAACACATAAGTCAAATGATATCTAATGGAAATAGACTAACATATTACCAATAAAGAATATTAGGAGATCTAGTAGATATTTGATACATGACCAGAAACAGTGCTACTGAGTCCTATATATTGAGATTAAGGGAGAGTTGACAGAGACCCCAGATGTTCTACTGGAATTTGTGTGTCAAATGATCTTAGTCTTTTTGCTTTACATGCATGTTTGGGACAGCTCCATTGACAGAGGAAAATGAAAAAAGTCATGAAAAGTCTGGATGCATGGCTTGCAATTAGTACAACTGACAGAAAAAGGAGTATCCACATCAATGACATCAGAAGTAGAAATACATAAGAATTAATAATGGTGGATCAAATAACCTCAGTTTCAGAAGTCAGCAGTTGCACAGTTGGCTGCTTCTTAAACTATTCCCCACCAGATGACTGCCTTGTCATGGCAGAGGGGCTTGTGTAGCTCAGTGAAACTGAGTTATGCCATGCTGGGTTACCTGAGACAGATAGATCACAGTTCTGTCAAAAGCTGATCCACTGGAGAAGAAACTAGCAAACCGCTACAGTATCTTTGAAAAAACAAAACAAAACATGGACATAATAAAACGATAAAGTGGTGATGTTTGAATATGAGCTCCTCAGTTTGGAAGCTGTTCAGTACATTACTGAAGGAAAACAGAGGATAAATACATGTAGCTCCAATACTAATGAAGTGGCTAGGCCAAAGCTGAATGAAAACTCATCTGCACATGTATCTTGGTGATGAAAGGAAGAGTCCAATGCTGTAAGAATCAATATTGCTTAGGAACCCAGAATGGAAGATCTATGAAACAAAGTAAGCTCGATGCAGTCAAACAAGAAATGGAAAAATCAAACATCAGCATATTGAGTATCAGTGAACTTAAATGAACAAGAATGGGTCAGTTTAATTTAAATTATCATTACACATAGTATCCATTTAGAATCCATTTAGAAAAAATGGCGTATCCCTCAGTCAATAGAAGGGTGAGAAAGGCAGTTCTTGGTTATAATCTAAAAAATGACAAAATGATATACATTCAAATCTGAAGCAAACCATTCAACATCACAGTAATACAAGTCTAAGTTCTAATCACTGATGCTGAAGAAGTCAACATTAATCAGGTCTATAAAGACCTACATTTTCTAGTAATAACACCAAAAAGAGATTTCATATTCATTATAGGGAACTGGAATGTTCAATTAATTATTGGAATTAATAATTGGCATAGTAGGGAAGCTTGGTCTTTGGGTACAAAATTTAATCAGGGAAGAGACTATTAGAGTTTTGTCAAGATAACTTACTGGTCATAGCAAATACTCTTTTTCAACAACTCAAAGTGACTCTACATATGGACTTCACCAGATAGTCAATATAGAAATCAGATTGATTACATACTTTGCAGCCAAAGGTGGAGAAGCACTATACAGCCAGTTAAGCTCCTGATCTGAATTACAGTCAGCTTCAGGTCTTTTTTAATGTCAAAATTCAGACTTGAAGAAAGAAGGGAAAACCATCAGACCATATAGGTATGACCCAAACAATATCCCTTATGAAGTGGAGGTGATAAATATATTTAAGGGATTAGATTTGGTCGAGTGCCTTCAGAACTACAGAGGTTTACAATATTGTACAGAAGGGAGCAACAAAAAGTGTTCCAAAGAAAAAGAAGAGTAGGAAAGCAAATGGCTGTCTGATGAAGCTTTACAAACAGCTGAGGAAAGAAAGGGAAGAGGAAAGGAAAAGAAAAGATATACCCAACTGAATACAGAATTCTAGAGAACAGCAAGGAGAGATAGTTTTCTTAAATGAACAACGTAAAGAAATAAAACAATATAATGACAAAGACAAGAGACCTCTTCAAAAAAAGTAGAACTATCAAAGGAAAGTTTCATGCAAAAATTGTCATAATAAAAACAAAAATAATAAGGACAATAATAAGGACTTGATGGAAGCAGAAGAATTTAAGAAAAGAGGGCAAGAATGCATAAGAGAACTAAACAAGGAAGATTTAATACCACTGAAAACAATGATGATGTAGTTATTCACCTAGAGCCAGATATCATGGAGAATGAAGTCAAGTGGGCCACCTTTGGAAACATTGCTAACAATAAGGCTAATGGAAGTAACAGAATTCTAGTTGCAGTATTTAAAACTTTAAGAGATGATGCTGTTCAAGTGCTATATTTAATATGACAGTAAATATGGAAGACACAACAGTGACCGATGGATTGGAAAAGATTTTATGTTTCAATATTACAAAGGGTCAGTGACAAGGGATATTCAAATTCCTGAACAACTGCACTCATTTCACATGCCAGAAACTTAAGATTCTTCAATCTAGGCAGTAGCAACATCTGAATCAAGAATGACCAGAAGAGCAGGCTGGTTTTCAAAGAGGCAGACAAAATAGAAATCAAATTGCCAACATTCACTGGATTATAGAGAAAGCATGGAGTTCCAGAAAAGCATTTACTTCTGCTTCATTGACTACACTAAAGTTTTTGACTTGTGTGGTACACAAAATGTGGCAAATCCTCAAAGAGATAGGAGTACCAGATCATCTTACTTATCTCTTGAGGAAACTATATGCATGTCAAGAAGCAAACGTTAGAACTGAACACAGAACTGATTGGTTTAGCATCCAAAAAGGAATACAACAAGGCTATATATTGCCACCTTATTTAACTTAGAAAGCAGAGTATATCATGTGAAATGTCAGGTTGCATAAATCAAAAGCTGGAATTAAGGTTGCTGGGAGAAATACTAACAATCTCCGATATACAGATGACACCACTTTGATGGCATAAAGTGAAGAGGAATTAAGAAGTCTCTTGATGAAGGCGAAGGATGAGAGTATAAAAGCTGGCTTGAAAACAACAACGAAGATTTGAAACAAATCCAGGAAGAAATGGAAAGTATCAGATTTTATATTTGTGAGTTCAAAAATCATTGTAGATGGAGACTGCAACCATGAAACGGAGAGATGCTTGCTACTCAGAAGGAAAGCTTTGGCAATTCTGGACAACATACTAAATGGCTGAGACCTTGCAGACATGACCTTGTCTAGTCAAAGCTGTGGTTTTTCCAGTAGTAATTTATGGCTGTGAAATTTGGATTGTAAAGAAAGAGGAATGCCACCGAATTAACACTTGTGAATTGTGGGGTTTGAGAAGAATTTTGAGAGTCCTTTGAACAAGGAGACCAAATCAGTTCATACTTAAAGAAATTATTTCATGCTATTCATTGCAAGATCAAATACTGAGGCTGAAGTTTAAGTATTTTGGCCACGTGATGAGAAGATAGGACTCATTGGAAAAGATCCTGATGATGGAAAAGATTAAAGATAAAATCAAAAGGGGACAGCAGAGGATGAAATGGATAGATAGCATCCTGGAAACAATGAACATAATTTGGATAGACTTTGAGAGATAGTGGAAGATAACAGGGTAGGCTATGGTCCGTGGAGTCAGAAAGAATCAGATGTGACTGAAAAACAACAGATGAAAATGTGCATTGGCTACTAGGCACCCTTGGTAATTGTCACAGTTGAAAAAAATATCTCCCAGAAAGACCCTTAATTCTTACTTCATATGTCTTCATGAGTTTCAGTTGCTGCAAATATAGGATCTCCTATTCCCAAAAGAGAACTAGAGAGAAATATGCAAGAGGTGAATTATTTTCTGGAATTTTCAAGTCCCTACTCAATATTTACAAATGTTTTTCCCCACATAATACTCACATTTATGACTTGTCAAGAGTCACACATCTAGTAATTATCAGAGCTGTGACTTGAACTCAGATCATCCTCACAGAAGCCATCTCTATCTCTATTATGGGGCTACTTCTTTTTGTTTTGTAAATGGGTCTGGGAAATACTCAACAACTTCACTCCACACTGTCTTATGAAAATAGTTATTTTGCCCAAAAAGACTTTTTTTTTGGTGTTTGATATCCCTTAGTGCAGGCAAGAAGCCAATTCCACTTTCCTCTGGTCTGGTCAGATGACACCTAAAGAATTGGGTGCTATGTTTGAAGAAGAACATGGAAAAGCTGGAATTTAAGCAAAGATCACTGAGATGGTGACTAAGAGGCAGCTAAGTCGTGTAGTAGATAAGAGTACTGGACCTGGAGTCAGAATTAACCAAGTTCAAATTCCGCATCAATGACTAGCTGTGTGACCCCAGCCCTTAGGACCATACCTCTCCCCAGCCCAAAGACCCTATCTCTGGCATTAACTCACGAGTGAGCCTCAGTGAGATTCTGTCCCACCCTGATTGACCGTCTTGGCACCTAAGAAGAACAGAAAGGGGAATATACTGTTAGTAACTTTCTATGGGAAAAGACCTCTATGGTTGATTTAACATAGCAGGTTATAATGATACTATTTTATTGTGGGTTCAGGGGCAATGACTTGCCACTGTCCATCGATGAAAAAATAGAATTAATCTTAGAGGATATCCAACTGAACTCCCTTGTTCATGTGAGGATCAAGGGGAGGCCTGCACAGGTGAATGTCCTTGGGGAAGTTAGGTCTTATACTTCTCTTCCAGGTCAGAACTGTGGAGCTAACAATCAGTTCCAATGTCTGTCCCTTTCCACCCTGGCTCCAGGTGGACCTGAAAACAGAAGTGTAACCAAAAAATACCTCAAAATTTAGCGGATACCTCATCTAATAATAATCTCAAATCTATCCTCACAATGCAACAATTGGGGTGAGTTTCTTTTTTTGAACTGCAAGTTCTGTATGAAGCTAACAAGGAGACATAGAAACCACAAGATCTAGTTTGACAACAAAGTGATAGTCAACCACCCATGGAAACCATGAACAGTGTTAGCCAGATCTGATTGCTGTTACCTAAGAATATTATTCTTAAATGGCAAATAGAAATGGCTTTAGAAGCATGTTATTTAGAAGTTACATAATAGAATCCAACTAAGAATCATCAGGGAATCTATTTCAGTTTCATGGTTTCGGGTTCAAAAACACTTGCGTGTTCAATAGAGCTGAAGAAATCATTCCCTAACTCATTGTACATGGAAGTGTGTGTTTGCATCTACGTAAAAAACACAGACTCTTCTGCATTTACTTTATCCTCCTAAACACCACGATCTTGCACTGAATCTCAGCACAGACTTTCCTAAGAACAGCCAAGACACCAAATCTCTTGGCACAGTCCCAGGGACTACTTTACCATCTACTGTATCTTCAAGTGTCCAGATACCCAGTGTTAATGTTTTAGGAGAGAGATATTATTGTTTTCGTCTCCCCCATACTCTGACTTTCACCTCACTAACACACGCAATTCTATGCCTGGTCCCCCGATTAATTCCCCAGTTCCAGATAGTTTGATCTCTTCCCACACGAGCCATGACTACTTTATCTGACTAGGTAGATCAGAAACATCAGATGTACATGACCTGATGATTTCTACTTTGATCTAGAAAATAGGCAACTAGAAGTAACTATTACCCCAGTGGCTTCTTCAAACAACCCAACACTTCATCTCTTGGCATCTTCAGTGTCTGATGTCTTCTCTTGACCTCCAACACATTTTTCTCTTGGTTGTTGAGCAATATGTCCCCACCATTGGAGATAGCAGCTTTCTTTAAGATGTCTTGTCAGATTTCAGGATACAGAAGCTAAACTGGATCAGACATTTTAGACACACTTTTTATGGTAGAATTTTTTCCATTTCAATTGTAAAATGTACTTTAAAGAAATGAGCTATCAATTATCTAAAGGCCTTCAACAAACAATTTCTACAACAAGAAAGTGTCTTGAGGTTCTGGGGCAATGGAAGGTTCTACTCAAACAAAACATTGATTTGTAAAGAGTCCCAGAATTTTTTGAGGTGCCACCACCTATAACTCCAGTCCCAAAGGGACAGATGTCCATCATCCATCTTCATTAGCACACCAGTCTTTACCAAACTATAAAGTTATACATTCATTCCCATTTGTCCCAGATGCTCTGCTTTCATCCCCTAGGCTTCCAGAAGAGTGACAAGGATACTTTTCCCTTTTCCCACTCTACCCCTCCCATGAGGTTTGGTTACACCGAAGTATTATCTCCTCTCATGTTCAATCCATCAGAGGCAGCTCAAGTTCCACATGGCTTAGACACATTTTCTCATTCATACTCAAGTCCATTGGCATGTTATCTCATAAATTTACATTTCCATCTGACAAAGGTTGGGCATTCCCTAGAGTAGCACTTCTTTAACTCTGGGTTGCGAAGGGGAAAAGGTTAAGAAGCCCTGCAAAAGGACCTCTGAACTTGCATCATCTATCAATCAGTCAAACTCTCAACCCTACTTTAGACACACCACCAAGACAGAACTTACCCATTCAAATATATGTTCTATTGGCAAGAAGAGAACAGTTTCAGATGCATCCACCAGTCAGACTCAAGGCTTAAATGAGAGTAAAGGCACTCTCTATATACACGTATTGGGCAAAAGTCTACTTGGTTGATTATATCCTAGACCAAGAACACTGTGAACGATGAATATTTCCCTCTTGAATTTAATAACTAATTACTGAATTAGGACCAAGGTTCTACTCCTTTTCTACTTCTTCATCCAGAAACCAACAAGTATGAGAAATATCTCAAAGATTTATACAGGACGATATCTAATCAGACAGTAAAAAATTCTAAATTTGGGCTAATGGGTGCATTCTTGTTCCTTGTGTTTGTTCAGACAGGTGTGGGGAAATATTAATTCTCTCTTTTGTCAAGAGACATGATATGGAGATTAATATCTCTTTGGCCAAGATTTGGGTGTCCCAAGTCATGTACCCCAGAGACCCTCATTTTAATATAGTCCATTTCGAATTGTGTTAACTAAAGTTGATTAGTACCCTCCAGGAACACCTACTCTTTGGAGGACATATAAGGTATGAGGCTGCCATTATGAAGGGTCTTTAATCTAAGAGAGATAACCAAATGATCTTACTTTTATTCATAAAGGAGCTGACCTTATTAGTAAAATTATTAAATTATCCAGAATCTCTCAATTTTTTTGATAATCACAAGTACTCAGTGAGTACCAGCACTGAAGGTGTCAAAAAAGTTTGAATTGTTGGCTCTCACTTTACCAGGTGGCACAGTGGAGAGAACACTCTGGGCCTGAAGTCAGGAAGATAGAGTTCAAATCTGGCCTCAGACACTTACTAGCTGTGAAGACAGTTAATTTCAGTCTGTTTCAATTTATTCATATGTAAAACATGAGTAACAGTAGCACTTATCTCTCAGGGAGGATCAAATGAGATAATTGTAAAGTGCTTTGCACCAATAGCTGACATATAGTAAATTATATAAAAATGTTAGTGTTATTGTTCACGAGGGCAGGGGAAATGGTAGCTATATGATTCACAGAATGGGAACCGATGAGAAACATTTAAGTGATGCTACATTTCACAGGGTTTCCACCTGTTTTCATAGGAATTAAAGGAGTTCTGCCTAAAGTAACCTTCAAGAAATTTCTTCTTTCATTGGCTTCTTTCCATGTTAAATGATTCTATTTCCCTATATCCTTGCTTTCTTAATGCAGCAATCCCTTCCATGTTATGACTTTCCCTATTTGTGGTTTTGATATGTGGGTTGGCATAAGGAATTAAATAGGAAATTCTGGAGGGGTGGGAGTTTTGTGAAAGCTGCACATGATATACAAAGGCCAATAGATGACACAGAAAAAATTAGAAACTCAGAAATGCATAAAATATATCTATAACATTGTATAATATCAACATTTTATCTCTTAATATCATAACGATTTAGATTTCTCTGCTATGAAGGGAGGGTCTAAGAATTTACATGAATTTTGCAGATCACAGGGGCTCTGCAGCTCTGCACCTTGTAATGTGGAAGGGATAATAGTATATCTAAAATTAATCACTATGGGAAAAAGTTGCACCAATCTACTCTAAACTTTTCTATTGGACCCATTTCCCATACTTGTCTATCTGACAGCAGAAAATGGCTCATGTCAAGGAACTTGGACCAGAACAGTTAGTCCATAAACAAAATTTATTTGAAAGGACTAGCTTTGCGCTGAAGAAAAGACATTAATTCAATAGATTAATTCAAGGAGAAGTGATTTAGAAAACAATACCTATTCAATATCACACCTGTAAATTGACAATAGCTTATTGCATAGGTGGCAATCTTGTTACAGACTTTGAACTCAGGCTTGCAAAAGATTCTTAACATGTTCAAATCATCCTTGAAAATGATGAAACCTAGGTAACCAGGATTGAGCTATAATAAACGTGAAAGTCATCATATATGAGGAAGTAATATTCCAAGAAACCCAGCCCCTCCATGAGTTCAACTAGGTGTGATATGAAATCCATGGTCTTGTCCTGGTCATGGAAGATCTCATATCTAAGAACCAAGAATTCTGGGTTCAAGAGAAACATTTTACAAATTTTTGTACCAAAGGAAATGGAAAATCAATGATGATACCTTAGGCTCCTATTAAAGACCTCATTTTTTCAGGAATCTAGAGACCACAGGGTAGCATCAGATGCCTAATCCACAGAGTGGAAATGTCAGCAGTGTTCCATGTTCATATAAACCAAAGACATGACTTGGATTGTATACAGTCTAAGTCGTCAAACTAGTAAGATCCTCTAGTTCCCCAAAACACTCTCTCCCTCATTTTCCCCCCTCAAAGGATGATCAGAGTAGGTGGGGGCCCAACTCCAAGGTCAAAGACATGTTTCAAAATTCCCAAATATGACTTGAAGGAAATTAAGAAGAGATAGCTCTAGAGTTGGAATGGACTTCAGATATTTGCCCACATGAATAGTCACTTTGGGGAAACTAGATGAAAAGACATTTTTAATAGCTTATAGCTATCTTTTTTTCTGGATTCTTAAGTTCCTATCTTCCACATTGCAGAATTGCTTCAGCTGTCTGACAAATGCCAAAGGAAAGGAGAACATTCTATTCCATCAGAGAATCTCTTCCTCCCTTCACTTCTCAAAGTTTGGGAATGAGAGCATTACATCACTTTTCATGGCTACCATAGACAGCTCTAAGTGCCTTGGATCTTGGTATCTATAGCATTGAAGATGAGTCCCCACAGTCACATATCCCCATTATTCACTGGACACCTTTTTCATTGCTTTTTTCTCTTTGGGTATTTTATTTTCATGCCTTTTTAGTCAATATTTAATTCATTTTAAACTTAAATTCAAAAGATAAAAGAAAAGCAACATTTTCCTAACATGTTTGCTGTTCTGTTGGATGCAGATGGAGCCAATCAGGAAAAGTGAAACTTTGGAAAAGTTGGCCTTAGAATTTTATGTCTTGAGTAAGAGGGAGACAAACCCATACCTTCGAGGGAATATGACCGTGCTTTCTTACACTAGAAGAAAAGTAATTACCAATTCATGACAACCAAAATTAGGTCTGTGCATAAATTCCTATGAATCCAGTGAGATTATTTCTCAAATATGGTTCTGGAGTTATACTGTTTCAGAATGTGTCCTAAGGATTCCTAATACAGTTTTTCTGCAGCCTGCTTCTCTTTGCCTCTGATACATTTTTCTCTTGGTTCTTCACCAAGAGAAATAGATCCAAGTTCCATAACCACTTGCCCAATATATCTCTTCTATCAGTGAAAGAAGTTTCTCTTTAAGATGTCTTGTCAGAAATTTCAGAATACAGAAGCTAAACCAAATCACTTTAGATATGCTTGTCAGAAATTTCCCCCTACTTGAATTGTGAAACATAGTTTTAAGAAATGAATTTTTCAAAGTATCTAAAAGTCTTCAATAAGCTTTATCTCTAGAAAGGGAAAAAATATTTTCTATCTCTGCAATAGGCTAGTTTATCCCATTGTACATATCAGCGTTAAACATACCTCCTATTACTTCATGTGGAGCTCTAGGAAACAATTGGCAAATGCCAGCTGAAACTCTAGGCACTCAATAATTAAGATGTCAAGAATAGAGACAGAACCATTTTCCCAAAGCTCTGTGTTCTTTGAACAAGGGTGGAGATTAGATCTACCATCCCATGCTTAGGACAAAAAAAAGCCTTAGACTCCTAGAACTCTTTGGGGGCCCCAGGTTCTAGAAGAGAAGTCAAACACATCCAACAATAGATACAAATTCTGAAACCTCAATACCATCAGAACAAAACATGGAAGTGAGATTAAGCTATAAACTGTTCATCTAGGATATTGTCCAAGTGAACTGGGGAGACTGATGTGTGTATGCATGTACCTACTCATACTGCAAAGTACACCAAAATTTGGAATAAGTATTAAGAGCTTCAATTGAAATTTCCCCCAAAAATATAGGTGTCCATCACCCAGTCTCATTAATTCAACAGTCTTCTCTAGAATACAGTGATAAATAATGTATTTCCAAGGATCCAGGTCTTCATGGCTTAATCCCTCTCTTTCTTATGAGGGAATAAGGGGCATCATCTTTTCATGTCCTATGTCATCTTTTCCTCATCTCAGAGTTAGGTAATGAGATCATGTCATTACTTTTAATGGCTACCATAGACAGCTCTAGGTGCCTTGGATCTTGGTATCTATAGCATTTAGACTGAGTTCCCACAGTGGCAGATACTCATTATTCACTAGACACTATTTTCTTTTTTCTCTTTGGGTATTTTACTTTCATTCATTTTAGGTAAATTTTTAAATTCATTTTGAACTTTAATACAAAATGAGAAAGAGGAAAAAAAGAACATTTCTACATACACAGCACAACATAGGAGAGGACTCAATGTAAAACACTAAATTTCCTTTTTCGAAGTAGGTAGATGTATACCTTGTTACTTTGGGTAAGGTACCTTATTGTTTCTGTTGGTCCCTAGGAAAAGTTACCAATCTAACGATTGGTAACATCCCAGTTCTTGTCTTTTTAAAATTAAGGTACCAGATTCTTTCCCCTCCCCAATATCTTTAGCAACTGCTCTCTGTAGCCTATGAGTCCCATTTATTGTCTTTTTTCTGTCTCTTACCACGACAATCTTCCCATATACAGAGTCCTCAGGAGCCTAGTGGGATTGCAGACCTCACCTGTAACATGGTCTATAGAAGAGAGTGTGAAAAAACCATTCTTTTCTTCTTTCTCTACCCCATAATGACTTTTTCCTCATCCATACACCCCACTCTATACCCAATTCCAGCACTAACTCTCCAGTATATAGCTAATAGGTTTAACTTCTCATCCAAGCTGAAGTTATTTTGTCCAACTAAGTAGAATACCAACATCGAGTATATATGACCTGATGACTTGTGTGTAGGAAACAGGCAACTGCAGGCAACTATAGGATACACTACCAAGATAAGCCTGTAACCTTCATACAAATATGAAGTCAGTCAGTAAGAAAAGGCCTTTGGATACTTCCATTGAAATCATCGCTTAGGATATAATCAAGGCCCTTTGAACTTTTCTGGGCTAAAAGATCTTTGTATTCTCTCTGCTTCACTGGTTCATGACCCTAAAGACGTGGGATGGAATGATGGTGGCTGCAGACCCAGCATCAAAAACTAATCCCAACAATTCTCTAATTAAAACATGAGAAGGATAGTGTCCATCTAAAGATAATTACTTCTCCATTAGAGAATTAGGACCTCTCAGTATTCAAGGACAAAAGTCATTTATGGGGCTTACTAACAACTCCTGGGAGAGGAAGCATTCATAGGTATAATAATTCTATCAACTCTTAAGGAGATGGAGGGACAGATGTGAATTGAACTCAGGAAGAACCAAAGGAATGAGCTGCTTCCAAGGCATTGCATCCTTCAGGCTCCTCTTCTTAACCTATCCTAAGAGAGTCTCTAACACATGAGCCAGTAGAACCTGTATTCCAAGGTGGATGAGGTGATTCTTACAGAGTAGAGACAATCTGATCATAATAGAAGAAATTAAAGAAACCCAGAGAGGACTTATTAGTTGTTTGTCCAGAATATCACATGACCATCTGTGGGGAGGCTAAGAAACCTTGAGTTTTGTCATGACAATGGAGTCTTCATGACTCACCAGACATCCTAATGCTGGTTTTCATTTGGACCTGAGAGTTAAGAGCCCACATGGAGATGTTTCCCAACAAATCACTCAAGTACTTTCCTTGGTACTTTCCCTTATCCTAAGTTCCAAGGTCAGCCAGTATCACTTATTTTTAATTGACCAAGTTTCAGGGAGAAGACTTTTAGAGCCAGTTCACTTAAACTGAGCTTGGCTTTCTTGCCAATCACTGGTTTACTCCTTCTCCTTGAATAGAGAAGCTCTAATCTCCAAAAGTTTAAAGATAAATCCACTTGTTGGGTATCAGCACATGACCCTAATTGCTCTAACCTGAGATCTGGTTCTGCCCTTCCAAATAAATGAATCTAATCCACTTTAGCAAGTAGTCTTGAGGAGGTTTTCTGAAACTACTGATGCTCCCAGCAAACATTAGCATATAAATTCCAAAAATCGAAGTAGAGGGCATTATGCCATTTTTCATCTGCTGCTCTGTCTGGTTTGAATTCCATGGAGTAAAATGAACCTCTGAGGATGAGCTCATGTCTAAACTCATCACCACACTGCTATCTCAAGCCTTGATTGACACCACTTCCCTCAGCCTCCTCTCCTTTCTGATTAGAGGGCTAAAGGATGGAGTACTAAACTCCTCCCAATGCCTTCCTTTATAGAAGGCAGAAACTAGACTCTCTGCTCATTTCACTTTTCATTTGATGTGTTACTGGTTTCAATTCTATAGAACAAAATGCCTTCTATCTCTTCCCTTTTCTGCTCCCCTGGCTCCTTCGTGTGGTATCTTACCTTTTAGAACCTAAGCTCCTTGAGGGCAGCATTGTTTTTCTTTTTATTAATTATATCCTCAGCACTTAGCACAGTACCTAGGACATAGTATATACTTAATAAATGCTGACTGGATTGGATGGAGAATTGTCAGTTGGTCCTCAAATGGACCAGAAAGTACAAAGAATATTGACGTTTGCTAAGGCAGTAAGATGACCAAGCTCTTAAGGAGTCCAGAGAGGAGAAGGTTTATATATGGGCTTGGTTCTCTCTTGACTGTATGTAGTAACCCCCACTGATAAGATCACAAAGCCAAAAAGAATGTTGAGGGATAGGAGGAGGGACCTTACATCCTTGACTGGAGAACTAGCAAGGATTGAGTAGGAATAACATGCTCAAAAGGGAAGCCAGAGATACTCTGGTTGCTCCAGCCATTTGACAAGGCATTGACCTAACCATATTTCAGCTCTTGAATTTCTTTGAGGGCTTCTTTTAATTTGCCAAGGGCTAGTACCACCAAGGCAACTTCACACATACTCACAATGGCTCCACCCATAGCTATAGACTTCTTACCCCACCAGAAATAAAGGAATAGAAAGAAGGAGTCATTGTGTGTAACTCTAGGAGGCCTGCCCCACTTTGAAAGGCTCTCAACTCACTCTAGCCATGAAGCCCTGTTGCAGGCTAAGAATGGGTGTTCTCTGTGTGTAGAAGAACATCCTGTAGCAACCTTGAAATCCATTCTGATCTCAGAGATGCCAATACTGAAGTAATACTTCGCAGCTGCTACCACAGTAATGAAAGTCACTGCCATCTCTCTGTCCTCCCAGTCCTCCTCCCACTTTGATTGTACACCCAAAACTGCGAGTCATTAAACTTCAAAGCAGCCAGGAGATAGCTGCCTCCCTCAGAACTAGGGACAAATTCCTAAAACAGCTGGTTTAAGGCTTAGCTTGGGCCCAAGAGAAAATCAGTGTTGCTAATGCCACTCAAGAAAGTGACACACAAGCCTTTGGAGAGTTTAATAGGGTGACCAAACATAATGCAAAGAGTACAACTCAGATGGGCTGGTCATGTAGTCTGTACACCAAAGAAACATTTATATAAAAGACTTTTATGGAGAACTAGCACAAGGCATCTCACCTGATGGTCAGAAGATGTAGTACAAGGAATTCTGAATAACTGCATGGTTTTTTCAAATGCAATGGGTACTGGGTAATATTGGATGCTATTTAAGTGTAAAAGATACATTATTAAGCAGCATGCCATGCTGCTTCTACGCTAAACTGACGAGGGAGTCAGTGGATCCCAACACTATATCACCCACTGAAGTGTATTTCATCCTGAAAAGAGGTTTTCTATGCTCCATTTTAACAGATTAGAAGATAACGTTTCATATTCCTTAACAGATCTTCAAGAGGACACCCAGTTACAGAGGAGTTTCCAGGAGCAATTGGATTCAGTAACACATGGAGGAAACAAAGCAATAAATTTAAATCCCTCTCAGTGATGGCCCTGGCCAAAAGAGAATTGAGAATAATAAAGAAATGAGCCAGGATAGAAATGAACTTGGGAAGCAAAAAGCCGATGTGTCTGTATGCATGCGTGTGTCCTTAGAAGGTCATTTTTAGGTGAACCCAAATGAGAAAAGAAAGCAATAGTTAAAGATTCCTGACATTTACCAAAAAGGATAGTGTGCCTAGAACAAGAGATACTCCCTCTGCAAAGTTTCTAGATGCTGGCAGGGAAAAGTCTGTTTCCTATAGGTGGAAAGGTTATTTCTAAAACAGAGACAAAATAGAAGTTAGGCCAAAGAATCCTAGACAAGTTTGGATTGCTGCTACAGAGAGGCACCCTTTCATCCTTTGTGGTAAAGTCAGAAATTCAAGGCCATCATTATGACAATATGAACCCTATGACTGATAAAGTCTTTGTAGCACCAATGCAATATTCACAGTACCTATGGCAGCCATGACTATCACGGCACAATTCGGAATTCCAAAATACCACACTCTGCACAGGAAGGCAAAAACTAAACATTTATTCAGACCCAAATCCACAAGGCTTTCCACAAACCACATCCGTTACACTCATCAAAAGCAGGCTCTTAAACTAAATCATAAACAATCATAAATTCACTCATGCTACCCAGGAGCCTGCATCCTTCCTAGTTCTGACTGTTCTCAAGACTAACTTCCTCTCAGCTCTGCCCTAGTTCTGCCTCTTCCTGCTCCACCCATTAGGCAAAATCCTCCCATCCCATGCTCCGTGTGACTTAATAGGCCTATTAATAAATAGGAAATATTTTCCAATTCAAATTACTATTACAGTTTGTCAACCTTTGAAGGGTGGATTTTCCTTTTTTGAAAGGTTCAGACATTGATTAAATATATTAGCCCACTTCCAACATGTTGTGGGGTGGGGAGGAAAGGAAGGATTTAGAACATAACCCTTTACTGCAAACTTTGGTCTCTGCTACTGTTTTCATCACCACATGAAGAAAGACAGTTTCAAGATCTTTCAGGAGGACGCAAGGACATAAGAACATCTGCTCTCATTCTTACCCACTTTCATGCCCATGAATTCCTATCAGCATACAAAGAGGAAGAAAAAGAGACGTGTCTAGAGCAAAGACAGCATTTCCCAATAAAAATACCTGACCCAATGATATGTACAGACACAGACTGACATATGTATCCATATATCTATATAGATATATTAGATGGTACCAGCTTAACTGAGAAGGCTTGGTTATTGTGATGCTATCAGGGATTTTATCACTTATCTAAACTTTTGACCTCATTTCTAAGTGTCAAGAAGCATTTTCTCTAGTCAACTACCTCTTCCCACCACCAATCCCAGCTGGAGGAGAACACTGAAGATGAGTGGAAGGTGGGTCCCACCCCAGAAGCCCTCCCTTCCAAAACATAAAAAGTCTACTCTGTTCTCTGGCTAGCTGAATTCAAGTTCATGACAGCAGTAAAAAGAAAATTTGCCTCCCATGAGAAGAGGAAGACCTTCCACAGAAATTTAAATAACCACCACATTAAAAATAAAGTTCAAATGAACTGACTCAATTTCCTTGTAGGTTTGGGAGATGCTAGGTAAGCAATAATTTCATTTATAGGCTTTCAATTATGGATTTTTATTGCTGTTGAAACGTGCAAAAGGGTAAGGGTTGGGGAAAAAGGGGAGGAGAGGACTAATTTCTTTTCACTCTGTTTAGGACCAGGAGGTCAATTGGCCCACTTGCATTTTTAGGCCACTGTATTCCATGATACCCTTTAATTGGCCACCAGGAAAAAGCCTCTTCTTAGGGCTGCAAGGTCTTGAGATCAGGCCCAGGCTGAAGAGAAAGCTTAGTTTGTTATTGTAGAGTAAATCATTAATCTAATACAGTTGTTAATAATGAAAAGAGAGATAAAGATGGAGATCAGTTATAATAGCCTAGGAACACTAACTGATCACGGAAGAAGAAGCCATTACAACCAACTGAAAGGTGCGAACCTTTCGTAGAGTTCACACCTCTCTCACAAGCAATATAAAAGAACAGCTTTTCCTTCACGTCTCTTATCATTCAGAAAGGTCAAGGCTTGGTTCCTCATCTCAGGTTCTGGGAAGGCAGCCGCCGCCGCTATTGCTATCATGTCCTTTCCGAGCGCCCTCATGAAGCAGCCCCCCATTTATTCCACTGCTGGGGCGGTCCCCGTTCGCAATGAGAAAGGGGAAATTTCAATGGAGAAAGTGAAGGTGAAACGTTATGTATCTGGGAAGAGGCCAGACTATGCTCTTATGGAGTCCTCAGATGAGGAGGATGAAGAATTTCAGTTCATCAAGAAAGCCAAGAAACAAGAAGCAGAACCTGAGGAACAGAAAGAGGATTCACCTGGCGATCCCCGGCTTCAGCGTTTTCAGAACCACATCAATGAAAATGTTGAAGAAAGGTTGGCCCGGCACCGAAAAATAGTAGAGCCTGAAGTGGTGGGAGAAAGCAATTCTAAAGTAGAAGGAGATGCGAGGCTAACAGAGCGAGAGGACAGTAGTGAGGAAGAGGAGGAGGAAATTGAGTGGCGGCGTGGCATGATACGTCAGCGAGCACAGGAGAAGAAAAATGAGGAAATGGAAGTCATGGAAGTGGAGGATGAAGGGCATTCTGGTGAAGAATCAGAATCAGAGTCTGAATATAAAGAATATACAGACAACAGTAAGGATGAAATGGAACCCCGCCTCAAGCCAGTCTTTATTCGAAAGAAGGATCGGGTCACAGTTCAAGAGCTTGAGGCAAAAGCACTGAAATGCAAGGAGCTGGAACAGAAAGCAAAATGTCTGGCTGAGGAGAGGCGCAAGTATACACTCAAGATCATGGAAGAGGAGACAAAGAAGGAACTGGAGGAAAACAAACGTTCCCTCGCTGCGTTAGATGCACTCAATACAGATGACGAGAACGATGAGGAGGAATATGAGGCATGGAAAGTTCGGGAGCTAAAAAGGATCGAACGGGACAGACAGGATCGAGAAGCGATCGAGAAGGAGAAAGCAGAGATAGAACGTATGCGAAACCTGACAGAAGAGGAAAGACGAGCTGATCTCCGAGCAAATGGCAAAGTCATTACCAACAAAGCTGTTAAGGGCAAATTCAAGTTCTTGCAGAAGTACTATCACTGGGGTGCATTCTTCATGGATAAAGACGAAGAAGTATACAAGAGAAATTTCAGTGCTCCCACCCTGGAGGATCATTTCAATAAGACTATTCTTCCCAAAGTTCTGCAGGTCAAGAACTTTGGACGGTCGGGCAGAACTAAATACACCCACCTTGTGGATCAAGATACCACTTCCTTTGATTCAGCTTGGGGTCAAGAGAGTGCCCAAAATACCAGGTTCTTCAAACAAAAAGCAGCTGGGGTAAGAGGTGTATTTGAGAGGCCATCTGCCAAGAAGAGGAAAACTACTTAGAATTCAAGCACATACTTCCCTGACTGTGGGCACAGAGGGGAGTCTGCTTTGGGGTGTATTTTTTTCCTCAAGATTACTCAAAGCAGAACCTCCTGTCTGGAACCTTTTGAGCCTGGCACCCTTTTTATGATTCCAAAAGGACCTTAAAACAAGGGACTGCAAGAGGAATTTTTAATGCTGAAAAACCATATCTAGGTATAAGCCTAAGCCTGGGCTTGGTGACTAGATCCTAGACATAGTTTTATCACTTCTCATACAAACTCTGCGTTTTACGACTCAAGTTGGGACCGTGGGTTACAAAGAAATAATATAGTATCTCCTTAGAATTGGAAGAAATACTTATAGGGAACTTAAGCGTGTCAAAAACCCCCCCAAAAAACCAAAACCAAAACCAAAAAAACCAACAAAAACAACAGACGTGTTTGACACTTTCCTATCTTTCCTCTTTCTCTAGACTTGAATGTTATTTCATCTACTATAAATGTAGTGCCACTGTCTATAATATAATCTTACCATGAACCTTATGGTGCAGATAAAAAATGCAATTCAGATATAATGATCTCTAACTTATAAAAGTGCTTAATATTACTCTTACTTTTTTACTCTTTTACTTACTCAAGGCCCACGTTTTTTTCTTTGTCCTGACAAATACAATTTTAAAAAAAAAAGAAAAAAGAAAAAAGAAAAAAAAAGAAATGTCAAGGCTTTGGCTGGTGGAACTCATTCAGAATTTGTCCTGTTTCCTTGAGGAAAATTGCCGTTAATATTATGTCCTTTTATTATCAATATTAATTTGTAATATTCCCTTCTAATTTCAAAGGGCATCTCTCTTCTGCTAGGTTAGAGAGAAACCCTGCCTGGCTTTCGCTCTCTGGCGGCAGTGCCTGAGGATGCAGCATTCCCCGCTCCCACCCTTGACGCCCGCAGTCCCATGCCCGCATGCACTCGCCAAGGTTTCCCCCCATCCATGCCGCCCTTCTCAGAGGCCCAGTCCGGGCTCCTGGGGCTGCCGAGGCGGCGGCTTCCGGAGCTCCCCGGGCTGCCAGTGGCTTCCCTGCCCACAGCCGCCCTCACTGCGGGACGGCTACAGGAACCCGCATCAGACACCGCCCCTTGGGCCCCGTGTCCAGCCCCGCGAGCCGGCTCCCCTGCCTCGGTCTCCAGCTTCTCCCCAGGCCCGCCAACCAGGCCATTCCAGGGTTCACCCAGGACATCTACACCATTTGCTTCACCGCGTGGCAAAGAGAAAAAGAGTATCTAACGATGTGGAAAACTATTTCAAACCTTCAATGCTTGAGGACCCTTGGGCAGCACTAGAACCTGTTTCTGTTACAGATGTAAACCAAAAACACAACTACAAGCAAATAGTGTTTACTGGCAAAAGGGGGAGATATTTTAGTTAAACCTAAGTTCCAATGGAGCTCTGACATGTCAGAAAAAGAACAAGACATCTTTATTTTGAAACAAAATTGTACTCCACTGTCATCTGGATACAAATGCTGCCTCTCTGAAGACTTGCCCGCAACTGATTTAAAGAGATTTTGAGAGATTTCCTACGCCATGTGGACTGGGTGCTCAATTACTCTTGTAGACTAGTTACTAATCCTATTTCTTTTGTTAATATTTGTAGTAAGAGCTTTCTAAGTCCTTGTTTCTTAATGTTTTCTTCATGATGTTCTATCAACAGAATTTGGAACTCATAAAATGGCCTGTTTTGTAAATATCATGCTATTTAACACATTTAGTGTGATTCTGTGTACCACATATCTTTTGTAATTTTAACAAAATGTTCTACTTATCACTATTTCAGGAGAGGACTCGTGATCTTTGGAAATGAAATTGTTCAACTAATAATGCACATTTGGATTTTTGTTACCCGAGTTTTTACTTTCTTTCAAAAGCCACACTTTCATAATTAGGCTTCATTAGCAGTGTTTGCAGATTGTTTGCCCCATCCCCACCCCCTATGGAAGCATATACTGTTTAACAATAAATGAATGGAAAGTATTTACTTTAAGAAAAAGAGAGAAACCCTTCATAACCCATTAACACTGCGGAATGCCATCCAATTGCAATCTCTTTTCAAGGCCTGGGCTCTCCCCTCTTATCAGAAGCCAACCTGAGCTATTTCCACACTACTAGTTCTCTTACTCATCCTTTCTCTCTTCAAAGTTTAGGGTGACAGGTGGAGGTGGCAGAGGTAAGATGGAGACCTTCCTCAAGCAGCAGAGGCACTATCATAAAAAGAAGAAGCTACTTGTGGATGTAATTGGCCAAGGAGATGCTCTTTAAGAAGTCCATGCTCCAGGACCAGATCATCTCGGACCATCACACTTGCCCTATGCAGGACAATATATGGAAGTCAGAGGGAATCTGAGAGATTTATATGATGACAAGGAGGAGTTAAGAAAGGAGGACCTCAGTGCTATTTCAGGACCAAATGAATTTGCAGAATTCTGTAATAAGACTCAAATCAAAGAACTCCACCAGAAGCACCCAAATGAGATCTGTGTGTCAGTCAGTGGAATTTGAGGAGCTCCTGAAAACCAGAGAAAATCCTAGTGAAGAGGCACAAAACTTGGTGGATGTCACAGATGAAGGATATGACCTTTATCTACATCTTTATGACTGCTACCTTAAGTACGTTAACTTGAAAGCACCTGAGAAACTGGATTATATTGCCTACCTGTCTATCTTTGACCAGTTATTTGATATTCCCAAGGAAAGGAAGAATGCAGAGTACAAAAGGTACCTGGAGATGCTGCTTGAGTACCTCCAGGACTACATAGAGAGGATGAAGCCCCTACAAGACCAGAAGGAACTGTTTGGGAAGATTCAGAATGAATTTGAGAAGAAGTGGGACAATGCTTCCAAGGCTGGTGAAAAACACAAGCAGTGCACTGACCCATGCTGGAGTATATCTTGACCTCTCGCCATTTTCCTCCTGAGAGGAGTTGACCTCCTTGGGTCTGAACAGACTGAAATCTGCCCTCTTGGCCTTAGGACTGAAAGGTGAAGGCACAATGAAAAGTGAGCGCAGAGGCATGCACTAAGGACAAGTCCCTGGAATGCCTTGCCTCCTCTCTGTTTGCCAAGAATCTCAAATCAAAGGGAACCAAGAAGGACACTGAGAGGAACAAAGACACTGTTTTCCTTGAAGCTCAAATCTATGAATATGTAGAGATTCCTGGGGGACAGCTGCTTCTCACTCAGGAAAACATGCAGCGCAAACAGGCATGCACAAGAGTCTAAAGAGGAGGAAGAGAAGCAGATCATTGAGAGCGAAAGTGAAGATAAAGAGAATGAGATTATCTGCAACCCCAAAAACCTGCCCCTGTGGTGGAATCACAAACCCATTCCCTATTGGATGTATAAGCTGGATGGCGTCAACATCAACTATAACTGTGAGATCTGTGGCAACTGCACCTACCGAGGACCCAAGACCTTCCAGTGGCATTTTGCAGAGAGGCATCATGCTCACAGTATGAGATGCTTGGGCATTCCAAATACAACCCCTTTTGCTAATGTGACCCAAATTGAAGATGTTGTCTCTTTGTAGGCCAAATTGAAACTGCAGAAGACTTTTGAACGGTGGCAACTTGAAACTGAGGAGGAGTGTGAGGATGCCAGTGGAAATGTTGTGAATAAGAAAACGTTTGAGGACTTGAAACACCAGAGACTGCTCTAGTGGCTTAAGGCCAACTCTGTGACTTAGTTGAGCAATCTAGGATTTGTCATTTTTTTATTCTACACAGGCACATGTTCCTCAAGTCTGCTTTGTGAACTAACATTCTAGTATGTGTCTTAGGAAGATAAGACTTGTGGACATAGCGAAGATTGGAAACATGCATAAATTTTTGTTGTATATTAAAAAGCATTCTAAAAAAGTTTGGGGTGACCTGGCTTACAAAAGAGAAACTTAGAGAAATCCAGAATTGCTTCCTTAGCCCATATTACTTGAGGCTGTTGGAAAGTCAGTTTACAACCCTCCCCCACAAGGGGAAGGTGTGAACTTATCCCATCTCCTTCTTAGGTATCCACCAATCAGTACTGAAATTCACTTGTCAGGGGAAGTCCCTAGCAATTTGCTGTCAGGGAGGCAGACCTGGATCTAAAGCAGGCTGAGGGATACTCTCCCCTATACCTTGGCATTCTTAGTCTCTAGGAAAGAGACCATTTGACTTCCATTTCTTGATTGAGTCAAGGCAGCCCCAGGAAAATTAAAGGAGGGATTGGAGCCAGCTCTGAAGAGGTGCAGGGACCATTCAAATAAACAAGGCAGCCTCTGCCTTTGCTTGAGAGCAGTAGATTCCAAAATGGCTCCTTAGGTCATGCAAGGAAAGTATATGAAAGTGCTATGGACTTCTTTGAAGAGGAACACATCTCTATGTGGCCTTTGCAAGGTTTGAAGAAATTCGGAAAGAATTTGAATGGACACAAGTGATCAATAAATATGTCGTGGACAGAATTTCAAAGCAGGCAGCCCTTGAGCTCTTTAAAAATTACAGTCTTTGAAAAGAATTGTGGGGATAGGAGTGATATTGAAGACATCATTGTGAGTAAACAGAGATTCCAGTATGAAGAGTAGATAAAGGTCAATCCCCACAATTACAGTGCCTGGTTTGATTATTTTTGATTACTGGAATGACATGCCCAGGAACAACTGACAAACTGAATTTGGGTATGGAAAGAAAATTTTGTTTTCACTTAGAGAAGCACCAGTTAGAGGGTAAATTTTCTTCCTACTTTTTAGAATCAAGCTTTACTTGGTAAATGATCTTGAATACCAAAAGTTTGTAAATTCAAATGTGATAACATCCTCAAAGGAAGTTTTGGACTTGATATTCAATAGGAATCTTGCAAAATGTTAACCCTTTCCTAGTTCACTAGAAGGGGGAGTTGATTTAAGGAAGAGACTTTGAAATTAATGAAATTTATTGGTTGAAGAAATTTGTTTTGCAGAGCATAAGGTTCTGGTACCCACCAACCCCATGTTAACCTTAAATGTGGAGATACAGTCTACTTGAAAATTAAGCCTCTTAATTTTACATGTTGTTGAGGATTTCAGGGTAGCCTCAGCATTTTCCTTAACTGTCCTCTAGCATGGCTTCCTTGTGTTCCTTTTCTTTTCTGTAGAAGAACTCTTTTCTCCTTATATCTATCTATATCTTTGTAAAGCTAATGGGAGATTTTTGTGCAAACTTAAGTCTACAATTTCTCCCTCTCTGAAGGTATTTTATTACCTACAAATGCTCACCCAGTATCATCAAGGCAGAATGTTTAAAACTGTAAAAGTAAATTTTTCTACTTAAGGTGTATTTTGATCTAGGTTTTCTCTATAGTGGCCTTATGTATGTTACTCTTCTAAGAACTATTTGTAGAAGGAATGTCCAGAATTTGAAAATATCACTCTTTTGATTTAGAATAGAATATAAACTGTGTCCAGATTCTGCAAAGTGAAGAATCGTGAAGAAATGAAGTGTGGTTTAATTCAGAAAAATGCTTTGAGTTGATCTTTATAAAGGACATGTCAGACCTCAAGTGGTAATTGAGCAGTCAGGTGTGTTGACAGCAGCTAACTAGGACTGAGAGAGTTTAGAACCCCACTCCCATGCCTCAGTAGGAGTACAAGTAATTACAGGCTTCCTAAAGTTTTTTTTCCCCACTAGTAAGAATATCTTAATGGATTTCTGAGGACTTTATCCCAGAATCCCATGACTCTTCAACATATTGGAACTTTTGGGAGAATGAGAGAAGGGATTTGATCTAGAAAATTGCCTGAATTGTGCCCAATCAAGCAAGAGTATAGTAATGATAGTTGGGTTTCTTTTTTGGGGGGAGGGGAAGGCAGTGATTTGTCCAGGGTTTCACAGCTAGCAAGTTTCAAGTGCCTGAGTCTGGATTTGATTTCAGGTCTTCCTGACTGCAGGGCCAATGCTCTATTCCACGGTGCCACTTAGCAAAGTATAATTACCTATTTCCCTAATGCATAGGTAAATTACCTATACAATTGGGAAAGTAAAGATCTGAGTAAGCCAAGAAATGGTAGCTCTCCTAAAATCTTTAGAATCTATAGGAAACATTCAAGAATCTGCCATTGAACTGAAAACTCATGTCTCTGGGTAACAGCATAGCTAAATGTATGTCTCAGTTTTACCAAAAGGATTAGGGAACTGAAGCCCCAGGGATGTACATATCACAAATTTCCAGAAGGGCTTTTATGCTTACTGATGACTTGTGAGAACAAAATTTCTTGAGGGTTCATCACTAATTACTCCAAGTATAAAAAGAATGAGTGGAGTGGTTGGATCTGATGAATGTTTCACTTTCCACAAAAACCACCCAACTCACATGGAAACAGGTCAGCTGGCACAATGAGAACATTATCATACCCTCAAGATAAGACTTCTATTTGTTCTATGAATCGTTTTCCCCAAGTAGCAACATTTGCTCTGGATGAAGGCAAGGTTGCCCTCTCAAGCTCTATAGTACTTAATTTATCCCCAGAATTGATGATCCAGTGTGAGGAGGACAGATTTCTGGTGATGAGCTGTATGACAGGGAAATCAACATCCTGGCATATGGGGGATTGTAGAGATAGTAGCCAACACCATCACCTTTGAAAAAAATTGTGGACAATGAATTAGGTTGCCACATGAGCAAGGGTACATACTAATGCAACAAGATATGTACCCTTATTTCTTTCTAGTCCCCCAAATCATAATCTCCATTCAAAATAAAGCATTTCCATGGTATTGAAGGAGATTCCATATGTCTACCCCAGAATGCTTGTAAGACTCCACAGTACAATTTTGACCAGTGATACTATTTAAATATGATGTCTGATTTGGACTTTATATCTATATCCATATATATCACAAACAGCATTGAAGGCAACTATGAATATGCTGAATCATAAAGAATAACAGCTTCTCCATATAGAAGGCAGAAGAACAACATTTATTCGGACACTATGAAGCCAAATCCGTCACAGCAACCAAGAGGTCAATATGCATTAGCACAGCAGAGGACAAAGTCATTCACAAGCCTTCCCTCCTCTTCCGCCCCTCCGCCCTGCTCCATAGTCAGTCTCCCCAAAAGCACTCACAAGACTTGCTATGCCTGCATCCTCTATTCTCTCCCTTAAACAGGCTCACCAGCTTCCTCCCAGTTCTGCTACACCCATTCAGCAAGCTTCTCCCACCATGTATGACTTAGGCTTCCATGTGATTTAAGCAAGTCACATGGCCCTATGAATGAATGGGAAAGATCTTCCCATTTAAATCTCCATTACACTCTACAAGTTGAATCTGAACCCTGGTAGAAATTAAATGTGGTGAACACTTATCTTACTCTGCACCTCTTAATTTTAACAATGGTGTTTCCCAAGAGTACCCTACCATCTTGGATAGAACAATTATAAACAATGGCAAGGTAGCTGCATATCTCTCAAATGGCTAGAACTAAACTCTAGTCCTATTACTTCTCCTACTGAATGTGGGGTACAAGTTTGATAACATGAGTTGTGTCACTGGATATTAGACAAGTATCTCAAAGGGGGATGTTATTGAACTCAATGAACCTAGGTCACTTTTTAGCATTTTTTCAAGTGATGTGGTAATGTTAAACAAGTCCCTGGCTAGAAGACCTTGCCATGTACTTGAACAGTTCAATGTAAAGCAAGTTGGCAATAAGGACACAGTCATATTGGACTTCTGGTCCCAGCTACAGGTAGTACCATAATAATTGTCCTTGAATATTCAAATTGACTGGTAGGTATTTATTTTAACTCTATGCCTTCATGATAGCCTTTGAGCTACAGGGGGGTTGAGAGGGTTCTCTTTTTGTTTTTATAATTAGACATCTTAAAACAGATTAGTGAAAACTGTGAATATTAGAGCCCACCTGAGATTCAGGTGAATCTGACTGTTCTGGAATTAGAACAGAATTACCAGATCCATTCAAAGTGTCTCTTCTAAGAAGCTCACTGCTGCCATTGTTAGCATCATTTGAATTTGAAAGTGGATATATTGCTTTTGGATCACGTATACATGACAAAATTATGAAATATGGAATATATTAGCATCTGGTTGCAGAAAGCTTTATAAAAGAAAATATTGCCCTAATTATGGGGGTTCTGGGAGGTTGGGACTTGGGCAAAGATATGACGATCAAAATTGAAAATTGGCAAAAGGTTCATGCAATTCTCCCCAGGTTTCTCTGAAACTGTATTCTTCATTTTTAAAAAAATTTAACTTTTAACATTCATTTTCACAAAAATTTGGGTTGCAAATCTTCTCCCCATTTCTCACCCCCAAATGCCGAGCATTCTAATTGCCCTTATCACCAATCTGCCCTCTCTTCTAACATTCCTCCCCTTCCCCTTATCCCCATCTTTTCTTTTGTCCTCTAGAGCAAGAAAACTTTCTATACCCCATTACCCGTATTTCTTATTTCCTAGTTGCAAGAACAATACTCAACAGTTGTTTCTAAAACTTTGAGTTCCAACTTCTCTTCATCCCTCCCTCCCCACCTTTGGGAAGGCAAGCAATTCAATATAGGCTATATCTGTGTAGTTTTGCAAATAACTTCCATAATAGTCATGTTGTGTAAGACTAACTATATTTCCCTCAATCCTATCCTATCCTGCCCCTCATTGCTTCTATTCCCTTTTGATCTTGCCCCTCCCCAAGAGTGTTGATTTCAAATTGCTCCCTCCTCCCACTGCCTTCCCTTCCAATCATCCACCCTCCCCCTCGCTTATCCTCTTTCTCCCCCACTTTCCTGTATTGTAAAATAGGTTTTCATACCAAAATGAGTGTGCATTTTATTTCTTCCTTTAGTCGAAAGTGATGAGAGTAAGCTTCATGTTTTTTTCTCTCACCTCCCCTCTTTTTCCTTCCAACGAAGTCTTTTGATTGCCTCTTTTATGAGAGATAATTTGCCCCATTCCATTTCTCCCTTTCTCCTCCCAATATATTTCTCTCTCACCACTTAATTTCATTTTCTAAAGTTATGCTCCCACCTATTCAATTCACTCTGTGGTGTGTGTGTGTGTGTGTGTGTGTGTGTGTGTATGTGTGTGTGTAATCCCACCAACTACCCAGATACTGAAAAGTTTCAAGAGTTACAAATATTGTCTTTCCATGTAGGAATGTGAACAGTTCAACTTTAGTAAGTCCCTTATGACTTCTCTTTGCTGTTTACCTTTTCATGCTTCTCTTTATTCTTGTGTTTGAAAATCAAATTTTCTTTGCAGCTCTGGTCTTTTCATCAGGAATGCTTTAAAGTCCTCCATTTCATTGAAAGACCATTTCCCCCCCTGAAGTATTATACTCAGTGTTGCTGGGTAGGTGATTCTTGGTTTTAGTCCTAGTTCCTTTGACTTCTGGAATATCCTATTGCACGCCCTTTGATCCCTTAATGTAGAAGCTGCTAGATCTTGTGTTATCCTGATTGTATTTCCACAATACTGGAATTGTTTGTTTCTAGCTGCTTGCAATATTTTCTCCTTGACCTGAAAACTATGGAATCTGGCCACAGTGTTCCTAGTAGTTTCTCTTTTGGGATCTCTTTCAGGAGGTGATTGGTGGATTCTTTCAATATTTATTTTGCCCCCTGGTTCTAGAATATCAGGGCAGTTTTCCTTGATAATTTCATGAAAGATGATGCCTAGGCTCTTTTTTGATCAAGGCTTTCAGGTAGTCCCATAATTTTAAAATTGTCTCTCCTGGATCTATTTTCCAGGTCAGTTGTTTTTCCAATGAGATATTTCACATTATCTTCTATTTTTTTCATTCTTTTGGTTTTGTTTGGTGATTTCTTGGTTTCTCAGAAAGTCATTAGCCTCCATCTGTTCCATTCTAATTTTTAAAGACTTTTGAACCTCCTTTTCCATTTGGCTAATTTTGCCTTTTAAAGCATTCTTCTCCTCATTGGCTTTTTGAACCTCTTTTGCCAATTGAGTTAGCCTATTTTTCAAGGTATTATTTTTTTCAGCATTTTTTGGGGTCTCCTTTAGCAAGATGTTGACCTGCTTTTCATGCTTTTCTTGCATCTCTCTCATTTCTCTTCCCAGTTTTTCCTCCACCTCTCTTACTTGATTTTCAAAATCCTTTTTGAGCTCTTCCATGGCCTGAGACCATTGAATATTTATTTTGGATGTTTGGGATACAGAAGCCTTGACTTTTATGTCTTTCCCTGATGGTAAGCATTATTCTTCCTCACCCGAAAGGATGGAAGGAGATATCTGTTCACCAAGAAAGTAACCTTCTATGGTCTTATATTTTTTCCCTTTTTTGGGCATTTTCCCAACCAGTTACTTGACGTTTGGGTCCTTTGTCAAGAGTAGGGTATACTCTGGGAATCTGTAAAATCTCAATTCTTCCAAGGTGGCACAATTAGGCATGTACTAGTCTGAGTGCAGTGCAGGGAGGGATTTTTGTGCCCAGAATCTTAGAGTATCCTCTCTCCATGGCCACCTGACCTCCAGTTCTGCCAAGCCAGCACTAGGGGGCTGGGATTCAGTCAAGCTGTGGGGGTAGGGCCACTATTCAGCATCAGACAAAGACCAGCTGCCTCAGGGGGTCTACACAAGGCTGAGGTAAGACTCAGTTCTTCAGTGCCCCCAGGGGTTTTTACTCTCCAACAATGGGGTGGTCTGTAAGGGCTGATGTGCAGCCTTTGTGGCCGCTGCTTGCTCCTGGAGCTATGGGAAGGCCCTTCTCCCTTCCTGGTCAGCTGAAACAACCGTATCACTGACCTTAGGCACCTGTGGGTTGAAGGATCTGAGGACCCCCTGCTGTGACTGGAGATTCCGCTTCTGAGGTGTCCTCCCTCCTACCAGCGGTCTCGTCACACCACACCACACAGCCAAGGCTGGGCTGGGCTCCACACTCTGCTCTGCGTCTGGTGCACCTGACGTTTCCTGTGGGCCTTTCAGGTCACCCTGGGCTGGAAATATCCTCCACTATGTTGTTCTCTACTTCTGCTGCTCCAAAATTTTTTGAGAGTCCCTCTCTACAGGTATTTTATAGGCTGTGTAGGGAGACCCTACGTAAGTGTGTCTTTCTATTCTACCATCTTGGCTCCGGCCCCCTCTATTCTTCATTTTTTTTAACAGCCTCAATATTTCATTGCACATTTAACTAGTTAAGAGCAAGGAAAACAACTAACACAGTAATATTGTAAATAAATGGCTCTGACTACTGTAAGCCATCTTAAGCTGTATCCTTGAATCTCATTGTCCAGAATTTAAAGAGCCTAAATCAGAAGTAAACCATCATGGATCTTGGAAGCAAGAGAAATGATGAAACTAGGCAGGACTAATAAAAGAATTTGCTGTATATCAAGTTTGGATCCAGCCAAAGAGTTGCCCTTGAGGATCTAGAAGGCCACATGTGACCTTGAGGCTGTAGGTTCCCCAACCCTGAGGAAAGCATGATGACTTGGGCAGACTACATTATACATGAGTAATGACTGAGGAACTTCCACATACAAGCCTTTCTTGCTCTGTGGAAAGGACTAAGGGTATGTGTGTCTTATGATATTTTGAGTTGACCTCAAATAAGAATAGAAAGCAATACTTTAAGATCCCTGGCATTTACAAGAAAGGAAAGTGTGCCTTGACAAAGATACTCTCCCTTCCAAAGTTTCTGTCTGCAGATAGGGAAAAGTCAGGATTTCATATAGGCAGAAGGCATATTTCTAAAACAGAGACAGATTTGTCAAGATAGATGTTAGGCTAAAGTATCCCCGAGAAATTTTGATTGCTGCTACAGAGAAATAACCCTTCATTCTTTGTGGTAAAGTCAGAAATTCAAGGGTTTTCATTATGACAGTGTATTCCCTACAACCCATCAGGTTTTACAATCTTTGAGGGTTTTTTGTGGGTTTAAGTGTTCAGAGATTGGTTAGATATATTAATCCACCTCCAACATGTTGTGTGGTGGGGAGGAAAAAGAGGGATGTTGATTGGTGTCCCTAAATAGAGACTGTTTCAAGATTCTTCAGGAGGACCCAAGGGCATAGGTATATCAGCTCTCAACCTTACCCACTATCATGCCCATGAATTCTTTTACCAATATACAAGACACATTGGGAGGAGGAAGAAGAGATACTTCTAGAGCAAAAACAATCTTCCCAATAAAAGCTACTCCACTCAATTATTATGTACACATACATATATGAGGGTATAAATATTAGATGGTACCAACTTAGCTGAGAAGACTTGGTTATTATGATGCTATCAGGAATTTCATCGTTTTTCTACCTTTTGACCTCATTCTAAGTGTCAAGAAGCATTTTCTCTAGTCAGCTACCTCCCCCCACCCCACCCAGGCCAATCACAGGTGGAGAACCATGAAGATGAGTGGAAGGTGGGTAGAAAACCAGAAGCCATCCCTTCCAAAACAGAAAAAAGTCAACTCTATTCTCTGGTTAGCTGAATTCAAGTTCATGACAGCAGTAAAAAGAAAATTTGCCTCCCATGAGAAGAGGAAAGACTTCCGAGGAAATTTAAATAACAGAGTAAAAAAAACAAAAACAAAACACACTTCAAAGAAACTGGCTCAATTCTCTACTAATTTTGTGAGATGCCAAGCAAGCAATGAGAATGCAGCTGAAACTGAGTGAGCATTTGTGCAGGATCCCCCAACATCAGTGTACCAGTTGTCTGCCAATTGAACATTCCAAAGACCATCATTCACAGGATACCAAATATGAAGCTACACAAGTATGGCTTACAAGGTTACAGCTGTTCAGATGCCTGAAAGAGATTCCTCTTCAAGGTTAAACTTTTGTCAAGTGATGAAATAAACTGAAAATTCCAGTGACCCTCTGAATAAATTAACCTTTTCTGATCCAGCCATTTTTCACAAAAGTGGCTTTGTTAACCATCATAATTGCCACAGTTGAGGTGCAGAAAAGTTTCAGGAAGTCTGGCAACACGAGACAGATCCTCAAAAGTTAACGTTTGTTCCTAAAACTTTGAGTTCCAAATTCTCCATCCCTCCCTCCAGAAGGGAGGGATGACAGAGGAGAGGGCAGATTGGAGATAGGGAAAATTAGATTGCTTGGGGTATTGGGGTGGGGGGAGGGGATAAAAGGGGAGAAAATTTGGAACCCAAAAATTTGTGAAAATGAATGTAAAAAATTAAATAAATAAATAAAATTAAAAGAAAAAAAAATTAAAAGAAAACCCAAATGCCAAAAAAAAAAAAAAAATGAACTTTTGGTGTTTCACTAAAAAGTCTTGCATGATTGGCCATGAAGTTTGCTAAAGCAGGTGCTTTGGAACACTTAGAGATTGATCATATATTCAAGAGTTCATGATCATCCACTGTATCTCAGGTCATTTCCAGTCATCTTGACTTTTGTCTTGCAACTGGACTTTGACTTTGGAAGAGGAAGTAAGGCTGATAGCTAGACTGGTCCTCTTCAGAAATGAAGTATAAACAACTCTTGATAGGTGGATGGAATTAGAGACTTCCAAAACTTTAAGAAAATTGGTATTATGAATTGAGAAACAAGATGGTTGTGCTGGTACGTGGTATGGGATGTCTAGAGATCGAGGGGCTGCCTCAGAGAAAGCAGCTCTAGGTGCTTAGAGAAAAGACTGGATGCAAGAATAAGGAAGATCAGGAACCAAAAAGTAAACACTTCAAAGAAGAGGAAAGAGATGAGAAACACAGGGAACTCAAATTGGGGAACAATATACCTGAGAATGAGGAGCTAAAGAGGAGGAAGGTGCCTCAGGCCAAAACAGCTTCAGTGGAAAAGAAAGTAGATCAGCTGGAAGCAGCAAAGACTGAAGCAATTATGGAGGAAGTGGATTTGGCTAATCTTGCCCCCAGAAAATCATATTGCGACTTAAAGAGAAATGTGGCTAAGAAACTGGAAAAGCTAGATAAGACAGAGCCATTGCAGAGTTAATCTGAGAAACACTTAGAGGCCAAGGAGATGACCTGGAATCTGCAAAGTCAGGAGAGAGTGACTGAGATTAAAACAGCTTCTTCCTTGACCATACAAGACAGCAGTGTCCACTGATTCTTTTGGGGCAGGGACAAAGGCCCACCACCTTCTGTGTTGGTCCTCAGAGTGACCTCCACTACAGTATTCCTTTTAAAGTCTATCTGAGTGCACCTTAGAGCACATTTTAGAGATGTGACAAGTATGTCTGGTTTAATTATCACAATCTAAACTAAAAACAAAGCCTTAACACAATACATTAGTGAGAGCTTCTCTGCTGTTATTACCATGTTAACATTTTCTACCAACTCACATATTCCCTTTTTATTTTACTTTTCAAAAAAATCTGTTTATTATTTAACATTCTTTTTAAATTTTGAGTTCCAAATTCTCTCCCTCTCACTCCCTTCTGCACCCACTGACAAGGCAAGCAGAAATATTAATTACACATGTGAAATCATGTAAAACATTTCTACATTAGAATTCTTAAGAAAAATAGAAAAAGTGAGAAAATTACATACTTCAGTTAGCACTCAGAGTCCCATAATGGCATATTCTGAAGAGATAACTTCAGTCTTTATTGACAACATCAATCTTCTGTGATATCATAAATATCAGTCAAGTTGATCAAATGCTGGCCAGTTGGCAGCCTGATTCTGGATATATGGGGGGCAATGGAAGGCAGGAAGCAACTCTGCTATAGTACAATATGCATATGTGTATACATTTTGGAATTTTTCTATTTCTCAGAAATACAGACCCAAATGTGAATGACACTACAAAAAAAAAAAAAAGAAAATCTGGAGTTTCCTTATCCCCCCCAAAATAAGTCTCTTATTTTAGAAATCGTGCCATCAAAAAAGGAAGAAAACCCTCAGCTTTCCAATTCTTCCCAAAGAAGTAGTAACCTCCAGATTTCTCTTTCTTCTTGCCAATTTCTTTCCATGCAATCTGATAGTCACAGCCTGGATTTTTGGTGTATGAATTTCTTAGGAGGTCCAATGTGAGCTATCAGGTCTTTCTTTTAGGGGGAGTAGGAGAATACCTTCTTCAATCAGTCTTCTCAGCCTGAAATCCTGTCATAATCCAATTCCCTTTTTTCAATTTATTTATCTATCTATCTATCTATCTATCTATCTATCTATCTATCTATCTATCTATCTATCTATCTATCTATCTATCTAGTTATTTATTTATTTAATTAACTTTTTACATTCATTTTCACAAAATTTTGGGTTCCAAATTTTCTCCCCTTTTAACCCCTCCCCCCACCCCAATACGCCAAGCAATCTAATTTTCCCTATCTCCAATCTGCCCTCTCTTCTGTCATCCCTCCCTTCTCTTGTCTCCATCTTCTGTTTTATCCTGTAGGGCCAGATGACTTTCTATTCCTCATTAACTGTATGTTTTCTTTCCTAGTAGCAATAGCAATACTAAACAGTTCTTCCTAAAACTTTGAGTTCCAAATTCTCCCCATCCCTCCCTCCCCATCCATTCCCTTTGGGAAGGCAGGCAACTCAATATAGGTCATATCTGTGTAATTTTGCAAATGTCTTCCCTGATAGTCATGTTGTATAAGACTAACTGAATTACCTTCCATCCTACCCTGCCCCTCATTGTTTCTCTTCTGTCTTTTGATCCTGTCCCTCCCCAAGTGCTGACTTCAAATTGCTCCCTCCTCCCTTTGCCCTCCCTTCCATCATCCCCCCCCTTGCTTATCTCCTTCTCCCCCACTTTCCTATACTGTAAGATAGGTTTTCATACCAAAATGAGTGTTCATTTTATTCCTTCCTTTAGTCAAATGTGATGAGGGTAAACTAATTGTTTTTTTTTCTCAGCTTTCCTCTTTTTCCCTCCACTAAGAAGTCTCCTACTTGCCTCTTAAATGACATATAATTACCCCATTCCATTTCACCCTCTTTCCTCCCAGTACATTCCTCTCTCACCATTTACCTTAATTTCTTTTAAGATATGGTCCCATCCTATTCAATTCACTCTGTGCTCTCTGTCTCTGTATGTGTGTGCATGTGTGTATGTGTGTGTGCATGCATGTATGTACATGTGTGTGTGTGATCCCACCAACTACCCAGATACTGAAAAGTTTTAAGAGTTACCAATATTGCCTTTCCATGTAGGAATGTAAACAGTTCACTTTTGGTAAGTCCCTTAAGATTTCTCTTTGCTGTTTACTTTTTCATGCTTCTTCTCATTCTTGTGTTTGAAAGTCAAATTTTCTTTTCAGCTCTGGTCTTTTCATCAAGAATGCTTGAAAGTCCTCTGTTTCATTGAAAGACCATATTTTCCCCTGAAGTATTATACTCAGTTTAGCTGGGTAGGTGATTCTTGGTTTGAGTCCTACTTCCTTTGACTTCTGGAATATCCTATTCCACGCCCTTCGATCCCTTAATGTAGAAGCTGCTAGATCTTGAGTTATCCTGATTGTATTTCCACAGTACTGGAATTGTTTCTTTCTAGCTGCTTGCAAGATTTTCTCCTTGAGCTGGGAATTCTGGAATTTGGCCACAATGTTCCTAGGAGTTTCTCTTTTTTGGATCTCTTTCAGGTGGTGATCGATGGATTCTTTCAATACTTATTTTGCCCTCTGGTTGTAGAATGTCAGGGCAGTTTTCCTTGATAATTTCTTTGAAGATGATGTCTAGGCTCTTTTTTTGATCATGACTTTCAGGTAGTCCCATAATTTTTAAATTGTCTCTCCTGGATCTATTTTCCAGGTCAGTTGTTTTTCCCATGAGATATTTCACATTCTCTTCCATTTTTTCATTCTTTTGATTTTGTTTGGTGACTTCTTGGTTTCTCGTAAAGTCATTAGACTCCATCTGTTCCATTCTAATTTTGAGAGAACTATTCTCTTCAGTGAGCTTTTGAACCTCTTTTTCCATTTGGATAATTCTGCTTTTGAAAGCATTCTTTTCCTCATTGGCTTTTTGAACCTCTTTTGCCAATTGAGTGAGCCTATTCTTCAAGGTGTTATTTTCCTCAGCATTTTTTTGGGTCTCCTTTACCAAGCTATTGACCCGTTTTTCATACTTTTCTTGCATCTCTCTCATTTCTCTTCCCAGTTTTTCCTCCACCTGTCTAACTTGCTTTTCAAAATCCTTTTTGAGCTCTTCCAAGGCCTGAGCCCACCTGACATCCCCCTGGGATGTCTGGGGTACTGTGGCCCTTCCTTCCACGTCTTTCCCTGATGGTAAGAATATTTCCTCGTCAGATCCGGAAGTCAGGATCATTTTCATCTGTTCGAAAAAACTCTCCATAGTCTTATTTTTCTTCCCTTTTCTAGGCATTTTCCCAGCCAGTTACTTGACTTCTGAGACTCCTGTCTACCCCCGCCTATATCTACCCAGCCAGTGCTTGGGGTCTGAGGTTCAAATGGGCTTTCCGCAGCAAGCTTTAGTTCTGGTGCTGGGGTGGGGGCAGGGCCGCCTCCCAGTCTCAGCTCCCTCAGGGGCTTTATGCAGAGACCTTCAGGAACGGAGTGGGTGGGGCTGTGGGGGGCCCCGCCTCCCAGGCTCATTTCCCTCAGGGGCTTTATGCAGAGGCCTTCAGTAAAAGAGCGGGGTGGGGCAGGGCCGTCTCCCAGGCTCAGCTCCCTCAGGTTGTTTATGCAGAGACCTTCCATAATGACGATCCTGCCTGCTGCTGGGGGGAGTCCTGGGCTGGCCGCAGCCGCTGCCGCCCACGCCTCTGCCTCTGCCGCTTCCTGCCCCTGTCTCTGCCGCCGCCGCTTCCTCCCGAGGGGGCCCGAGTCACGGAGACACTCAGCTCCCCCTCTCGTCCAGCCTAGCCTTCTCTCTCACTGACCTGTAGCTTCTGTGGGCGGAGGGACTTTCCCAGCTGCTGGAGCCTCCATCCCTGAAGCCTGCACAGGTCAGCTTCTCTGGGGCCGCAGCCAGGGCAGCGCTGGGGGTGGGGTCTGCTTTCTGGGGTGCGACAGACCCTGGGGATGGGTCTCCAGGGCTCCTTGGAACAGAAATCTCTTCCACTCCGTTTCTGTACCCCTTTCAGTGGTCCAGAAGATATGGGGTCTCTTTTTACATTAATTCTATGGGCTGTGCTTTTGGAGCTCATAAACATGCGTCCTTCTACTCCACCATCTTGGCTCCACCCCCAATTCCTTTCTTCCTTATAGATCCCTGGAGATCCAGAGAGTTCAAAACAGTACAAATGATTGGTCAAAGGAGTCTCCCACAATTCTAACCTGAGATCAGATTTTGTCCTTCCTAATGCAAGGTACTGAGTCCTTGGATGTTCCTTCTCAGTGACTTTTCATGTGCTCCAGAAATATCTAACCCACTGAGGAAAATGAATCCCAGTAGTTAAACAAACATAGAAAAAACAAACACCAAAGACTTGAGTTTATCAGCTCAGAAATCTAAACCATCATGATACAGTACAATTCTAGTCAATCACAATGAGAGAATTGTGACTGGAAAAATCAAATGTGAATCAAATGGGAGAATAATCTAAAATCACTTTGGTCAACTGTGCATTAACACATTCCCAGAACCCTGGGAAAGAGGCATTTATATTTACCAACTGCATTCTTAGAGAAAAATGTAAGTCATCAAGTTCTGGAATATCCTAGTCTTTGATGGATTAATGTTGGAGGTCACCCAATAAAAGCAAAGGGCCATGTTCATCTTGGAAATTAAATGTCACAGAAGGGCTGGTCTAAAAGTGATCAATGAGATTTGTGACCAGGAGAAGCAATCACAAATACTTCCTTGTGATGCTGTGTACCAATGTTGGGAGGCAAGAAAGTTTCATTTTCAAATCTTTAATTTTTGTCCCCCAGGCTGGTCGGGATGGATGAAGAAGGCATTGTCAAGATCTGTCTTTGAGTGTGGCCACTCATCAGCACAGAACAAGACCTTGGTGATGTTATGCAGTTTTTCACTGGAAGATGGAAGATATATTGATTTCTCAAACTGATGGGACAAAATCCTTTGGTTCTGATCATGTGTTTCATACCAACGAAACAACAAAAAAAGTCCATGAAGAAATGGCAGTACCCCTTAATATGTTCTCTTCCATACAGGGCTATAATGGTATAATATTTGCCTATGAACAAACTGCTTCAGGAAAACCCTATACAATGATGGGTTCAAGCAGATGGCTTGGGTGTAATACCTAAGGCAATTAATGATATTTTCATAAAGCTTAAGGAAGTTATCTAGCTAAATTAGTAACAGATCAAGGATGCAGATAGTATTAAGATTATAATAATTATCACCCTTTACTGAACAGAAAAATCATCAGTTTAATTAATTTGTTATATCTCTTATGTTAGTGCTGACCCAAAACAGAAAGAACATGAATTCACATTTTTCTTTTCTTCCCTTTCCCTTCCTATTTATCTACTTTACTACACCCCCTAAAAAAATCTTTATAAACTCCTATATTTTCAGTCATAAAAAATAAACAGGAACTTTTCATTTCCCTCTGGTGACCATTTATCAGCTATAAAAGAGCTAAATGTAAGATAAAAAAAGCAGACTCCGAAGATGGGGAAACTGAGGCAAACAGGGTGAAGTGACTTACCCAGGGTCACTCATCTAGTAAGTGTCTGAGGCCCAATTTGAATACTGCTCTATCTGCTGCACCAGCTACCTGACAACTGTACAAAAAGTAAAAAAAAAAAAGATTGTACTGTCACTGAAAGAAGGTCAAGTTTAGTGAACACAATTTGTACAAGATTGAGAAATAATTTAATAGGAGATCACACATCACATTTCATGACGATAGATTTATCAATTATAAATTATTGTGATGGGACTCCATTTATCCAACCATGATTGAATTGCAGGTATGGGTTGACTACAGATACAGGAGTTCAGCAAAAATCAAGAAAAGCATTCTGTAAGAATCAATTGCCTGTGTGGAACTTAATAAAAAATATTATATATCTTTTAAAAAATTCTGTTTTCCACGATCCTAGATGACAAGGGTTATAATCTAGCATGACAGGGTAGAAGTCAGAAACTAATGCACACGTCCAAGGAGCTGTGTGAGGAAGGGCTTATCAGAGAGGGGAACATGGAGTCACATGGCTAGGGGATGGTATTGTGAGCGATCCAAAGTTAGGAAAACAGTATAAGAAACCCCATCTTTCCACATGTGTGGTAGTCACCCTGTAACCCTCCTGGGGAGGCTACCCATCCCATTCATGGGGAATGGACATAAAGATCAAACAAGTTTTCCTGATTTCACAACAGGTATTGTTCTTTGCTTAAGGTGAGCATGTTTCTCACTGTTGGGGGCTTGTTAGATGGGCTCACTTCTAACACCCACCCTGCACTTGAAAGCTTCCAGTGAGTTTAAGTCCAAATACCAGATGGAACCCATTTCACTTCTGGATAGAACTGAATGAAAATAACCTTTTCCCATTTCATTCCTGACCAGAAGCATCCAATCTGCAAGGATCTCCTGGTGAATTTATATGTTCATGTGAAAAATAAGTCTCAGAAGATCTTGAATAGTTCTCTCGCTTTGAAAGAAGAATGTCAGGTAATGATCTTGCTTGGTAATGGAGCCAATGTCAAATTTTCTAGAAAGATCAACTATTCTTTGCTGCTTTTTCAGACTGGTACAGTTAATCCTGAGTCAAAGATGAGAAGGCAGGGAGATACGTTCCAAGCAGTCTATCCTACCTATTCATAAGAACAGGTATATTCCTGAGCACCTATAAAGTACTTAATTAACACTGTTAAGTTTTATCATTAAATTTCTCATTGCCATGAGCAATTGAGCAAATTAATTTAGAATTCTTGACATCAAGGGAATGATTTGGGCAGGGTGAATAGCAAATGGCAGAAATGAAGAAAAAAAAACACAAAATTTTCAGTTTTCTCTTGTTTTTCTTGCAGTGTTGGAATGACTTAGGATATGTATCCCCTTGTAAATATTTCATGGGTTGGCAACAACTGAGGGCAATAGGTTGCATTCCAGCATCTAGCCCATACCCCCAGACTCTTTCCATGCTCGTTGCACTCTTACTCTCTGTGCCTCCCCCCTTTTCCCAACTGCTGAAGGACATATGGGGTTGACTTAGAAGATATCAGAGACCTACCATCTTGTCTCACAGTCACATGCTTTAGAAACTTCAAATGCAACTCAGCCCTGATCCAACCTAGTGACTTAATCTAATGGAAATGTCATCTACAAAAACACTCAGAGCTACAGTGGAAAAACCCTTCTGAAATCCTACTCACTACTCCCATTGCAGCAAAACGCTAGGGAGTGGAGTCCTGATCCACCTGTCACATCTCAAAAGAGCAGTACCCTGGAGTGCCTTGGCATAGGCACCTCCTGGTGCTTCAGCACAACTCCAGGAAGCAGAACTCTAGACAGGAGAACATCCTTCAGCAGCCAAACCTTCTGGTGCCTCAGAGTGCTGTCCTCCAGGGACCATACCCCTCTCATACCCCAAAGAGCTTCAGTGTTGCTGACTCCAGTTCAGCACTAGGTAAGCTGCCAGACTCCTATAGTCTCCAGTTGCCACCACCTGAGGACCCAGCACAAGAAGCTTGGGTCAGTGCCCCATGTGCTCCAGCAGGGGAGCTTAACTTTAAAAAACAGGAAATAGGCAAATATGAGCCAAAAGTAAAAGTATACAATGACCCCAGATTCTTCCTATGGGGACAGGAAAGATCAAGCCACAAGTTCAGAAGAGGATAATATTGTTAATATACCCACACCCAAAACCTCAGATGGGAATATGAACTGGTTTCAAGCCCCAAAAGTCTTCTTAGAAGAGCTCAAGAGGGATTTTAAAAGTCAAACAAAAGGTAGAAGAAAAATTGGGGAAAAAAGGGTATGCAAGAGAGAATCAACAGCCTGGAAAAGGACAAAAAATGACTGTATAAAACAAGTCCTTAAAAGCAGAATTGGCCAAATGGAAAAGAAGGTACAAAAACTCAAAGAACACCTTTAAAAAGTAAAATGGGCCAAATGGAAAAGGAGTTACAAAAGCTAATTCAAAACAATTCATTAAAAATTAGAATTGGGCAAGTGGAAGCCAATGACAGACATCAAGAATCAAACAAAAGAATGAAAAAATAGATGAAAACAAAACACCTCATTGGAAAAACAACTGACCTGGAAAATAGATTTGGGAGAGAAAATTTAAGAATTATTGGTTTACCTGAAAGCCATGATTGAAAAAAGAGCCTGGACAGCATCTTTCAAGAAATCATCAAGAAAATTGCCCTGAAGTTCTAGAACCAGAGGGTAAAATAGTCATTGAAGGATTCTACTAGTCACCTCCCAAAAGAGATACCTACATGAAAATGTCAAGGAATATTGTATCCAAATTCCAGAATTATCAGATCAAAGGGAAAATACTGCAGGCAGTTAGAAAGAAACAATTTAAATATCATAGAGTCACAGTCAGGATTATACAGGACCTTGCAGCTTCTACATTAAAAGACTGGAGGAGGAATATAATATTCTGTAAGGCAAAGGAGCTTGGATTACAACCAGTTATCAACTACCCAGTGAAACTGAGCATAGTCTTTCAGGGAAAGAGATGTACATTCAGTGTAATAGGGGACTTCCAAACCTTCTTGATGAAAAGACTAGAGTTCAATAGAAAGTTTAATCTTCAAATACAAGACTTGAGAGGCATAAAATGGTAAACAACAAAAACCAAATATGTTATTCACTAAAGGCAAACTGTTTACATCTCTACAAGGGAAAATAATACATGCAACTCTTGAGAATTGTATCTTTATCACATTTCGAAGGGGTATACATAAACAGAGGGTGTGGGTATAAGTTAGCTTTGATGTGATGATAAAAAAAGTGGTGAAAAGGAATTGTACTGGGAGAAGAGGAAAGGGGGACATGGAAAAGGGTAAATTACACCACACAAAATGGCACAAAGAGCTATTCCAATAGAAGAAAAGGAGGCAGGCAAGTATTACTCACAGGATTTAGTTCAGAAAGAATATTGTAACACAGTCGAGTACAGAAATCTAACTTGCCCTATAGGAAATAGGAGTGAAAAGGGGGAAGAAAAGGGAAGGGGTAGATAGAAGGAAGGGCAGATTGAGGGAGGCAGTGATCAGAAGCAAAACACAAATGGGGAGGAAAAAGGAGAAAGGAGAAAAGCATAAACGGGGGCTGGAGAGTAGAAAATAGGATGGAGAGAGACAGATAGTAAATATAACTGAACTGTGAATGGGATGACTCTCCCATAAAACAGAAGCAGATAGAGTGGATTAAAGACCATAATCCTACAATATGTTGTTTACAAGAAACACATTTGAAGGAGAGGGATAATCACAGAGTCAAGGTAAAAGGCTGGAGTAAACCATATAGTGCTTCAGCTGAAGCAAGAAACAAAAAACAGGGGGCAGAAATCCTTATTTCGGACAAAGTAAAAGCAAAATTAGATCTAATTAAAAGAGATCAGGAAGGAAATCACATCCTGCTAAAAGGTACTATAGACCATGAATATCACTATTAATCATATATGCACCAAGTGGTATAGCATCCAGATTCTTAGAGGAGAAGTTAAGGGAGTTACAGGAAGACATAGATAACAAAACTATACTAGTGGGGGACGACTTCAACCTTCCCTCCTCAGAACTAGATAAATCTAACCATTAGAAGAAGGTAAGGAGATGAATAGAATTTTAGAAAAGCTAGAGATGGTAGACTTCTGGAGAAAACTGAATGGGGATAGAAAGGAATATACTTTTCTCAGTGGTACATGACACCAACACAAAAATTGACTGTATTTGGGCACAAACCTCACAATCCAATACAGAAAGGCAGAAATATTAAATACATCCTTTTCAGATCATGATGCAATAAAGTTACCTGTAATAAGTGGTCATCAGCTAGACTAAAAATAATTGAAAACTAAATAATCTAATCCTAAAGAATGAGTGGGGGTCAAACAAGAAATCATAGAAACATTCTAACTTCATTTTAGAGAATTACAATGATGAGACAACACACCGAAATTTAAGGGATGCGTGAAATTGATTTTCAAGGGAAGTTTTGTATCTCTAAAGGCTTACATGAATAGAGAAAGAAGAGATTGATAAATTGGACATGCAACTAAAAAAAGCTAGAAAAAGAACACATTAAAAATACCCAACTAAATACCAAATTAGAAATAAGGGAGAGATTAATAAAATTGAAGTAAAAATTATTGAATAAAACTAAGGAGATGGTTTTATGAAAAATGCAAGAAAACAGATAAATCTTTGGCTAATTTGATTTAAAAAATCCAGCATAAAAAAAGAAATAGGTGACTGCACCACCAACGAAGAGGAAAGTGAAACAATAATTAGAAGCTATTTTTCCCAACCGTATGCCAATAAATTTATAATTTTAGTGAAATGGATGAATATTTGCACAAATATAAATTGGCCAGATTAACAGAAGAAATAAAATACTTAACCCCATTTCTAAAAAGAAATTGAACAAGCCTTCAATGAACTCCCTAAGAAAAAATTTCCAAGACTAGATGAATTTTTAAGTGAATTCTACCAAATATTTAAAGAACAATTATTCCAGTACTCTACAAAACTCTGGGAAAATAGGCAAAGAAGGGATCCTACCAAATTCTTTTTATGATACAAATATGGTGCTGATTTTCATATTAATGAATATATGTCATGAGTATACTAATAATTTCATTTTCTCAAGAGTTGCCTCTCTGGTTTGAGTGTCAGAACTCACAATACAGCTTAAACTGATCAAAACTCTGACAACGCACTGACAATCACTGCACCTTAAGTGAAGTGAATCAAAGATTGTAGAACCTGTTCCTTTCACAGAACTCTGGCTCTGTACCCTAGGGGAGGTGGTCACAACCCCCAAAGATTTGACTCCAAAATTGTATTTTGGAATTTGTGGGTTTCTTATGGGAAATGATTAATTGTTTGTTTGCAATCTACCTTCCTTCCCTCCTTCCCCACTTATTAAAGTATATAACCTGTGCTTTTACTTCAGCTATGAAAGCATTCCTCACTCTGAAATTAAACTTAATTAATTAAAATTAATTAAACTACTTGATACTGGCACTTCCTTTCCCTAGGCCTGCTTTGTGCAGCTCCAAGCATTCCCAGGTTAGAGACTGGTTCAGTAAAACTCCTGTTAACACAGGTAACCTAACAACCAGAGAAGCTAATACTGGAAAAATTTGGCCTCAATTCTCTGCTTCTGATTTTTAAGCAATCTTGGAGCAGGAGGGAGATCTTTTCACAGTCCCCAAGGGATAAATTTTTACTTTCTTGCACTAAGAAGGGATATCATTATCAACTTGACTTCCAGTCTTAACACACCACTGAATTCTTCTGAGATATTTCTCGATTTTGACTGTGAAATCATACCATCCTATAATTTGTTCTTTGGCCTTCTGGTACAGAGTTTTCCTCTTACCTACTTTTCTTGGCCCCTTTGACTGATTTTTTTTTCTCAGTTCTTTATTAAGATGAGAAAACAACAGGTACCATGACTATTTACCCAATATATCCCATTGTGGAAAGTTGCTTGCTTTGACAGTGGGGCCATATTTCTCCCTCCGACAGCAATATGTCCTTGCTGACAGAGGGAGCAGCCTCCCATGAGTCTCCTGTCAGAAATTTCTTAATATATAAGCTAAATTGCTCGACACTCTGGATACGTTTTAGAGGTATAAATTTTGACTTGTTGGAATTAAGAAATGCACCTTTATGAAATGAGCTGTCTAATTATCTAGAAGCTTCATTAACCTTCATTTCTGTCAGGGAAAAAAAATCAGTCCTCAGTTTCTTCCACCTGGTTAGCCATGAACTTGAAGCTCTAGGTTACTGGTGAGTCGAGGTATAGTCTCTCTTGCCACAAATTAGTAAAGATAACTCAGACATTTGGCATCCATATTTGGTGCCCAATATAGACTAACTAGCCTTCAAGGTTTCAGTTGTAGAATTCTTGTGGTGGGTCTTCCTGGTTTAAGTTCTTGTCAATATATAGTGCTAGGGGAACTGCAGAACCCAATAGTGCCTAGAAAGGTTACAGACCCCAATCTTTTTATACTGCATGGAAAAGCAAGCACAAGAGAGATTCATGCTAACTCTCCAATATATTTTCCTTCCCCCCCCCTTTACCACATTCATAGAGCCTAGTTTATTTTTACTCTATATAACACCAGAATTAAAAAGGAGCCAGTGCCATTTGCTCAAGGATATAGGTTTTTTATTGTAAGGTAAAAATTAGTTCTGTCCAAACAACGGACACTATATTCTAGGGCCCAAGTATCACAGGAACAAGAGCTAGAAGTGGTTATCCTATGTTCTGAGCTATTCAGTCAGGGTACAGTTCAAGTGCACTGAGGAGAGGAGTGTATGTGCCTGTGAGTGCATGCATGGTCAATACCAGGGGTTGTCATTCCACTGACTACAATCCCCAGGATCGAGTGCCCCATTATCAATGGCTTGCTAATTCAACAACCTTCTCCAGAATGTACAATTCATTCCCAGGAATTTCAGGTCTTTGTGGTTTAGCCCTTCTTGTTTTCATGGAAAGAAATAAAAGGCACCATGTTTCCATGTTCTATCTCCCCCATCATCACATTTGATACAGAACAATCCCATTGGTTGTCTACCCTGGACAACTCCAATTCTAAGTTCCTTGGATCCTGGCAGCCACAGCCATGTCTGTTCCACAGTTATAGACTACCCCACTTTTCCTAAGTAGCTGGACAGATAATTTGTTTCCATTGGCAGAGCACCTTATGTTCTCTACTGGTTTCTAGGAGAAGTATTGAATTGATATCAAAGAAAGCTATCATGCTTCTTGTCTTTCTAAAATTAAGGAATGAAATCTGCCTCCTCCCCACCCTCTTCCTTTTAGTACCTGCTCCCCTCTGTCCTGTGTACAACACAAATTAAATTGCTTCAGTTATCTATGGATTCTTGATCTAACTCAGTCATGTATTCTCTTCAAATCACTTGGACTCTCCCCCAGGACATTTGGGACATATCTCTTTCAAATATACTGACTTTTTTTTAAACTGTTAGAATACAGGATTATTGAAGATGGTAGAATAAAGTAGGCAATTACTTGACTCTCAAACTTCCCTCTAAATTACTTAATAACAATCCAAATTTAATTTCAGAGTGTCAAACAATTAAAAAAATGGGGTAAAAACAGTCATCAAGTCTAATATAATTTGGGAAAACATTAGGAAAAATCTAACCTATCCAGGTGGCAGTCTAGTCAGGGGTAAAGTGCAGATTCCATGGGGTCAAACAGCAAGCTTTTCAAGTAGCTGTGTTAGTGGCAGCCAAGTCTTCAGAAACTTTTGCCCAACAGATAGCGTGAGAGTGTGTAATGAGAGTTAAAAATCTTCCCTGCCCATTGAGAGGCTTCAGGTGGGGCTACTGAAGTATGCTTGATTAGGAGAGGCTTGTTTCCTGTGAAGGCCCATACCTTTTGCTGATTGCTAATAGTGTACAAAAAAAGGTACCTTTCCCTTTCTATCTCTTTGGAACAGAAACCGAGTAGTGGTATTACAGTTTGAAGGGTATGCATAGTTTTATAGACTCTTGGAAATAGTTCCAAATTGCACCTTCTGCATTGAAAAACTGAAAGGCATGGAATATGATGTTGTGAAGAGCCAAGAATAACCTACCCATCAAAGCTGAGTGTAATCCTGCAAGGGGGAGAAAATGGATCTTTAATTAAAAGACTTTAAGGCATTCTTGAGGAAGACCAGAAGTGGATAGAAAATCTGACTTACAAATACAAGAATCAGGAGTAACATAAGGTAAACAGGAAAGACTAATTATAAGGGATCAATGGAAATGTGACATTGACCTTAGACTAGATAGTGAGACCTTCTTACTTAGCTAAGGATGAAGGCGGGGGAGCTTAAGAAGGTAAAGGGATGCTTACTCAACCACAATCATCCTGACTATTGATGCTCCATCACAGAAAGGGGAACTCTTAGACTCCTGCTAAACCAACAACTATTTATGGTTTGCCAGAACTTCCTGGAAATGAGATAGTGCTTGGGTACCATGATTCTCTATCAGTGCCCTGTGAATGGACCTTATCAGGCCTCTTGAAATTAAGTTAGCCTCAATTCACTGTGTCCCTTGGGATCTTTCTTCTCAATCTCACCCATGAGAGTTCCTACACATAAGAGAGTCAAGGGTTTGCTGCCAAGCAGGAAAATGGGCCCTTATCAAGTAAGGACAGACTGACCACAATAGAGGAAGCCAAAGAAACTCAGATTTTTCAGGTTAATGCTGTCAGATACCACATGACTATTGATGGAGAAGCTGAAAAACTTTGTGTTTGGACAACATTATGATGGAGGTGCCATAGTCCATCAGGCATCCAATGACTGATTTTCCTTTGGGCCTCATTCCAGAAAAGTCAAGAGAGCCCTACACTCTATTTTTATGACAATTTTTCAGAAAAAAGGCATAGTATTCCTTCCCCAACTCATTCTAAGGCCCACTTGAGCTTTTTCCCTTTTCTCCATCAGACTCAAGGACCAACTAGTGTCACACTTTTTCTTCCTTTACCAAAGTTTCAGAGTGGAGCCACTATAATTTCAACTTTTTCCTTCTCTGGTGGATGAGTTTCTTGAAGTCAGCTCACCCAACCTGAGCTTAGCTCTTTCTTCTAGGAAGCTCTTGCTTCCCAGGAAGCAGTATCTCCAGTCTCTGAAGGTACGAAGATGTTCCTCATCAACCTTAAGCTCATTCCACTCACTCCTCTGTGATTAGTTCTCATTCTGCCTTTCTGAATGCAGGATTATCTATGACTCCTTGAGGGTCATGAACCAAAACCATCAATTTCAGTCACTTTATAAATCCACCTGGACCTATCATCTAGACTCACAGTTGAACAAAAGGAGGAGAGAGGAATGAAATCTATGATATTGTGCAGAGCATATATTGTAATGTGCCAAGGAAATAAGAAAACAAACACTTTAGGAACTCCAGATGGACTCTGATCCATTTCCATGGAATGAAGTAACTGACATTGACATTGATGAGAACACTGAGCTAGCAAAATGTTGAGAGAGGAAAATCATTACAAATTTAATTGGGGTAAAAGACTATATGTTAAGTGAGTATGTTAGAATCAAAAAGGCAGTTGTAGAGTTGATTGATTTGGTCCTAGTATTTGACTTTTCATTGACCTAACCACACTAACACTTGAGAAATGTCTTCAAGGGATTCCTTTAAGAAATTGATGAAAGGATGGTGATGGAAGAGATGTGATGCTACTACTCTCTCCTTAGAAGGGATGCCACTACTGTGGACTCTCCTTCTCCCAACTATCCTAGCCTGCATCTAGACAGTGGGTACAATGGGTGGGAGAAAATGGGCATGGATAGTCACGATACTGCTACCACTGACATTGTAAGCCCAAGACATTGGCATTGCAGACAGAAACAGGAGTTGAACCTATGTTCTGATTCCATAGTTAGCCTGTGATTGTACTGAGCTATATCTGTACTATCATATGAGTAGAAGATAAGTCAGGAACAAAATATCCCTGGACAAGGAGGACATGTGAAACGTAGACCAAGGTATTGATATTGGAATCATTCTCAGAGATATTTCTCTCATCTTTTTAGTTACCTGCAGTGCCCTACATGGGGTTCAGATATTCCAAGTCATATTTGGATCCTTCAGACTTAAGATATGGGAATTGAATCTCTTCAGAGATCACAGGGATATAAACTAGAGGTACTTTTATATTGTCATTTAACCATTTGACCCAAGCAAAACAGGTCTCTTGATCCTTTGAGGTTTGGGTTCTCAAACTACCCATTGTAGGTTAGCCCAACTAATTCCCCAAGATAACCATCCTCTCAACAGGAAATTATGAAGCTATTTCAAGTTCTGGTTTCATAGTGATTCGTTATAGTCAGGTGGACCCACATGTCTTGACATAAGACAGCTGGGAGCTTCAGGTAACTATGTCCCCACCCACCACAGCCCCAGAGTCCTAGCTTCCCAACTCTCAAATAAAAAAAAATACTATGACCTTTAGCTGTTCCTGATTTCTCAATGACAAGAAAACGGGGACATATTCTTCTCCCCAGTTATGGGGTGAAGTAGCGGCAGTTATCGTTCCCCCCCAACCCACTGCATAGAACTATGGGTGGTATCATTGAGTATTTCCTACTAATATCACTTGAGCAGACTCCATGAGAAACCATCTGACTTCCATAATATTCTTGGGGAATATCTGAAATTTCCTGTGTCCATTCGAAGTCAAGCAAGCACATCCATAAATGTCATTTTGGGATGCTAGATCCATAGGGAAAAGATCTAGAGATCATCATAGAACCTTAGAGGCCAGAATCTACTCCCATGCTCATTTTACAAATGAGTAAACTAAACCCAAGAAAGGTTAATCACTTGCTACAGTTTGAAGTGTCTGAGGTAGCATTTGAAATCTATTGCTTCCTAGGTGTCAGAGACAGTATTGGCAACTAGATCCTTCCATTTACCAACATTCTTCTCTAGGTCCTTTTGTTCTCCCAGATGCATTCTTCTCTTGCACTGCGTATTTTAAATCCCTGAAACTTGCCATTCACCTAAGTTCTCCGGTATAAAATCTGACCGAGCTTCATTACTGTGTTTCCTTGTGCTGGGTGTAAAATTTAGAATCTTCCATCTACATGTTACATAATGGAGTTAAAAACCCATGTCCTTAACATTGTAAAGGACAATATGTTAATCTATTTCTTCTGCCCCCATACTTTTTAAACTAATTCATACAGCTCTCTATACTCAAGTCCACATCTCTAAATAAATCTACTTAACGGGCGATGATATACCTAGAATCTAATTTTATCCAAATGCGCATAACACCAGCATTGAGGATATAACCCAATTTCCATGCAAGCTTAGGAAACAAGAAGATAGTACAAAAACTGTCGCCAAGATTTGAGGCAAACTTCTCTACCTTCTTTTCTTAGCATCCTCCACATATGATAAAAGGGAGGAGATAGTTCTGATGTCTTCTTTGATAAAAGGAAGCCATTGGATAGAATTTCAGGTGCTGCTATTTAGGACTGAAGTAGGAAATGCCCAAAAGAGGCCAATGGTCTGTTTTAGGACCTAAGGATCTTTATTAAGAAAGCTAGAAGGAATCTTGACTCTAGAGTCAAGACCTGGTTCAAATCCCAAATCTTACTTATTGGGGACATTGATATCCGAGGGCCACAGTTTTCTCATGAAGAGGATATTGAGGGTATTGAGTCAAATGACCCAAGATTCCTTCTGCCTTTAGAACTGTGAGCTTAAGTGTATATGATCTTAGACTTCAAACTGTTCTCTCTAGAGTAATGTTTTAGCCCCAGTGCCCTGAGGATAGGAGCTGAAGTTCCAGAGACACAGGCAACCACTGACCCTGTTAATGGTGGCCCTATAAGGAAAGAGATCCTCATCATCCGTCAATGTTAATTCTCCATAGTATTGAGATAGGATCAGTTTCCATATGTTAAGGTTCTCTTTGCTTGGTCTCTCTGGTTTCTAAGAGATCAATGATACCATCTTTCCCTGCCCTCATCATCAGGCCTGGGTAAAAACAAGTAAAACCCTTCCTTCTTGTCATCCTTAAGTCATCATGGACAGCTCTACTTTTAAATGTCTTGGACCCTGGATTTCCCCCCTTTATCCTCAAGACCAGACCCCTTCCATCAGACTCTGTGAATGTCCATTTCTACCTGCCAATAGAGCTTAGATTCTTCACTCAACATCTGATGATAGAGGAATGAATTCCAATCAGTGCAAAGTCATCATGTCATATAGAGAAAAATGATAAAAGCAATTTGAGTATTATTTCCTTTATCACTCTAATTCAAACAACGATTCTGGATAAATATTGTAAAGGGCTATCTAAATGCTAAACACAAAGTTTCAAATTTGATTCTAAAAGCAATAGAGAAAACTTATTGGGTAAGGAAATGACAGAAATATCTACTCTTAAGGAAATCACTTTGGCAGTAGTAGATTGTAATAGGGATGAGACTCAAGAAACAAGGAGACTAATTAGGTAGCTATTCCATTACTCTTGGGAAGAGGGCTTAAGTAACTTCTTTATTTCATGGAGGGGAAGATTTAGGCATGTAGATCTGGCCCTTAGGCATGTAGATCTGGCCCTTGGTCAATTCCACATCAATAGTAAGCAACAAAAACTGTTTTATTCCCCCCTGGAAAACTTTTTATAGTAGGTTGAGTGGGATAGCTGGACATGGATTAGATGATTCCCATTTTGTTGGCAACATCTAAAGCATAGTCTGAAGCAAGTTGGACGTAGACCTTCTCTTCATCAGTCCAGATCAATGTATTGACCTTGGCCACGTCGATGTCATACAATTTCTTTACCACCTGATTGATGTGATGCTTGTTGACTTTGACATTCACAAGAAACGCTAGGGTGTTGTGCTCAGTCTTCTTCATAGTGGTCAAGGGAAACAACAATGGCATAGCGATCCAGCTTGTTTCTTCTAGAGTATTTGGGCTGCCTTTGAAATCTTAGGGTATTGGGGTGCTGGAAGGTGAGGGATGTTCAGATTTCTTTTTGTGGCTACAGACATCTTTCAACATCACCTTCTTTGGCTTTCAAGGCCTTGGACTTGGCTTCTATCTTGGGAGGCACAAGGGCTTCCTACTTTGCCTTTGGCACCATCTTGGAAGAAAGGGCCCCAAACTGCTTTTTATGGCTATTGCCTTTGATTCCAAATCTGGTGTTTTCTGGGGCACCATGCTGCTTTTCAGGGACACTGATTTACCTAACAGTGTAGTTAAATAGCAGAACTAATTAGAATACCGTGTTCCCTACTCCTAGTCTAAAGATCATCCTTGCTAGACAGAATCATATCTAACAATGTTTCTGCCAGGGGCAAGTTGTGATAACTCTCCCTTTTGTTTTGGTATGGGTAAAGATTCATCACAAAATACCATGAGGCTACCTCTGAATGGGAAGGGAAGGAGAAAGGTAGGAAGGAACTTGCTTGGGGTGGGGGTAGTAGAAGAAACCACTAGAGGATAGTTTCTTATTTCTTTTTATTTATTTATTTATTTAACTTTTTACATCATTTTCACAAAATTTTGGGTTCCAAATTTTCTCCCCTTTTCTCCCCTCCCCCACCCCAATACCCCAAGCAATCTAATTTTCCCTATCTCCAATCTGCCCTCTCTTCTGTCATCCCTCCTTTCTTTTGTCTCCATTTTCTCTTTTCTCCTGTAGGGCTACATGATTTTCTATTCTTCATTAACTGTATGTCTTCTTTCCTAGTAGCAACAACAATACTAAACAGTTGTTCCTAAAATTTTGAGTTCCAAATTCTCCCCATCCCTCCCTCCCCACCCATTCCCTTTGGGAAGGCAGGCAATTCAATATAGGCCATATCTGTGTAGTTTTGCAAAATGACTTCCCTGATAGTCGTGTTGTGTAAGACTAACTGAATTACCCTCCATCCTAACCTGCCCCTCATTGTTTCTCTTCTGTCTTTTGATCCTGTCCCTCCCCAAGTGTTGACTTCAAATTGCTCCCTCCTCCCTTTGCCCTCCCTTTCATCATCCCCCCCCTTGCTTATCTCCTTCTCCCCCACTTTCCTATACTGTAAGATAGGTTTTCATACCCAAATGAGTGTGCATTTTATTCCTTCCTTTAGTCAAATGTGATGAGGGTAAACTTCTTGTTTTTTTTTTCTCAGCTCTCCTCTTTTTCCCTCCACTAAAAAGTCTCCTACCTGCCTCTTAAATGACATATATAGTTACCCCCTTCCCTTTCCCTCCCCCTACATTTCTCTCTCACCATTTACCCTAGTTTCTTTTAAGGTATGGTCCTATCCTATTCAGTTCAATCTGTGCTCTCTATCTCTGTATGTGTGTGCATGTGTGTATGTGTGTGCATGCTTGTACATGTGTGTGTGTGGTCCCACCAACTACCCAGATACTGAAAAGTTTTAAGAGTTATCAATATTGTCTTTCCATGTAGGAATGTAAACAGTTCACTTCTGGTAAGTCTCTTAAGACTTCTCTTTGCTGTTTACTTTTTCATGCTTCTTCTCATTCTTGTGTTTGAAAGTCAAATTTTCTTTTCAGCTCTGGTCTTTTCATCAAGAATGCTTGAAAGTCCTCTGCTTCATTGAAAGGCCATATTTTCCCCTGAAGTATTATACTCAGTTTAGCTGTACTAAACTATAGTTTAGTAGTTTAACTACTAAAGGTGGCAGGGATGCTGTGCTGTGGGCTGTATGCTCCTCCGCCCTCATGGTGTAGATTCTTCCTGCCAATCTTCCAGTCTGTCCTGGGCCATGAAACTGCCACAATCTGCCTCCTATTGGATTCTGCACCTCCAAAATTTGGTCAGATTCTCTTTTTACAGGTATCTGAGGGAGGTTGTCTAAGAGCTTAGGTGAGTAGTTGCTCTCACTCTGACATCTTGGTTCCACCCCGCCATTCAAGAACATTCTGATGCATTTCCAAGTTCTCTTCGAAATCAGCAAAGTTCTCTGTTTCATCAGATTTGGGTTCAATTTCCTTTGTCTTTTAATATTTATTTAGAGATACTTGTAGTTATTTAGATGCCTTGGTGTCTATTGTCCTTTCTGTTTCAATCTTTTCCCTATTTATCTGTTTTTGCTCTAAGTTAACTGTTTTCTTCCTCCTGATATCTGGTAATTTTAGTATTTTTTTCTTTGTATTCACTTATTTCTCAATTACTTATTCACTTCCTTTGGATGACAGTACCCCAAGGACCTCAAATTTAGCTCAGCTTCCTCCCATGGAATTTGTGAAATTTTGTGAAATTCACTTTTTATTGACCTCAGTCCCTGCACCAAGAGAATTCTGGGAGAACAGAGCTGGTCCTAGCTGGATGCCAGTTCCCCTTCTTTCCAGCCTGCTAAAGCTCCCCACACACTTAGTCCCCTTCCATTGTTCCCTGTGCTTTTCAGTTCTTTGAGTGCCACCACCCAGAAAGAGCAGGTTTTGACCTTCCCATATTTCTCCTTCTTCTACAAGTGAGTGGACAGAGTTAAGGTCTACTGATTATTTGCAGAATGATGGACAGTGTGTGACTGGAGACACTGCAACACAGTAAGGAAAATGCCAAATTGGCTCCAGAGAACAAGGTGGTGCACTGTGTTGTTTGCCATGCCAAAGAGACAGGGCTGGTGAGTGAGGAGAAGAGTGAACTTATTAAGGATTAGTGTTTCCTGTACTCATAAGGTCATTGGTGCTAGGTTTCTTGGGTCTTCGCCTATGGATATAGAAGCAAATGTTTTACCTATTTTGCCTAATTACTGTTTAGCTATTTTTTTAAGTAGAGAGGACTGAAGATTTCTGGTCTTCTATTATGTTGGTAACATGACCCAGGAGTCTCCAAATTGTTTCATTAACACTACCCAAAAATCAAATGTTACTGACCAATAGCTACAGTGGAGAAATCTTGGATTACTTAGGCATTTTTGAATAATGTGTTAGCATTATTTGGGGTATTACAACTTTTCAAAACTAGTTTATTAAAATGTCTGATTTCAGAAGTCTGTTGGAAAAGGAAATTTCTTACTAAATTTGAAAATATTTACATATAGTTATATGAACAACATATAGTTTAGCTGAACAAGAAAGTCCACTGTGGTCTGAGGAAGTGACAGCACAGTGGGATGGCAACTCAGGGTGAGAGTCAAGCAGAGCCGTGGAAAAGGACCAGGTATCTGCAGCAGCTGCACTGAGACTTTCAGCCCACAGAATAAATGTTTGTAAGTCATCTATTTCAGCTTCCAGGAACCAAAATGGCAGAGTGATTGGTAAATGCTCTCTCATTCTCCCCTTATTGATACTGAAAGAACCATAAAATATTTTCCCAGAAGAATCCTGTATCAGTGGCTAATTTTGCTTTTGAAAGCATTCTTCTCCTCATTGGCTTTTTGAACCTCTTTTGCCAATTGAGTGAGCCTATTTTTCAAGGTGTTATTTTCTTCAGCATTTTTTGGGGTCTCCTTTACCAAGGTATTGACCCGTTTTTCATGCTTTTCTTGCATCTCTCTCATTTCGCTTCCCAGTTTTTCCTCCACCTGTCTAATTTGCTTTTCAAGATCCTTTTTGAGCTCTTCCAAGGCCTGAGTCCACCCAACATCCCCATGGGATGTCTGGGGTACTGAGTCCCCGCCCTACACGTCTTTCCCTTATGGCAAGAATATGTCCTCGTCGTCAGATCCGAAAGTTGGGATCATTTGCATCTGTTCGAAAAAACTCTCTATAGTCTTATTTTTCTTCCCTTTTCTAGGCATTTTCCCAGCCAGTTGCTTGACTTCTGAGATTCCTGTCCACCCCCGCCTAGATCCGCCCAGCTAGTGCTTGGGGTCTGAGATTCAAATGTGCTTTTTGCGCCACCTGCCCGCCTGCTAATCAATGTGAGCTTTAGTTCTGGTGCTTGGGTGGGGGCAGGGCCACCTCCCAGTCTCAGCTCCCTCACGGGCTTTATGCAGAGACCTTCAGTAACGGAGCAGATGGGGGCAGGGCTGTCTCCCAGGCTCAGCTCCCTCAGGGGGTTTATGCAGAGACTCTCAGTAATGAAGATCCTGCCTGCTGCTGGGGAAGTCCCGGGCCGCCGCCGCAGCTGCTGCCTCTGGTGCCGCCCCGGCCTCTGCCACTGCCGCTTCCTCCCGAGGGGGCCCAAGTCACGGAGACACCCTGCTGCTCCCCTCTTCCAGCCCAGCTGTCTCTCTCACTGACCTGTAGCTTCTTTGGGCGGAGGGACTTTCCCGGCTGCCAGAGCTGCTGAAGCCTGCTCGGGTCAGCTTCTCTGGGGCCATGGCCAGGGCAGCGCTGGGGTGGGGTCTGCTTTCCGGGGCATGACGGACCTTGGGGATGGCTCTCCAGGGCTCTCTGGAATGGAAATCTCTTCCACTCTGTTTCTGCACACCTTACAGTGATCTAGAACTTATGGGGATCTCTTTTTACATTAATTCTATGGGCTGTGGGTTCGGAGCTCGTAAACGTGCGTCTTTCTACTCTGCCATCTTGACTCCGCCCCTAGTTTCTTATTTCTTGTTGATTATTTTTGCTAAGTAGTATCCATTCTACAGCTAGTGGTACTAATGTCTTTTAGATTTTGAAGCCCTGTGACAAAGGTCTGTTTACCCTGTCCTAGTTAGAGCTTTGCTGCCTCCTTCTATATCAGAAGATCTAAAAGTTCCAAACCCGAGTCTTCATAGAGCATTGTGTCTTTGTGACCATGACATTCTGCCTTGAATCTATTTATTTCTGTACATCAGTCTCTCTCTTACTAGGTTGTAAGCTGCTGAGGGTAGACACCAACTTGGGCATTTTCCAAATGTTTGACTTACTATGTAGTTCATAATGTGTTCCTGCTTTAGCATCATTAAACATAAACATCTCAATTCCAGGAACTCCTCTTGGAATGGTTCTCAGAAGTGTCATGGGAATCAATAGAGCAGAACCATCAGAAACACTATGTGCTATATATCAGAGGTGGGGAACATGTGACCCTGCAGGTCCTCAAGTTTGGTGCTTTGACCAAATCCAGACTTCACAGAATAAACCCTTTACTAAGATATCTAGCAGCTCAGTACTATATTAGAAGCTAAAGATGGAGACAAAAAAAATAATCCTTGCCTTCAAGGAGTCTCCATTCTATCAAGATAGAAAAGCGCAGATTTGCTTCACACTAAAGTGAATAGAGCCCTGGTTCTGGAGTCAGAATAACCAAGTTCAAATCCCACTTTCTGTGATTGCTATCCACCTGATTTTGAGGCCCAGAGAGCTTAAATGACTTGCCCAGTTTCCTCTTCTGTAAAACTAGGAAAGTAGAAATAATGGTCTCTGAAATCCATTCTAAATATATACCTATGCACTTCTAGGACTTTTTGTAGGAAATATATAGAAATAAAGAGGAGGTAATGCTGTTAACTAGAGGATTAGCAATCAGATGGAAAGTGATGCTTGAGCAGAGTCTTGGAGGAAACCAAGAGTTCTCCAAAAGGACAGACGCTCCAAAAATGAGGCACAGCCTTGTCAAAAGTGTCAAGTTGAAAGTTATGTGAAGGATAACTGGATTGTAGAGTACAGGAAGGGTCAATGGACCTTAAATATTGAGTAAAGGAGTTTGCATTCAATCCTAGATCAAGGTGGCTCTTACCTCCTGGGCTATGGACACCTTTGACAGCCGGGTGAAAAGCCTCAGATGAGTGCTTCATTGTCTATGGCCAAATCTTAAACGCATTTCACTCTGGAACTCATACAATGGACCACAATAGGTCCCTGCCCAAGTTCTACTTAATGGCTATATTTTGGACCCTCCTGGCTCTGAATAAATGTCAATATAAATTGTTTCTCTTTTGACCAGCGACCCTGAGAGTCTTCCTTCCAAGAGTGATTTTTTTGAATTAAAAGGGCCATCTTCTTGACTCACTTCTTAAAGAAACCTATTCACTGAATGAACATTACCTCACTCAAAGTAAGAACCCGAAAATCTTTAACCTAAAAGGGCCAGGGTCTCCCATTGCATCCTGGGCCGTCTCCAGTCATCCTGACTGATATCTGACCCTTTGACCTAGATGGCTGTGGAGGAGAAAGTGAGGCTGGTGATCTAGCATAGCTCTCCCTCACTCAGATTAAAGTCAACTGCAACTCATATCATCTTGATGTCATGGACCTCTATGAAAATGAAGGACAAACACAACCAACAAATTTACAATTGAATGTAACACTAAGTCTTAGTAAAAATTCTGATGTAATTCTACCCCGCTTCCTCCACCAAGTTCACAAATCTATACATTGACCTCTTTGGGAAATGAGAGGAAGTGTGTGGATCCCAAGAGGATAACTATCTCAGAAATAACAGAGAGGCAAACACCTTTGGTAAGCTGACTCCCACCCCCCTACCCTTACATGCCTTCCCACCCATTCTATCCATCCCCAATAAACAGGGCTCTGGAAGGCTGACAGAAAATTCCACCTTTTTTCCTTCAGAATTCCAAGCAGAAACAGGGAACTCTAGTGCACTTTAGCTGTGAGTTCAGCCTAAGAGGGACCTTTGAAGAAGTGTATCTGTAGCCCTTACCTTAGACATTTCCCTGGGAAAGTGAACTTGAGTAGGAGCAAGGGAAGGTAGAGGAAGGAGGAAGGGAGCCCACAGGGCCCTCCTATCATTGATTTCCTGGTGCAGCCTCCTGTTTTATCACTCTCCATTTATTGCATACCTGCAGGAGAGAACAGGAGTGTTTGTGCTCTCAAGAGACCCTCTCCCCAGCAAATCTCCTCCCCTGCCCCCTCCTCATTAGGGATGATGGACTCATTCACTTCCATTCACCCTGTCAACAGCCTCCTCAGCCCTGATGGAGATGGATTACCAGTGGTGGAGGCGATCTGGGACACTTCATTAATACTGCATTCCCCATTAACAGGCAGCCCCTAGCCAGAGACTGCAGAGCAATAGTGTTGGGGGGAGGGGAAGATGGGCCTCCAAAAAAGTCAATTTCTTAACTTTTCATACTGCTCTCAGTCCTGCTTCCCCACCCCCATTCCTTTCACAATAGTAAAACTGGACAACTTTGGGGAAAAAAAAATAGTATTGGGTCTCTCCCTTTCCCCTCTAGAGGAATGGCTATCATGGGACGCAGACATCACCTCCTTCAGCATCTAATGCACCCTACCCTGAAATAGTGAGCATGAGATTTAAAGAACCACTCTCTCCAAAAGCAAGAGAGGTAAACTGAAACTCAAGAATGGAGAAATAACTCCTACATGAGAAGCCTTTCTTGACAACTTTTCCCAGTTATTGCCCATTGCTTTGCACATTCTTGGGGTTCACTTTTCTATGTATATGTTTCTGCAATAGAACAATCTCCTTTAAGGCAAAAACAGTTTCAATTTTACCTTTGCAGCCTTACTATCAGGTGGTGCTATGCCTGGCCTTTAGCAGGAATTCAATTCTAATTTGAATTAACAGTTGAACACCCAGGTCTTCAAAGGTAATCTTTTTCTTTACTTTCTCTAAAGTAAGAATTTTCTTTTTTTCTATCTTCTATAAAATAACAATAAGAAGACAAACACTTTAAAATCCCAGTCCCTGGAAGTTGACAACATTTGCTTCCTTTCTAGGATCCTGCTTGGGCAGAGGATCTTGCCCTAAAACGAACTCACTCATATTCAAGAGGCTTTGCCTAGTCTTAAGAAGTGAAGCCTAGACTAGAGCGGGATTCAAACCCAGGTCTCTGATCTTACATGATGCTGTCTCGGCTTCTTTATCTCTTAAAAGAGCATAATCCAGGGTGGGGAACTTGTAGCTTCCAGGCCACATGTGAAAGGCCACACTTGAGGACCTAGAGGGCCACATGTGGCCTCTAGGCTACAGTTACCCCACCATGCCAGATACCTCTATGGATCTTTAAAGTATTTGTGAAATGTTTTCCATTCATTCTAATTGAATCTCAAAACAATCCAGCCTGATAGACTTCGGTCTTATTAGTCTCATTTTATAGATGTAAAGTTAAGTGACTTGACCACGATCACACGGTAAATACTGGAGAGCAAGAATCAAACCTGAGTCTTCCTGACTCCAAAACTAGCGCTACCCATTTCCCACATGAATGGTTTTGTTGGGGAATACTTTCACACTCATAGAGTTGAGATGAGTCAATCCCAGGTCCTTGCAGATCTATATTATAGAGATATGTGACCCTCAAACTGGTGATCAGAACTTAGAAAAACATTCTTTATCCAAGTTACTCAAAGCCCATTTGTCTGATGACCTCATGGAAATATCACAAGCCACTGCTACCATTCATTTTATAGTAGGGAACTTTTTAAGTTAGAGCTTGTATGAACAATTAGGGGTGAGTTCCTTATAGCTAGTATAAGGAACAGAGAGAAGGAGAATAGAAATCAGTCTTCTAAAATTCTTTCAAAGAATTGGGATGTTATTGTACTATAAACTAAGAAATTCACAGGATTACAGGATGTCTTCTGAACTGATAAGGAGAAAAGTAATCAGCACTATGCAAGCAATGCATACAATGAGTATAATAGAGAAAAGGCTTTTGGATAATTGCAGAGGATGAGAATAAGATGAGGCTTCTGGAAAGCATGTCACTACATTGACAACAACTAGACAGTCTGTGCTTTGAATTAAATGCAGAACATTTTCAAGAGGAAGAAGGATGTACTCAGCCAGTCAGAAGTCAACTTAAAACAAAAGGAATAGGATGCATAAGTTGAAATGGCTTCAAGAGCAAGACCAGGTCTTCTGTGAGCTCCTCCACACCTCCCCCTACAACATAGACAGGGACTCAGTGCCCAGAGTGAAAGAACTGGACCAGTTCAGATGATAACTGGCAACTCTGACCGAAATAACGGCACATATAGAAGGCATTTGCTAGCACTAAGAGGCAGATCCTACTCCTTATAGAAGTTAGCTTATACTCTAGACACAAGTATTGAAAAAGATGTATTATACTTCTGGGAGCCAAGATGGCACAACAAACAGTAAGTTGCTCTCATTCACCTTTATTGACATCTGAAAATCCAGAAGGTATAACCCCAGGAAAAATTCTGGAACAGCGGAGCTAACAGAAAAATGAGAAGAAGCATGATATTAGCCCAGGACACTTGGAGATCAGCAGGAAAGTCCCTCTTTACTCTAGTGGAAGAGGAGCCAAGGACTGGAGGCACCTCAGCAAACAGATCCTAAGCCCCAGGGTGGTGGAGCAAGCAAGCTCCAACACCAGGACCCCATGTGCCTTGGCACGGTCAAGAGGAACCAACAGACTCCAAAATAGAGAACCACAATATGCACTGGTGGGCAGGCATCCTCTAGCAACTAGACCACCCCATGCTTTGGTGCAGCCCAAGGTAGGCAGCATCTTTCAGGGGGCAGACCTCCAAGTACTTCAGGGTAGCACCAGGGAAATGCAGGAAAAACCCACACCTAGCCTCAAGCCCACAAACCAGACACCACCATTAGGACCCTAGCTCAGTACCTAAGCAACCAGACCCCCTACAGCCTTCAGCTGCCAGTATAGAGACAGCACACAAAGCCAGTGACCAGGCCCCTGGACCCTACCACAAAAGACTTGGGATGGTGACCTCTGTGCTCCAGCAGAGGAGCTCAACTTAAAAAAAAAAAACTAGAATTGAGCAAACATCATGAGCAAAAGGCAGAAACTGACAGTGACCATAGAGTCTTTCTATGAAGACAGGGAAGATCAAAAAACACATTCAGAAGAGGATGACATTATCAATATAACTATATTTGAAACCTCAAAGGAGAGTAGTAACAGGTCTCAAGCCCCAAAAGCCTTGGAGGAGCCCAGGAAGGGTTTAAAACTCAAACAAGAGGCAGAAGAAAATTTAGTGGTAAATTAGGTATGCAAGAGAATCAACAACATAGAAAAGGACAAAAAATGATGTAGAAAACAATTCCTTAAAAAAATAAGTTGGCCAAATGTAACAAAAGTCCACTGAAGAAAACAACTTTTTAAAAAGTAGAATTGGCCAAATAGAAAAGTACAAAAGCTAACTGAAGAAAATAATTCATTAAAAATTAGAGTTGGGGGGGGGGCGGAGCCAAGATGGCGGAGTAGAAGGACGCACATTTACAAGCTCCGAAACCAAAGCCCATAGAATTAATGTAAAAAGAGTCCCCCATAGCTTCTGGGTGAATACGAGGTGTGCAGAAGCAGAGTGGAAGAGATTTCCGTTCCAGGGAGCCCTGAAGACCCGTCCCCAGGGTCTGGCGCGCCCCGGAAAGTAAACCTGACCCCCAGCGCTGCCCTGGCCGGGGCCGCAGAGAAGCTGATCCGAGCAGGCTTCAGAGACGGACGCTCCAGCAGCCGGGAAAGTCCCTCCGCCCACAGAAGCTACAGGTCAGTGAGAAAGAAAGCCGGGCTGAAGGAGAGGGGAAGCAGGGCGTCTCCGTGACTCGGCCCCCTCGGGAGGAAGCGGCTGCGGCAGGGACGGGGGAGGAAGCGGCGGAGGCAGAGGTGTGGGCGGCGGCTGAGGCAGCAGCGGACCGGGACCCAGGAATCCCCCAGCGGCAGGCAGGATCTTCATTACGGAAGATTCCTGCATAAAACCGGACGGAGCTGAACCTGGGAGACGGCCCTGCCCCCACCCCGCTCTGTTGCTGAAGGCTTCTGCTCGGGACCCCCAAGGGAGCTGAGATTGGGAGGCGGGGCCCCCACCCCGCCCCCACCCGCTCCATTCCTGAAAGTCTCTGCATAAAACCCCCGAGGGATCAGAGTCTCGGAGGCAGCCCTGGCCCCACCCCAGCACCTGAACTAAAGCTCACTGATTGACAGCTGGCAGGAGGAAAGCCCATTTAAATCTCAGAGGCCAAGCACTAACTGGGCGGATCCAGGCGGGGGTGGAAAGGAATCTCAGAAGTCAAGTAACTGGCTGGGAAAATGCCTAGAAAAGGGAAGAAAAATAAGACTTTAGAGAGTTTTTTCTAACAAATGCAAATGATCCTGACCTTCGGATCTGACAAAGATGAGGACGTATTCTTGCCATCAGGGAAAGACGTGGAGGGCGGGGCCTCAGTACCCCAGACACCCCAGGGGGGTGGTGGGTGGGCTCAGGCCCTGGAAGAGCTCAAAAAGGATTTTGAAAAGCAAGTTAGACAGGTGGAGGAAAAACTGGGAAGAGAAATGTCAGAGATGCAACAAAAGTATGAAAAACAGGTCAATACCTTGGTAAAGGAGACCCAAAAAAATGCTGAGGAAATTAACACCTTGAAAAATAGGCTCACCCAATTGGCAAAGGAGGTTCAAAAAGCCAATGAGGAGAAGAATGCTTTCAAAAGCAGAATTAGCCAAATGGAAAAAGAGGCTCAAAAGCTCACTGAATTTTATAGCTCTCTCAAAATTAGAATGGAACAGATGGAGTCTAATGACTTTCTGACAAACCAAGAAATCACCAAACAAAACCAAAAGAACGAAAAAATGGAAGAGAATGTGAAATATCTCATGGGAAAAACAACTGACCTGGAAAATAGATCCAGGAGAGACAATTTAAAAATTATGGGACTAACTGAAAGTCATGATCAAAAAAAGAGCCTAGACATCATCTTCCATGAAATTATCAAGGAAAACTTCCCTGACATTCTAGAACCAGAGGGGAAAATAAGTATTGAAAGAATCCATCGATCACTACCTGAAAGAGATCCAAAAAGAGAAACTCCTAGGAACATTGTGGCCAAATTCCAGAACTCCCAGCTCAAGGAAAAAATCTTACAAGCAGCTAGAAAGAAACAATTCCAGTACTGTGGAAATACAATCAGGATAACCCAAGATCTAGCAGCTTCTACATTAAGGGATCGAAGGGCGTGGAATAGGATATTCCAGAAGGCAAAGGAACTAGGACTCAAACCAAGAATCACCTACCCAGCTAAACTGAGTATAATACTTCAAGGGAAAATATGGTCTTTCAATGAAACAGAGGACTTTCAATCATTCTTGATGAAAAAACCAGAGCTGAAAAGAAAATTTGACTTTCAAACACAAGAATGAGAAGAAGCATGAAAAAGTAAACAGCAAAGAGAAGTCTTAAGGGACTTACCAATGTTTACATTCCTACATGGAAAGGCAATATTTGTAACTCTTAAAACTTTTCAGTATCTGGGTAGTTGGTGAGACCACACATACACATGTACACGCATGCACACACATACACACATGCACACACATACAGAGATAGAGAGCACAGATTGAACTGAATAGGATGGGACCATACCTTAAAAGAAACTAGGGTAAATGGTGAGAGAGAAATGTAGGGGGAGGGAAAGGGAAGGGGGTAACTATATGTCATTTAAGAGGCAGGTAGGAGTTTTTCTTAGTGGAGGGAAAAAGAGGAGAGCTGAGAAAAAAAAAAAAAAACAAGAAGTTTACCCTCATCACATTTGACTAAACGAAGGAGTGAAATGCACACTCAGTTTGGTATGAAAACCTATCTTACAGTATAAGAAAGTGGGGGAGAGGGAGATGTCGCAAGGGGGGGGATGATGGAGGGGAGGGCAAAGGGAGGAGGGAGCAATTTGGGGTCAACACATGGGGAGGGACAGGATCAAAGGACAGAGGAGAAACAATGAGGGGCAGGTTAGGAGGGATGGTAATCCAGTTAGTCTTGCACAACGCGACTATCAGGGAGGTCATTGGCAAAACTACACAGATATGGCCTATATTGAATTGCCTGCTGTCCCAAGGGGAATGGGTGGGGAGGGAGGGTTGAGGAGAATTTGGAACTCAAAGTTTTAGGAACAACTGTTTAGTATTGTTGTTGCAACTGGGAAAGAAGACATACAGTTAGTGAGGAATAGAAAGTCATCTGGCCCTACAGGAGAAAAGAGAAGATGGAGACAAGAGAAGGGAGAGATGACAGAAGAGAGGGCAGATTGGAGATAGGGAAAATTGGATTGTGTGGGGTATTGGGGTGGGGGAGGGGAGAAAAGGGGAGAAAATTTGGAACCCAAAAATTTGTGAAAATGAATGTAAAAAATTTAAATAAATAAATTAATTAAAATTAAAAAAAAAATTAGAGTTGGGCAAGTGGTAGCTAATGACTATGAAACATCAAGAATCAAACAAAAATCAAAAGAATGGAAAAAAAGAAAATGTAAAATATCTCATTGCAAAAAACAAAACAAAACAAAAAAACAATAATTGACTTGGAAAGTAGACCGAGGAGAGATAATTTAAGAATTGGTTTAGGAGCGAATTCTAGAAAGATGGCAGAGTAGGTTAGAAAATTTCACCACTAAGTTAGTACAAAAAATGCATAAAGGAGAAAGAATTCAACCATACAGAGGTATTATGGGAAAAGAAAAGAGTGGTAATCATCTTCAGAGGATGACACTGAAGTAAAGAAACCCTCTTCTACCCCAAAGTGTATTGTCAAATGATCACCTACCCAAAAGGAATTCATTGAAGAACTTAAAAAAGACTTTAAAAATCAAATGAGATTGAGGGGGGAAATAATAATAGAAAAATGGGAAGATTGAGAAAAAATGGGAAGATTCAACCAATTAAAAGAGGAGATCCAGAATCTTAAGGAAGAAAATGACTCCTTGAAAATCAGAATTGGGGAAGGGGAATCCAGGGAAGTTATAATGGCTGAAAGAAAAAAACCCAAAATATAAGGAATGAAAAAAAATAGAGAACACAAAACATTTCATAAGAAAGACAGATCTAGAGAACAGATTGAGGAAGAAAAAAACACAAGAATAATTGGACTACCAGAAAGTTCTGATCAAAAGAAGAATCTTGATACAATTATACAGTAAATAATTAAGGAAACTTGTCCTGAAGCATTAGAAAAAGAGGGGAAAGTAGAAATAGAAAAAAGTCACCAATCATTACCTGAAAGATGAGGAAAACTCACAGAAATATTATAGTTAAATTCCAAAATCTCCAGATCAGACAAAATATTGAGTAAAAGGAAAAAAAAAAACCAATTTATATAACAGTACCACAATTAGAATCACACAAGATCTAGATTTGGTGATAACTAAAAACATCATAGGTCTTGCAACACCATATGTTGAAGTACAAAAGAACTGGGCCTCTGGCCAAAAATATCAACACTAAGCATAATTCTGAATTTTAAAAAAAATGGACATTTGATCAACAATCAAACTTCTAGGACTGTTAAAAAAAAAGTCACCCTGAACTCAAATCGAAGATTTGATATACAAGAGCCAAGAGAAATATAAGGTACATATGAATGACCAATTACAAGGGACTAAATAAGGGTAGAATATTTACCTTTTTTGTATGGAAAATGTAAAACCTATGTCTAAGATTCTTACTAGTAATTAGGTAACTTAAAAGATTGCGGTAGACCTGAATATGACGACATGACTTCAAAAAGTAAGACAGTTCAAGAGCAACTAAAAAAAGTTATCTTATACAAACGAGGTACAAGAGGAAGAACTGATACAGAGGTATTAGATGGGGTAAGGGGGCTGTTAGTTCTGGAAACCTACTTTCATCAGAAATGGGTTTAAGAGGAAGAAATACATATACACGTAGAAGAGTATAAAAATCTTCTAAATTTAGAAAGAAATGAAACTAAGGTGATAGGGAAGGGCGAGAGGATAAAGAAGGATAGTTAGAGGGGAGGGTGAAAGAATAATTTAAAAGAGGGATAAAGAATCGTCTTTAGAGTTAGGAGAATGGGAGGGATTACTATAGTGGGGGTAGGTTAAATAATAGGAGGGCAAGGTAGCAGGTAGAAGTAAAAGAGGGGTTAGGAGAAAAGAAAACAAGAGATATGCAAACAAACATACTTTCCTGAAGAGATGTTTACTCCTACGTGTGTGTGTGTGTGTGTGTGTGTGTGTGTGTGTGTGTGTGTGTTTCTCAATACTTTTATTATCCATGCTCAACTGTAGCCTTGGGGTGGTGGGTAAGGGAGAGGAAGGGGTTGAAAAAACAAAGTAAAAGTGCACAATAGAAAACAAACAAACAAACAAAAACCTACCAGGAAGCAAAGATGGACAGCTTTCAACATATTCCATAGTATTTAATATATAGGTTTTTCTTAAAATGATAAATTATTGCTACATATTCTCAATCCTCTATGTTCTGCTGTATACAAGGTGTTTTTTCTTTACTTATTTTATATCTAAATTAAGTATTTGTTTATAATGTTTCTTTTTATTGTATTTGGGTTGTAGTATTTATCTAAAATTTTAAAAAAAGTTACTGGTTTACCTGAAAGTCATGACCAAAAAAAAAGAGCCTAGACAGTATCTTTTGAGAAATTAAGGAAAATTGTCCTGAGATCCTAGAACCAAAGAGTAAAATAGTATTGAAAGACTCCACCAATCATCTCCCAAAAGAGATCTCAAAATGAAAATAGCAAGGAATATTATAGCCAAGTTCCAGCATTATCAGGTCAAGGAGAAAATGCTGCCAGCAGCCAAAAAGAAATAATTTAGATACAGTGGAACCAGAGTCAAGATTATGCAGAATCTTGCAGCTTCTACATTAGAAGGTTAGAGGACTTGAATATGATATTCCATAAGGAAAAGGAACATGGAATACAACTAAGGATCAACTATCTAGCAAAACTGAGCATCATTAAGAGGAAGAAAGGGATATTCAATGAAATAAGGGACTTCCAAGTTTTCCTGATGAAAACTTCAGAGTTGAACAGAAAATTTAATCTTCAAATATAAGATCCAAGAGAAGCATAAAAGGGATAAATAGGAAAAGAAAAAAATGTTATTCAAAAAGGGTAAACAGGAAAGATGATACTTGTAACTCTAGAGAACTATCTTTATTATGACATTTAGAAGGGGTATATATAGGCAGAGGGCTTGGGTATAAGTTGACTTTGGTAATGATAAAAAAAAGATAAGGAAAAACAAAAGATTGTACTGGGAGAAGAGGAAAGAAGTAAATTACACCACATGAAATGGTGCAAAGGACTATTCCAGTAGAGGAAAGAAGGGAGAAAGGCAAGTATTATTTGAACCTTACTCTCACAGGATTTTGCTCAGAGGGAATATCATGCACTCGCAATTGGGTATAGAAATCTAACTTACCCTATATAAGTAAGTAGGAGAAGAAAGGGGGAAGAAAAGGGAGGCGGTGGATGGAAGGGAGGGCAAATTGAGGGAGGTAGTGGTCAGAAGCAAAACACAGGTGAGGAGGAAAAAGAAGAAAGGAGAGAGAAAACAACAGGGGGGAAACATGATGGAAAGGAAGACAATTGGTTATCATAACTGTGAATGTCAGTGGGATGAACTCTCCCATAAAACAGAAGCAGATAGCAGCATAGATTAAAAACCATAATTCCACAATATGTTGTTTACAATAAATGCTCTTGAAACAGAGAGATACACACAGTGTAAAGACAAAAGGCTGGAGCAGAATATATTATATGCTACAGATGAAGAAAAAAGCAGGGGTAGCAATTCTGATCTAAGACAAAGTAATAGCAAAAATAGATATAATTAAAAGATCAGGAAGGAAACTACATCTTGATAAAAAATGTACCATAGACAATGCATAATATCATTGCCAAACATATATACACCAAGTGTTATAGCATCCAAATTCTTTTATTATTATTATTATTTTATTTTTAATGTTCTACAATCACCACCATAAAACTTAGATTTTTACCCCACACACACCTACCCCCCCACCCCCCCTCCCTCCCCAAGACAGAAGGAAACTCTTTGAATAACCACAAACTCCCCACTCTCAAGACCAAATCTTACCAGAATAGGAAAGTGGAGGAGAGGACTAGAGATCGCAAGAAGGATTGAAAATACCTGATAAAAGATGGTTACTTCCTTTGACCATTTTACAATTCAAAGTACTTGGTACCAGGCTAATCTACATTTGGAAATGGGGTTCTTTAAAAGTGGTGAGTAAGGGAAGCTCTGTACCTGTTTCCCTATTTGTTTTAAGAATGAGATATATAATCCTGTCCCTCCCTGCCAAACTACTCCCAGCCTCAGCTTCCTATTTGTTCAGTGTAAGCTGGGTGTCATACTATTGCCAAGTTCTACTTACTACCTATATCCCAAATACCTTACTGCCTTGAGCAAATCTTTAGAATTTCATTTCGAGGACTTTCTCTTGGACTTACTTCTCTACTTACTTCCCAGTAAAATCTTAGGTCACTAAATCCTAGAGACAGTTAGGTGATTCAGTGGATAGAACACCAGTGCAGGAGTCAGGAGGACCTGAGTTCAAATCTCACCTCAGACAACTTGACACTCACTAGCTGTGTGACCTTGGGCAAGTCATTTAACCCCAATTGCCTCATCCTGGGTCATCTCCAGTCATTCTGATGAATATCTGGTCACTGGATTCAGATGACTCTGGAGGAGAAGTGAGGCTGGTAACCTGCACAGTCCTCCCTCACTCAAAACAAAATCAAATACAAGTCACTTCATTACTTCACTGATGGCATGATCTTCTTCGGCAACGAAAGACCAACACAAATGGGTGACTAAATTCTACCTGTTCTTTTTTTTTGTAATAAAAATTTATTTAACTTTTTACATTCATTTTCACAAAATTTTGGGTTCCAAATTTTCTCCCCTTTTATCCCCTCCCCCACCCCAATACACCGAGCATTCTAATTTTCCCTATCACCAATCTACCCTCTCTTCTATCATCACTCCCTTCTCTTGTCCCCATCTTCTCTTTTGTCCTGTAGGGCCAGATGACTTTCTATTCCCCATTAACTGTATTTCTTATTTCCTAGTAGCAACAACAATACTCAACAGTTGTTCCTAAAACTTTGAGTTCCAAATTCTCCCCATCCCTCCCTCTCCACCCATTCCCTTTGGGAAGGCAGGCAATTCAATATAGGCCCTATCTGTGTAGTTTTGCAAATGACTTCCATAATAGTCGTGTTGTTTAAGACTAACTATATTTCCCTCCATCCTATCCTGCCCCCCATTGTTTCTATTCTGTCTTTTGCCCCTGTCCCTCCCCAAGAGTGTTGACTTCAAATTGCTTCCTCCTCCCATTGCCCTCCCTTCCATCATCCCCCCCCTTGCTTATCTCCTTCTCCCTCACTTTCCTGTATTGTAAGATAGGTTTTCTTACCAAAATGAGTGTGCATTTTATTCCTTCCTTTAGTCGAATGTGATGAGGGTAAACTTCTTGGTTTTTTTTCTCAGCTTTCCTCTTTTTCCCTCCACTAAAAAGTCTCCTGCTTGCCTCTTGAATGAGATATAATTTATCCCATTCCATTTCACCCTCTTTCCTCCCACTACTTTTCTTTCTCACCATTTACCTTAATTTCTTTTAAGATATGGTCCCATCCTATTCAATTCACTCTGTGCTCTCTGTCTCTGTATGTGCATGTGTGTATGTGTGTGTATGTGTGTGTGTGGTCCCACCAACTACCCAGATACTGAAAAGTTTTAAGAGTTACAAATACTGTCTTTCCATGTAGGAATGTAAACAGTTCACCTTTGGTAAGTCCCTTATGACTTCTCTTTGCTGTTTACTTTTTCATGCTTCTTCTCATTCTTGTGTTTGAAAGTCAAATTTTCTTTTCAGTTCTGGTCTTTTCATCAAGAATGCTTGAAAGTCCTCTGTTCCATTGAAAGACCATATTTTCCCCTGAAGTATTATACTCAGTTTTTCTGGGTAGGTGATTCTTGGTTTGAGTCCTAGTTCCTTTGACTTCTGAAATATCCTATTCCATGCCCTTCGATCCCTTAATGTAGAAGCTGCTAGATCTTGAGTTATCCTGATTTTATTTCCACAATACTGGAATTGTTTCTTTCTAGCTGCTTGCAATATTTTCTCCTTGACCTGGGAATTCTGTAATTTGGCCACAATGTTCCTAGGAGTTTCTCTTTTTGGATCTCTTTCAGGCGGTGATCGATGGATTCCTTCAATACTTATTTTGCCCTCTGGTTGTAGAATATCAGGGCAGTTTTCCTTGATAATTTCATGGAATATGATGTCTAGGCTCTTTTGTTGATCATGACTTTCAGGTAGTCCCATAATTTTTAAATTGTCTCTCCTGGATCTATTTTCCAGGTCAGTTATTTTTCCCATGAGATATTTCACATTCTCTTCCATTTTTTCATTCTTTTGGTTTTGTTTTATGATCTCTTGATTTCTCATAAAGTCATTAGCCTCCATCTGTTCCATTCTAATCTTGAGAGAACTATTATGTTCAGTGAGCTTTTGAACCTCTTTTTCCATTTGGCTAATTCTGCTTTTGAAAGCATTCTTCTCCTCATTGGCTTTTTGAACCTCTTTTGCCAATTGAGTTAACCTATTTTTCAAGGTGTTATTTTCTTCAGCATTTTTGGGGTCTCCTTTAGCAAGGTATTGACCCGTTTTTCATGCTTTTCTTGCATCTCTCTCATTTCTCTTCCCAGTTTTTCCTCCACCTGTCTAACTTGATTTTCAAAATCCCTTTTGAGCTCTCCATGGCTTGAGCCCACCGGACATCCCCCTGGGATGTCTGGGATACAGAGGCCCCGACCTCCATGTCTTTCCCTGATAGTAAGAATATTTCCTCATCATCAGAGTTGAAAGGCGGGAACATCTGTACCCCATCAAAGTAGCTGTCTATAGTCTTATTTTTCTTCCCTTTTCTGGGCATTTTCCCAGCCAGTTACTTGACTTCTGATATTCCTGTTCACCCCTGCCTAGATCCGCCTAGCTAGTACTTGGGGTCTGAGATTCAAATGGGCTTTCCGCGGCAGGAGCAGCTGCTAGTGAATGTGAGCTTAAGTTCTGGTGCTTGAGTGGGGGCAGGGCCGCCTTCCAGGCTCAGTTCCCTCAGGGGTTTTATGCAGAGACCTTAGGTAATGGCCCTGAACTTCTGCCTGCTGGGCCAGGAGTCCTGGGGGCCACCGCTGCTGCCTCTGCCTCCCCAGTGGCTGAGTCACAGAGACACCCCGCTCCCCTCTTGGCCAGCCCAGAAGTCTCTCTCACTGACCTGTAGCGTCTGTGGGTGGAGGCACCTTCCTAGCTGCCGGAGGTTTTGTCCCTGAAGCTTGCTCGGATCTGCTCCTCTCACCTGTGCGGCCAGGGCAGCACAGGGGTGGGTTCCGCTTTCCAGGGCACGACAGACCCCTGGGGACCACTGTCCAGGGCTCTCTGGAATGGAAATCTTTTCTACTGTGTTTCTCCGCACTTTGCAGTGCTCCAGAATTTGTGGGGAGTGCTTCTTGCAGGAAATATATGGGCTGTGGGTTTGGAGCTAGCATACGTGAGTCTTTCTACTCTGCCATCTTGGCTCCACCCCACCTACCTCAGCATCCAAATTCTTAGAGAAATTAAGTGAGTTACAGGAAGAAAGAGAGAACAAAACTATACTAAAGTAGGGGACTTCAACCTCCCCCATCTCAAAACTAGATCAATTTTATCACAAAGAAATTAAGGATGACCATTATCACCACTCTTATTCAATGTTGTACTAGAAATATCACCGTTAGCAATTGAAGAAAAGAAATTGAAAGAATTAGAACAGGCAAAGAAGAAGCAAAGTTATCACTCTTTGCAGATATGTTATACTTAGTGAATCCTAGAGAATCAACTAAAAGAATAACTTGACGTAATAAACTTTAGGAGAGTTGCAGGATAGAAAATAATTGTACATAAGTCATCAGCAAACAAAGCCCAACAGGAAGAAACAGAAAGAGAAATTCCACTGAATACTGTTGACAATATAAACTAGTTGGGAGACTACCTGCCAAGACAAACCCAGGAACTATATAAACACAATAACGAAACATTTTCTCACACAAATAAAATCAAATCTAAATAACTGGAACAATATCAGTTGCTCATGGGTAGACTGAGCTAATATGATAAAATGACAATTCTGTCTAAATTAATTTATTCAGTACCATACCAAAAATTATTTTATAGACTAGAAAAAATAAAATTCATCTAGAAGAACAAAAGGTCCAGAATATCCAGAGAATTAAAGAAAGAAATGCAAGAGAAGTGGCTTACCAGATCTAAAACTGTATTATAAAGAAAACCATCAAAACTACTTGGTACTGGCTAAGAATAGTGTTTCTTGTGTACCTAAACTATTCCACTGATCCACCACAATAGTCAGTGACTTTAGTAACCTATTATTTAATAAACCCAGACTTTAGGTTCTGGGATAAGAAATCACTATCTAACAACAGTCTTTTGCTTCTTTCTACTCACAACTCACATTTCTTATTCTAGTCAGGTAAGATGTCCTCTTAGCCCCAAGAATAGATATCATTGCTTCCATATATTCAATTGCATTCTTCCCCTTTGTGGGGGGATTCTCTTAATTCTATCCAAGTCTTTCCATGTTTCAGACAATTCCAAGTCCCACCTCTGTATGAAGCCAAATCTTGTTTCATCACCTTCTTCCTTTTCTAAGGAAGGGACCTCACAACATAGAAAAATCAGAGTTGAAAGGGATCTCAAAGCACCTATGACTTATAAGGATTTGTTTTAGTGTGTATATTTTAATCTGTTGAACTGGGAAGATAGTATCAAACCTTTGCCAGAGGGAAAATGGTTTCCATGACTTTTCTTGTGTGTCCTTTGGCTCCATCTTTCCCTACCCTGCCACCCCAAGGCCAAATCTCCAAACCCAAAGATCAATTATAATCCCTATCTTGACACTAATAAGTGAACAGGGACATTTAACTGAACAAAGCTAGTCAAGACTATTCAAGGTAGGAGAGACCCAAATTACATCTAAGTTTTGGCTTTAATGAGAAAAATGTCAGCACCCTTTCTCCCCCTTATTTAAAGCAGGAAGGTGCCGCTTTCTCCTGACACCCTGCTGAGATGATTATCCAGTCTGTAGATTCCAGTCGGAACAGAAATAAAGATGGGCATACACCTCTTTAATGAGAACTGACATTGGCTCCAGTCCTCCAGAAGAGAATTAGGGAAGGAAGACTATCTCACTGAAATCTCCCCTCCAGGACCTCTCTTGCTCCCAAAGGATTAAAAATCCCTTTATCTACTAAGATCAGTTGCTAAGGATATTTCCACCAAGGTAGAAAGGACCCCAGGCTTTATCTGTCTTCTTGCTTGCATTTGTTTAGAAAGAGAATAAAAGCAGGTGAAAAAAAATAAGACTGGAGAATTCACTTCTGCTATTTTCCTAAGAAAGAAGATTGACTGAAGCGAATTTAGGATTTGTTCATCAAGGTCAGGTTCCTAGCATTGTACCAAAGCAACGGAAGCATTCGTTCATAAAATCAGAACTGGAAGAACTTCAAAAGCCTTTATAATCTAACTCCTTCATTTTACAGTTAATCATAAAGAAGGATAAGTGAACTTGCCCAAGATCATGGGCGTAATCAAAGGTGGGATTTGAACCCAGACCCTTTTTTCTTTTACTTCTACTTTACCCTATCTCCTGATTAAAGTTATACACTTCAAAGTCCAAAGTGGGCTTAGGCTCTGGCTCCAGTCTAACACGACTCATTCACTGAAATATTTGATGAACTATATGATCACAGGCAAATCACAACCTGTGGCCATTTCTTTATTCATAAAAAGAGTATTTGCTCTACTAATCTCAGTGTTGTAAAGAATGTGTTATTGGAACCTTTACGGTGCTATGTAAGGGACATTCCTCTCAAAAAGCAACTCATTATTCATTCTGTCTTGCAACATTTGGTCTAGCCCATGAAAAGATTCTTCTGAATTCCTTCTGCATACCCCTAACATCACTCTCCAGTTGGAGAACCTGATTCCATGATGTGTTTGGGATATTTGCTTATCCCATCATTTTGCAGGACAGAAACAACTGCCTTGACCACCTCCTTCCCCCTACTCTAAGGCACTTTTCCAAGAATTATCTTAACTCTTTCTACTCTGAGAAATACCTTGCTTTTGAGGCATTGTAATTTGTTTTTTATTAAACTGAAGCTGGTGTAACATCAAGAAAGCTAAAGACTGATGTATAGATGGGTTGGAATTCCCTCCATACTTCAGGAAGAATCGTAACTAGGATGAGGTAACCAGGGCTTTGTATTGGGGCACTGCAATTTAAAATGGCTTTGATTTCACTGGAGTAGGGGAATCCTAATAAGGAAACTCCTACCAACGCTGATTGAATGCAGCTATTACACTTGGATAGTAACCTTGGCCACTGAGAGGCTCAAAGATTTTCCCATGATTATATCATTAATAGTAATCAGAGATGGCACTTTACTCCCTGGGTCCCTGATTCTGAGACTCTCTAGCCACTATACCACCCACCATGACTTTAAAAATTGTAGATAATCTTCAAGATTGCACTACTTATTTCATTTGCTTTTTACTGAGAGGATGGTGTGTGTTTGTCCTTCATTGCCAAAAAAACACCATGCCAGAGAAATAATTTCATGACTTGCACTTGCCTTTGTTTTGAGTGAGGGAAGGCCATGCAGGTCACCAGCCTCACTTCTCATCCAGAGTCATCTAAATCCAGTGACCAGATATTTATCAGGATGACTGGAGATGACCCAGGATGAGGCAGTTAGGGTTAAGTGACTTGCCCAAGGTCACACAGCTAGTGAGTGTCAAGTGTCTGAGGTGAGATGTGAACTCAGATCCTCCTGACTCCTGCACTGGTGCTCTATCCACTGCACCACCTAGCTGCCCCCCTGAGAGGATGGTAAGAAGAGTATAGTTTGTGGCACAACAGGATGCAAGAGAGATAAGGAACAATGTCAGAAATGAGTGGTTAAGAAAAGATTAGCTGGCCATTTGGAAAGGGTACAGTCAGCCAACAGCATGCTCCACTGGCATTATCATGGTATGTGGATAAAGTAGAGAAGTTTCTTCCTGGAATTTTCCTCCTTCATCCCTTAATTTTTTATTTTATTTTGTTTTGTGTGTGGATATCATCTCTTCTGATATAACACACCCTGTACTCTCTATGTGTATGGGGTGTGCGTCTGTGTGTACAATATCTCCATCTACCTAAATACTGAGAAAAGATTCAAGAGTTAAAAATATTTTCTTCCCATGTAGTAATGTAAACAGTTCAGTTTTAGAGATTCTTTTATGATTTTCCTTTTCTCTTTACATGCTTCTTTTGATTCTTGTCTTGGGAAGTCAAATTTTTCTATACAGATCTGGTCTTTTCCTCAATATGAATGATTGAAAGTTCCTCTCCCCTAAATGTTCTTTATAAAATTTTGGGTCCTATATTTTCTTTTTTTTTCCAGTCTTTTCCTCACCCAGGAGAAAACAAGACATGATAGCAATTATACATGAAAAGTCATAAAAACATTTCCATATTCATTTTGCAAAAATAGGCAAGAAAAATAAAGTGGAAAAAATATTCTTCAATCTTCACTGAGAGGTTATCATTTCTCACTCTGGAGGTAGATAGCATTTTCATTATAAGTCCTTCAGAATTGTCTTGATCTTTGTTTCACTTTATTTTATGGTTTCTCTCATTCATTTTAATTCTTCTATTCAACATGACTATGGTGAAATTATATTTTAACAGGAATGCATTTGTAGAATGTATGTAAGATTCCAAGCTGTCTTGGGGAGGGAGGGGAAAAATCTAAGATATATGGAGGTCATTATAAAACACTGAAAACAAATAAAATTGTTAAAAACAATTGTCGATCATTACACTGATCAAAATATAGCTAAGTCATTCAGTTTTCATAATACAATAATGCTGTTACTGTGTAACAACACTGTGTACTTCGCTTTGCATATCATATAAGTCTTCCCAGATATTTCTGGAATCATGTTGCTCACAATTTCTTATAGAAAATAGTATTTCATCACATCATATCAGATGTTTAGTCATTACCCAACTGATAGGCATATTTTCATTTTTCCAGTTCTTTGCTACATAAACAGCTGTTATAAATATTTTGGTGTACATAGGATGTTTTCCTTTTTCTCTGATTTCTTTGGGATGTGGACCTAGTGGTGGGTTCCAAGGGTATGCACAAAAACTGTGACCTTTTAAGAAAAGATGGCCAACAGTCACGAAGTGGCTGTGATTTGCCTTGTTAAAGGCGAGATCACAAAACCACTTGAGCATTTTCCTCCAATATCATGGAAATTTAATAATTAAGCTATGAAGCTACCATGTGACATGCTTCCTAGAGTCTTCTCCCCTAAGTGTGACCATATTTAGAGATCAAGAAGTCCACAATCATTTATTAACCTCTTACCAGGTGTTGGGAATAGAAATATTGGCAAAAAGGAAGAACCCTTACCATTAAGGTGTTTCCATTGTAATGGAAGAAGACAAAATCCTAGCAGGAGCCCAAAAAGATTGAAGAAGAAATGAAAGTACCTGACTTGGGGGAATTTTAGAGAAAATCCAAGAAAGGACACCATCTTTGATCAGAGACTTATTCTCAAGCCACAGGGCCACTCTCCCAAGAACCAAATTGCTGGTCTTGGGCAAAGCTGGTACAACCCATGTTCCTTAATCCCCTTAACATGAACAAAGGATTCCAGAGGGCTGAAGAAATCCAACCATCCATGCTTCCCTTTCTTTCTGTAGACAGATTAATTCCCCATACCTGGAATTACACTTTGTACCTACCAAAATACTAAAGCTGTCAGGGACTTTTGGTCATCTTCATGGTTGAATATTTCGGATGTGAGTTCATTATCAGTTGTGTCTACTTTACACAGCTGTAGTGAAAAAAAAATGGTTTCCACAGATGTGGACATCCAAGGAGTGTTTTACTCAGTGTTTTAGCACCCTTACAATGCTAGTGGACCCCGAGGACACTGGCTTTGCAAAAATATCTTTGTCAAAGACAATCTAATAGTACCCATAAGTGTTAATACACACCTCCACACCCATACCTCTGGGTGGAAGTGATGAGTATTGCTAAACATTTGTTTTTCAATTATGTATTATTTCTATATACATATGTAGCTATATGTACATATATACAATCTGGTATCTCTTATGTTGTCTAATAAACATATGTACACATAAGTTTTTGTGACATATCACCTTATGACATTTATAGATCACACATACATATGATCTCATGGGTTCCTTTGCTGGGTTTGAAAGGACTGTCTCAGTCTAGGATCTCTCCCTTAAATGTGGCCATATCTGGAGGTCAGCAAGTCCACAATCACATTTATTTTTACTGTGCTGGAAATACAAATGCAGGCAGAAAGAAAGAATCCCTGCCCTTAGTAGTTTACATTTTACTGAAGAAAAACAAAACAAAATGTAGCTCCAAAGTTTTTAGCTTACAGGATATAGTGGAGAATATGGCAAAATTTCACTGCTTTTAGAGATGTGTGTATGAGAGAGAGAGACAGAGAGAGAGAATGAGTGTGTGTGTGTGTGTGTGTGTGTCCGTCCCCTTTGACAGTCTGCCAGAGCCTATAGACCACTGCTAAGAATGTTTTGAAATACATGAAATAAAATATACAGAATTGTAAGGAGAACTAATGATACTGAAACAAAATTATCAAAATGTTAGAAAAACAATTTAATGGACCCTCCAGTTAAGAATCCTTTATTTAACGTTAGAGGGCATGGTTTTGAATTCATTTCCACAAGTTATTGTTTAGGATCATACAGAATCTCTATTCCACTTGTTTACTCTGGGCATCAGTTTCCTGATCTGTAAAAGGAGGTCGAGCCAGAAGATTTCTTGAATTCCTTCCAACTTTAAATGCACAAAATTCTCCCTGCCCCTCCCCCAAGCACAGACCTGACCATGTCATTCTTTACTCCAACTCTAACAGCCCCCCTTCTGTCTCAGGGAATTGACCCTAAGCTGCTCTTCTGTCTGGTTTCTGAGAGTTTTCATGTCCTGGCCTCAAATGACCCCTCCAGCCTCCTTATCTCCCCTTGGCATCACATTTCATGCTTCAGTCATACTGGGCCTCTTGTCATTCCTTTACACAAGATACTACCTCCCACACCTTCGTACCAGTTGTCCCCAATGCCCAAAATGCTCTTCCTTCCCCTCCACCTTGTAGAATTACCCCGCCCCCCAATCTGCTGGTACCCTGCCCTCCTGAAACCATTTTGCATGTGTATATATTCTTTCTATACTGATGTGTGTATATGTGTACATGTACACACACACACATATGAATACACAATATACACACATGTATAGAAATCTTTCACTTTTATCTTTGTATTTCCACTGTCTGGCATATAGTAGATTCCTAATAAGTGGTTTACTGATCTTAACGCCTCCTTCTCGTATGTTCACAAGATAAGCTGGGAGCAGGAGCTACCTATGATTCTGAAAGCCTCTACTTGGGGCTTCTGCAGGCAGGCAAGCTTGCCTGCCCCTCTTCTTCATTTCCAGGGGGCCCTGGTCAAGCATTATCTGAAGTATTTCAGTTTGGGGACATTGACAAGCTTGATCGAGGAGGATGGAGGAGGATGGAGGAGGATGACAAACCTCTAAGGTTTACAAAGTACTTCATAAATCTCATTTGATTCTCATAACAACCCTGGGAGGTAAGTGCTCTTATCTCCCTCTTATGGATGAAGAAACTGAGGCATACAGATGGGTTAAGTGACTTGCCCAGTGTCACAGAGCTAGTGTCAGAGGCTAGATTTGAACTTGGGGTCTTTGATTCCAACTCTCTGCCTAGCAATACTCAACTCTGACTGTATTAGAAGAAAAATGAATGCAGATTGGTGAGTGTTGAAATTAGTTTATATGTAAGTTGCTCATCAAGCTTGATGGCATTGCTATTTAATGTTAACTCCTAAGTACTTTTTCAAAATAAAGAGGTAGCCAGAGCTGGAGAGGAGGGAGTCACCTAGACATGGGGCTGCAGCAATAAAAAACCTGTCAACTCTCACCACTTTTGCATCTTTGAACGTACATGCCATAGGCCAAAGAGGAATCCCCCAAAAGTCACTGGAATTGTCAGCTGCCCATTTCTAATGTACCATCTCTCTGTTTTAAGAACAGTGAAGAGCAGCCTGGCCTCTACTTCCATGCAAGCAGGTATCACTTCCATCCAGACTATAGCCTTTCATTATGTTGGCTGGTAGAATGATATTTATGTTTAGATGAAAAAAAAATCAAATAATGGACACAGTATGGTTGGAAAAGATGCATATATTTATCTGGAGAATCCACCTCAAAATTTTCCTCCTAAAATTCTATGATTATAGCTTTAGACTGGATTTCTAGAAAAAAAAAAAAAGCAAACCTCTACACATTTAGGAAAATTGCTTAGCCATTGGACCTGACTAGCTTAGGAACATCTGTTTGCTACCCATTGTAAATGATAGTAATTACCAAGATGAATAGAGAAAAAGCATATGCTACAAAAAAACCAGTGGATTTATCAAATGTTTGGGTCATCATGGACTGAAGATGAAAAAAAGAAACTGGACTCAGAGAAGCTTTAGATGAGACAAACTCAAGACACCTGCCAATATGGTGGTGATAGAATTTAAGGTGTCCATAGTCAGCAAGCAAACTAGAACCATCCTCAGCAAGGGTTGTCACAGACACATAGTTTAAGACAGACCCCCAAGCTCATGAATCACAGTCTAATCCCCAAGATGGAAATACCAGCAACACAGGAAGCTTAGCAAATAACACAAGTAACCATGGAAAAATAATACAACTGGACCCCCACAGGCTATATAGCTTACTCGGGTGTTTTCTTACATTTTCATTCATATACACAGTTTGTTAACTCATCATCCAGACAGACTGAAAACAATAAAAGCAATACTCAATGATCAACATCGAAGTTGAGTTCAGGGGCATCGCTTGATACTACACGATAAAACTCACTTAACACAGAAGACAGAAGATATGAAAAACCACAGGGTCTTTGATATTTTCAACATCTGATTTAACTGCCCTCTTAATATGTCAGCTAAACAAAAATCCTGGGTAAATGTTCTTTTTTTATTACTTTGGACATCTAGAGAAAAATATTCACATTAAAACAGTAGAGTCTGCCTCATGTTGGCATTTTCAAGTCTTTAAATGTCAGAAACCAGTTCTGGCTGCTGCATTTGTATAATATAGTGTGTTTCTTTAATATATTCAAGCACCAAGAATAGATCTTTTCAATATCCTTTCTTTATTCTCAGAAGGAATTGAAATAAAATTAAGTTGTATGGAAAAATATAATACATTTCAGAAAAAAAATATAGCTACAATGGTGAAAGCATTAAATAACAAGTCATAGGTATCAGTTGAAATAAGACATTCGCCAGGCAGTTTTCAGGTGAAGAAATTAAAGTTAGCTGTTAGTCATATGAAAAATAATGGTCTAAATCATTATTGATTAGAGAAATGCAAATTAAAACAGCTCCGAGGTGCCACATCACACTATCACATTTCCTAAGGAAAATGATAAATGTTAGAAGAGATGTGGAAAAATTGGAACATTGAAATATTGGTGGAGTTGTGAACGAATCCAACCATTCTGGAGATATAATTTTGGAACTATGCCCAAAGGGCTATATAAAACTGCATACCCTTTGATCCAGCAATGCCACTACTAGGCCTGTATCCCAAAAAGATCATAAAAAATGGAAAAGGACACGCATGTACAAAAACATTTATAGCAACATTTTTGGTGGTGGCCAAAAAATTGGAAATTGATTGAAGTCCATCATTTGAAGAATGGCTAAACAAGGTATGATATATGAATGTAATGAAATACCATTGTGCTATAAGGAGTGATAAACAGGTGGATTTCAGAAAAATTTGTAAAGACTTACATGAACAGATGTTGAGTGAAAGTGAGAACCAGGAGAACATTGTACACAGTAACAACAATATTGTGTGATGATCAACTATGAGAGCCTTAGCTCTTCTCAGCAACACAGTGATCTAAGACAATTTACAAAAGACTCATGATGGAAAATGCTATTCACATCCGTGGAAACAACTATGGAATCTGAATGCAGATCGAAGCATTTTAACAATTCGCTTTTGTTTTTTTTCCCTCGTTTTTCCCTTTCATTCTGATTCTTTTTTCACAATATGAAAATGTGGAAATATATTTAAGGATTGTACATTTACAACCTATATCAGATTGCTTGTCATTGGGGTAGAGAAAATTTGGAACTCAATCTTATAAAAGGGAATACTAAAAATCATTACGTATAATTGGAAAAAATAAAATGCTATTAAGTAGGGGAAGAGAAGTACTAAAAAAAGAAAAGTTGTAACAGTAGGATGATCTTAGCTCCTTGGCTCCAGAGTACAGAAGCTAAGTGATCAGAAGTTCTTCAGAATTAAGTTTAAGCTCAAAGGAAAAACAAATCAAAACAAAAAAACACATTTCTAACAAATAGGTGTCAAAAAGTGGAATGTTTCAAGAAGTAATGAGTTCCCCATCACCAAAAGTTTTGAAGTGAACAGCGTTAGGAATCAAGAACACTTAATAAATCCTAATTCACTGATAATATGGCTGATACTGTGCATGCAAAGAAGGGAACAGGAGTCCCTGCTCTTGAGGAACACATATAGTCTAGTGGAGGAGACAACATAAAATTAAAAATAAGATAGCATAAATTGAAACCAAACAGATTATTAAGGAGGACTGGGAAAGACACCTCGCAAAAAATGGTGTTTGATTTGAGATTTTTAGGAAGCCAGATGGCAGAGAGGAGGAGCCATAATAGTTCCAGAGATAGAGAAGAGTCAGTGGAAATGCCCAGTATCAGGAAATCTCTGATTTTAGAGTGAGGAGGGAGGAGTAAAGTGTAAGAAGACTGGAAAGGCAGAAAGGGCTTTTGGAAGCCCACTAGGAGATTTTAGGTTTAATCCTGGCAGAAATAGGGAGCCACTAGAATTTGGGGGATGGGAAAGAGGAGAGATAATCCTGAGCATGAACCCAATTCTTCACTGATTGCTCCCTTCCCTTTTAACATCCAGTAATTGAAGAGAGGGGTTGATCATTTAGAGGGACACACACACACACACACACACACACACACACACGCATGCGCACACACACACACACACACACACACATCTAGTCAGAACTGGTGAGCCTCCACCAGTCATTTTGACTGGGCTGAGGAGTTGATTAAGAGCAGGCAAAATACCCTTGAGTAAAAACTAACCTGTACCTTACAAAAACAAAACAAACCCCCCTCCCCAAAAAACCAAAAACCAAAACAAAAACCAAACAAAAAAACAAGACAAAAAAGGAGGAGGAGAGAGGAAATGGTTCACATCTGACTTAAATCTGGCAGAGCTTGAAGTTCAGAAGGCACAGTATTCTTCGAAGGAAGAGCTGAGCAGTCCATCCTAGGAACAGGATACCATATTTGGAATCAAAGAACATGGGACTAAATCCTACTTGGCTGGTTTTTACCCATGTAGCTGTGGGTGAGTCATTTACCTCCTTAGGCATCTATTTCATCTGTAAAATGGGAGTGGGGCTGTACTAGATATATCAATTTCTCTCTCTCAGTCTAGATATATAATCTTACATGTACTGAAGTAGTAGTCATCAGAACTTAAACATAGGTCTTAGGAACTTCTTGTGGTGTCCTAGTTCTTTATTTTTTCTTGTGGCACTTGATATTCTTCAACATGTCACTTCATAGACATTTTTATCCTCATCACCTTACCTTAACCTTTCAGGGCTGCCCTGACCTTCAGGGTTATGGTTAACCTACTTGGAGTTAAAAGATCAGGGCTTAGCTTCACTTCTAGTGCTTATGACCTATGTGACCTTGGGTAAGACATAACCTTCTCTGGGCCTCAGTTCCCTCATTTGTAAAATGAGAGGGTTGGACTAATTGTCCTCTGAAGTCCCTTTCAGCTCTAAATCTATGCTCCACCAAGTTATTTACCAATCTAGGCCTTAGTTTCCTCATCCATAAAATGAGACTTGGACTTGATGGTTTCTAAGGTCCTTTCCAGGACTGGGATCATATAAAAGTAAGATATGTAGATGTAGTGCAGAGAAAAAATAGACTGAACATGTAGGAAGTCCTAAGTGCAGATTCTACCTCTGAGATTTCCTACATACCATTCTGGCCATGGTGCCTCCTTTCCTTCATCTGTGAAGTGTAGTGCCAACTTCACAGGGCATTTGGTCATGTGAGTCTAATACTGTGTCGCCTATTTAATTCAGTTTGATAATTTTAGGCAAGTGAGTAGAAAAGCAGCAGAAGAATGAGTAGAGGAGAACTAATCTCAGAAGTCTGGAAGTACTCTGAGTGATGCCTCTGGTGATCCTGGCAGTGGAACCCTGGGCAGTCAACTTCTCAAAGTATCTTAAAGACTAGAAGTTGTTGAGTGGCTACTTTTTTTTTTTTGCATTGTTAAAGTGTTTTGCTCACCAGAGTTTTCTACACCAATGAAACCACATATCTATTTTAAAAAAAACCTAAGCACTAGAAATACATTTATAAAAAAAGATGTATTGTCCTTATTTAAGTAAGAACCTACCACCACTACCACCCCCCCCACCCCCAAGCAAGTGCCCATCTTAACCATTACTGAAAGATTCTGGGGTGGACAGAATATACTGACTGTGATAGACGGGGTATGGAAGTCTCATAAACAACTGACCAATCAATTTTCTTTAGGGGAGGGATAGGGGAAGGAACAAATTCTCAATCAGGTGTAGGACTCATCGGCTTGAGGTCCCTTCCAATTCTGAGACTGATTCTGGGTGACAAACCCACATGATCTGAATTCCTACTAGGACTTGCCTGTGGAGGTTAGAGAGAGGAGGACCCCACTGGCCTCATATCCTCTTTTGAGGAGAGGAGCAACGGCTAAGACTCAGTCTGGTGGAGTTGGGTGGGTGGAGAACAATGGCAGGCTTCCTGAGTCATTTAGCTTCTGGGTTAACTCTAGGGAGGCAGGAGCCTTGGAAGATAGAAGTCTGAAGTGCTGAGTTGTTTCCAAAGACTTCATATCCCAATCCTGGATCTTGAGATCCAAGATTTAGAGTTGGAAAGATCTCAGAACATTTAGGCCAACTCTTTCCTTTCACAAGGGGAAACATGGGGGAAACAGGGATCGAGGGAGTCTAGAGAATTTAAGGGGTTTGTTTCCTCATCGACCAAAGACTCAAGGGGCATTCAACAGTCCTATTATAGACAGGATTGTATAATATAAAGGCATCGAACATGCAGCTCTAGTGTGGGCACACAACATTCTCAAGTGTAGCAAAACCAGATTAAAATGTAATTTGGACATATTTAACAAAATAAACAAAATGATAAAACATATGTTTCAAAACCAAGTTAATATATGGTCTGCTTAGATCCTTATGTATGAATTTGTGAGTTTCTATTTGAGTTCGACATGATTGGTATAGTGAACTGGGCACTGAAGTTGGAATTGGGAAGACCTGGGTTTGAATACCCCCTTTATATCCTTATTAGCTACATATAGGAGCAAAGCTTCTAAACTTTGCATTATGAACCCCTCAAGGGGCTGTTAAAGCCTATAGATCTCATATCAAAATAGGGTTTTTAAATGAATAAAGTATATAAGATTACAAAGGAGATCAATGATATTGAAATGCAGGTATCAAAGTATTTTCTTAATTGACAAATGTCAACGTAAGATCTTTGTCCTTGGAGGCAGTCAAAATGGTGAAGTGAGAACTAGCATTTTTGCTTGGCTCACTCAATAATGCCTCTACTACAACCTAAAAAACAAAAATGAAAACAAAAAAAAAAAACTAAACAAAACACTATATCAAATTTTGATTGGAAGAGAAGAGGAAAAAAATGGTCATGAGTCATTTTCTAGCCTAGGGAAGCTTAGAAAGATAGACAGGTCTGCCTTCAGACAGTGGGACTGAGTCTGGCCAGGAGTGTTGCCCAGCCCAGCAGCCTTAGAGGTATATCAGTGACGAGCATTCTAGTGTCCAGAAACAGTAAGAGGGCTGTGATCAATGGTCAGAGTCGAAGTATTGAGGCAGAATGGGATCCCAGGGAAGGCCCACTGAACCAACAATGGGAATGAAACTGGGTGCTACCTAGCAGCTCTACGGTTTGTTACCCCATTGTAGAGTGAAACGTAATGGTAGAATGAGAGGAGCTTTATCTCTGGACCAAGGAGAAAGTTCTAAGAACTTAACTGTGTGGCTTCGAGGCCAAGAGCAGAGGAGGGATTTCGTCCTAAGTCTTCAGACCTCTAACGCAAGCCTACAAGAAAGCAGGTCAGGGCAGGAAACTAACCTCAAAGGGGAAGGGCAAGGGGGATGTCAAGAATTCAGTTGCTGTGAGCCTGCAAAACCCCCCAATGGGCTAACAGTAACTGAATCCAGCAACATACTAGTAAAAACTCAACAACACACAAGCCAGACCCAAATCTAGGTCAAGAACTTGCAGAGCTGAGACTAGGAGTGTAGTGAACAAACTTTTCCCTTAGATGTACCCAAAACTTAAAGACTGTCAGACAACTGGAAGTCCCATCTGTTGGTTTTGATTTGTCTGAAGTTCAGTGTGTTCACTTTTTCCCCTGAACTAAGTGAATGATACATATGCTTTATTAAAGTCATTGTTGACCCCTCAAGTTGCTTTCCTTCTAGTAAAGCAGATCAAAGAACCTGTGATAGCAAGTCCTCCTGTCTATGTCCAGATCCTTTTACACGAATCCAAGAACTACATGAATACAATTACAAAATACTTTTCACACAAATTAATTGAGATCTAAATAATTAGAAAAATATCAATGGTTCATGGGTAGGCTACCTAAATTAATTTACTTAATTCAATGCCATACCAAACTACCAAATTTTATTTTATAGAGCTAGAAAAAAAATTCACCTGTAAGAACAAAACATCAAGAATATCACAAAAGAACTTATGGGAAAAGATATGAAAGAAGATAGCCTAGCAGTACCAGATCTCAAAGTGTTATAACATGGTAATTAAAACAATCTGGTACTGGCTAAGAAATAGTGGTGGATCAGTGGAATAGATTAGGTAACACAAGACAGAAGCAGCAAATGACCAGAGTAATCTAGTGTTTGATAAAGGCCAAAGATCTGAGCTTTTGGGATAAGGACCTCATTATTTGACAAAAACTGCTGGGAAGACTGGAAACTGTATGACAGAAACTAGGTATAGACTAACATGTTATATAGTATACACCAAGATAAGCTCAAAATGAGTACATGACCTAGACATAAAAGGTGATACCATAAGCAAATTAGAAGTGAATATTTTACCTGTCAGATGACCCCAAGAGACAAGAGAACATTACAGGAAGCAAAATAGATAATTTTGATCTTAAATTAATTTTTTTTTTGCCCAAACCAACAAAGCTGCAAGATCAGAAGAAAAGCAGAAGGTCAGGGAAAATTTTTTACATTAAATGTTTCTGAAAAACACTTCATTTCTCAGATATAGAGAACTGAGTCAAATTTGTAAGACAACAAGTTATTCCCCAGTTGATAAATAGTCAAAGGCATGAACAGGCAGTTTTCAGATAAAGGAATCAAAGCTATCTATAATCATATGAAAAAAATGCTCTGTTACTATTGATTAGAGAAATGCAAATTGAAACAACTGAGGTACCACCCTCCACCTATAAGATTGGGTATTATGACGAAAAAAAAGAATAATAAAGGTTGAAGGGGATGTGAGAGAACTGAGATATTAAAGCCCTGTTGGTGGAATTGTGAACTGATCCAATCATTCTGGAGATCAATTTGCAAGGGCTATAAATACATAGTTTACATGTACATAGTCTTATAAGTCCTGACTTTATTTGTAATAAGTTTTGTTTTTCTTGACTTTTTATTGGGTGGGGGAGATGGTAGTATGAGGGAGAAAATCAGAATGGGAAATAAGAAGTCTGTGCCATAAATAACTCCAGTACCAAAGAATGAGTATAAGACCTCTGCTTACTTGGTAGAGATGAGGGCCCTGCCTTCCCTGAGCAGGAAAACTCTAGCCTTGAGTTTCTTCAGGGCTTAGAGTTCTCTTCAAGCTTGGAGTCCCTTCTGACCCTGCAGTTGCTTTGAATGCTTAGGGCTGTCACCTTTGGGATGGGAGATGGGCAAAGATGCCATCACTTCAAGTTTCTGAAGGAAGAGACTCTGGGAAAATGTGTAAGGAGCTGGCCATCACCATCATGCCCCTTTCCCCCAGTTTGCTGCACTAGCAAGTTTGGGAACTTCCAACTTGGGTGAGATCTAGGATCTCATGATTAAACCGAGTTTCCTTGCTTCCAATAAGAGAGTTCCTTCAACTCTGTTGTCTAATATATATTCTCCCATGTTTATCCTTCTGGTTTGTTTTGCTGTTGATTAGAATAAACGGGTTTTCTTGATTAACTGCTATGTGCATTCATTGTGAAACTAGTATTAGGTGGGAAAAGGGTCAAGCCTTAGATGAAAAATTTGGGTCCTCCTTCCCCCTAAGAATGAAACGGTGATCAGAAGTTATCTTGAACCTAATTTTATCCTCTAGACTAATATTTAAGGAACATACAAATATACTTCTAAGCCCCAGTACACACTCACACTCTCTCCCTCTCAGAGTAATGACATCAGGCCCCAGTTTCCTGCTTCCCTTTTCTGGAAGGCATGAAAGTTTCCCTTACAGAAGTGTAGAAAGAATGACTAGAGATGTCTCCCTTTTGACTCCACAAAGATACTGAAGTGTGGAAGAAGGAACAGGCATGAGCTTGAATGAGACCAGGTTGTTGCAAAAAGAGTGAACCCATAAGCCAGATGTCATTTCCTGTTATGGGTGTGATGGAAGAGTCACCAAAGCATAATGTTGACAACCCGGGAATCCATATGCAAGAGAGTTGGAAAGAGTATATCATCTTAGTCAATTAAGATATGTATGGATTGCACAAAATTCTCCACAATTTGCTTTTGTCATTTTTGAAGATTTAAGAGATTCAGAAGATGCAATTTGAGATGGAAAGGTAACTTAAGGATTTAATGATCAACAAACTTGCCTTCAAAATTTCATCATGGTAGACGACCAGCATACTACCATTTAAGTGTCATTAATTTAACATCATTACTATTATTACCACCCCTGGAAAATGTCCCATGGAAGAGTGCTCAGCCTTGGCTTGGCCAAGTAGACAGAACCAGGAACAACGGATGAAAGTTATTAACAAGTCAACTGAAATTTTATGTCAGGAATAACTTCTTAACAATTAGAAACGTCCTAGAGAAGAATGGGATAGGAGCAGAGGGAAGGTTTTTGGATGACCACTTGTGGGGTGTTGCAGAGGGTGTTTCCTTGTTCAGATACCAGCTGAACCAAGTGACCTCCCACATTCCCTTGCCTTCCAGTTCTATCCTGTGATGGATCTAACAGCCCTATCCCCCTCTTTCATAAGCAGACCTGCAAAACATACAAAGCCTGGCTTGAACAGGCTATGGGTGGGGAGAAAGGTGGGGGGAAGTTGAATACTTACTTGAAATTAACTTTTCCTGGACAGCTTCAGGCTAGGTATGTTGGTTCTCCTTGTTCCTGCCTGGCTGTTTCCACCTAATGTGAATCACCTATTGTCAGTATATTGAAAAACAGGTTAGAAATTAATATATTTCCCATGGGTAACTGTCAAACACCCTAGGCTTTTTAAGCTTCTCTCTTCCCCATATTTTAAGGCCATTTGAGTGACGAAATATGCACTTGTTGTTTTGATGGATGGGGGTAGGGAATATGCTATCAGAACAGCCATAGACAAGATAAGTTAATGCCTATCACCACCACCACCACAGTCTTTAGGAAAAGAAAACCATTGTTTTGGGAGCTTCTTTGGAGTAAGGAAGTGAGAGGACCTTGGATATTAATGTTAATGCCACCTGGTCCTCCCATCTTCTAATTTGCACCCAAGGTGTGTGATAATTCAGGATAACAGCACCATCACACCTCTTTGGGTGTGAATTTAACATTAACATGAGCAAGTCTGACCAGCCTCCACCAACAGACAATGAAAAGTTTGGGACAAGGGGTATATAAAAACAAGGGGATTGGATAAGGTCCTTTCTATCTCCAGTGTAATGATCTTATATTTTAAATAAATCAGCTCTAGCAGCCTCAAGGGTTGTCCCCCTCTTTTTAAGGACACTGGTTCACAGGGTACTCAGTTGTGGCTGGGGGTTAAAAGCATAGATAGGAGTAATATTTTGATTAATGACCTCAGATAAATATTGTGTTTAGAAGGTCTGTTGTATTAAATAAAGCCTGTCATATTAAGTAAAGACTGCTAACCCCCAGTGCTTCCATGGGAGCCAAGTATTTTACTATTTTCTTTATAAATCTAGAAATGAACTCAACTCTGCTGTTCCCAGGGGGAATCCTGGGGTCAGAACAGGGTGGAAGCAAGGTAAAGAGGGAGAAAGAAACTCTCAAGAATGTATCTACTAAAACAGAACTATAAACCACATTCTCCTAGACATCTCTGATGTAGAAAATAATTTAATCTAAGTAAAATAGAAAGTCGTGGGAAAATGGAGAAAAGGTTATAAAAGAAGACTCAGCGTTGCCATTAGTCAGGGTTTGTGGGCATTTTCGTTGGACCTGTAAGAGTAGAACTTAAAATTGTCCAAAGACTAGGGCAAGCATGGCTAAGATCAGAATTAAGTTTGGGCCTCAGTTTCGCCCTCTATAAGGCAAGAAGCTTAAATTAGAGCTCAGAATGTTCTGAATTCAAAATCCAAGCTTTTCTAGGTCATGCATCTGGGTCAAAGCTTCTAACTCCTAGTGAACAACCTATGATCGGAAAGATGATTAGATGTAAGGGTAAGCCTTGTATCTCTCAAAACATGGCAGTACTAGGGCCCAAGTAAATTTTCAAAAGGAAACAACATTTACAGATGAAGAGGGAGAGAGTTCCAGGCATGGGGGACAGCCAGTGAAAATGTCAGAACATGGAGTGTCTCATGCAAGAATGAGGTTACTTTCACTGGATCAATGTGCATGGGGTGGGGGGAGAAGGGGGTAACACATTTGTGGAGGTGGGGGAAAGTGTTCAGAGAATAGAGAGATAGGAAGTAGCCAGGTCATAGAGTACCTTAAATAGTAAACACAAGACTTTATGTTTGATCCTGGAAACAATATGCAGTCAATAGAATTAAATGAGAGGGATAGTGGTGGTAGTGGCAAGGTCAATCTTATAACATTAAAAAGATTTAGCAGTTGAGGGGAAGATGGACTGGAATAGGGTGTCACTTGAGGTAGGGAGACCAATCAGTAGGCCATTGCAATTTTCCAGGCATGAAGTGATGGATCAAGGCCTTGGGCAGGATGGTGGTACTATTGGAGGAGTTGAGGACCAGATACCATGTAAAAGAAAAGGAGTCAAGATGGAAAGATCCCTGGGGTCCCCCAGATTTCAGCACCATAGGTTAAACTCTCAGATGCCATGTTACAGTTATTTGTTCTGCTTCAAGATATCATACTTTTCATTTTGGGATAGTAGAACCATTAGTTGGTCAACTCCATTGCAGAAATGATCAATATGATAACTGAATACCCTGAAAACACCTTTTTCTTCAACTATATGGAAGTTCCAGTCATCTGAAGGCACTAGGCCCATACTGATGCTTGTTTCTTCCAAGCATTTAAATCAGAGCAACACAGTGGAATAGGTAGAGAGCGGATTACTTAAAAATCAAGAAAACTTGGAGTTTTAAACTTTGCTCTTTCACATGAGGGTTGTATAACCCTGATCAAGTCAACTTAACCTTTCAGTGGCCCAATTCCAAGATACCATAAGTTGCAGAGTGGAATCTGCAAGCATTTATTAAGAGTTTGCCATAATCTGGAAGGATTTATATGAACTGATGCTGAATGAAATGAACAGAAAGAAGAAAACACCATACATAGTAACAGCCACATTGTGCTATGACTAACTTTGATAGACTTAGCTCTTCTCAGCAATGCAAGGATCTAAGACAACTCCAAAAGACTCATGATGGAAAACGCTATCCATATCCAGTGAATCCATATCCAGTGAAAAAACTATGGAGTGTGAATGAAGATGGAAGCATACACTATTTGTTCTCTCTTTTTCTTTTGGTTCTCCTTTCTCATGATTTCTCCCTTTTGTTGTATAATTCTTTCTTTACAACATGACTAATGTGAAAATATGTTTAATAAGAATGAACATGTAGAGACTTTATCAGATTGCACACCCCCAGGGAAAGGGGTTGGGGGTGGAGAAAAGTTTATGGAAGTGAATGTTGAAAACTAAAATTAAATAAATTAAAGAAAAACAAGTTTGCCATGTGCCAGGCATTGTACCAATCAGGTACCCATCTGTATCCATGGGAGTTCATCACCAGGAACTCTAAACCAATGGAATCAGGTCTAGTTCAAAATAAATAAAACAGAAAATGTATTCACAGGTTATTCCCAGAGTAATGACACACCAGAAGTAGAGAGTATATGTAAACAATGGTATAAGAGAGTAAGATAAGTATATAAAGTTCTTTTGCGATCAAGTCTGAAACCCCAGGAAAGTGTTCACAGGTGAGAATCCCAGTCAAGTTGAGGAAAATAGCCTGAAATACTGAGATTTCCCTGCATGCACTCCTAAGGTATAAGAGGACCTCGGTGAACAGAACAGAAGCCACTTGGAATTAGTCTCAACAAGGTGTAACAATCTTCTAGCTATAGCTATCACGTGGGAGGAAATAAATCCCACCAGGTCCCAGAAGTCAGGTCATAGGTAACCCCAGGAACCTTTCGTGCACCATTTTTTAAATTCAAAAAGTCTACTACAGTGTGGTTTTATATTGAAAGTGTGTTAAAACTCTCCTCTCCCCTGGGTATGCTCAACCAAGATGAAAAATAGGGTGCCAGGAAGTAGTAAAGAGTTTAACATATGGGGTTGGTGTTTGTGAGCACCTGAAGGAAAATACCACCTCATGATGACCCAAGCCTCAAGTGTCCCTCCACCCTCTCCATTTCTCTTCAGTCTTAAGATCAGAGGCATTGAAGAGCCAGCAAGCGGGTTTCATTGCCTCCAGTAGAAGAGATCTAGGAAGTCAGCCCAGAAAGCCTTGAAGTTTAAAAAAAAAAGTTAGCTTTAGGTCTGTGGTTTCTTCACTTTCCTCACCAGGACATTGCAAAAATGGATGATGTAGGAGGCACATGAAGACTTCTGATTATCTTTTGCCTCCTTCCCACCCCTCACAAGCACACAGTTGCCTTGTATACATTTAGGTAAATAAGAATGATAATAGCAAGCATTTGCATAGCACTTTTGCATAGCAAAATATTTTATACATAAAATCACATTTGATACTAATATGATCCTGTGAGACAGGTGCTATTATCTCCATTTTACGATGAAGAAACAGAGGCCTATACATACAAAATGACTTTTCCCAGGGTCACATAGTTAATGACTGGAGCAGGATTTGAATTCTGGTCTACCTGATTCCAAGCCTGGCACACTATTCACTGTGCTACCTCGCTGCTATATTGTCTCCTCCTTGAGGCAGGTTTAGGTTTCTTTTTTTTTTTTTTAAATCTTTGTGCCCGTAGTACCTGGTAATAAAATCCTGCTAGTAGCAAGTAAAGTCACTGGATTGAGTTGGTAGAATGTGACAAAGGAGATTTGTGCTACAGACTCACTGGGCTCAGGGAATCCCACAATCCCTCCCAACACTGAGATTCTATGTTTAGCAATTGCCTTGTGGGTATTTCTTTGCCACTGACTCTGCGTGACCTCAGGTTTGCTATCTCATCTGAAAAAAAAATAATAATAAATGATGAGATTAGACTAAAGGCAAGCCAAAGTGTAGAGGGATGTTGACCTGAAGCCAGGAAAATCTAAGTTTGAATTCAGACTCAGGCATTTAATGGACTTTGGGCAAAAGTGTCTCCCCTCTGAGCCTCAGTTTTATCATCTGTAAAATGAACATATTACCCAAAGCATCCATCTCATAGGGTGGTTGATGCTCAAGTGTACACTTTGAGCTATAAAGGGCTATATATTCTTATTGACTATACATTTAAGAGAGATTGGTATAGTATCAAAATTAAGAGGAATAAATATCCCTGGGGCTACTGAGAAGAAAACTTTCACTGTTCTATCAGGAAGGAAGATGAACTGAGTTAAGCTGGGATGGATACATTAGTAAGATGAATCTACGAAGAATTCTGAATACCAACTATTTATAAGGTACCATGCTATGTGAAATAATCTTGAGTATGATTATATCTTTATGCCATTTATTTTTGATTATACTTAACATGGCCGAGGGAAACAGAAGGAAGGGGAAAGTTCAATACCTGTGATTTTGTCACTTGAAGGCCTCATGTGGAAGTTACCTCTGTAAGGAGTCAGCCGTCTAGCTGAGCTTTTGAATTTTCTCAGGCAATGACACATGAAATAACATTATGTGGTTAGCAAGCAAAAAAAAAACCCAGTGGAATCCAAGGCCTTTGACTCCCAAACTGGTCTGTCCACTACACTGTGACTTACCTAATTGTAAAGTAAATATTTACTTTGGATATATTTTATTGAGAACATTATGTTTGTTTTAACAAGTATTTAATAACCAGATCATTAGCAGTAGGCTGGAGTCAGGAGCTAGATCCAAATCTCAATTGCTACCCATTAGTGGTATGACCCTGTCATCCAAGCAAACTCATTTTTCAGTCTTCTGTGAAACTAAGACTAGATGTTGACCTGTATTTGTAGGGGATAGTTTTCCCCAGTGAAGCCCCAATCCTTTCCTTCCTGTGCCACACCATCCTATTAACCGGAAAAACCTGTCATTGCCACAAGACTTGTTCCCGTTCCTTAGAAACCTAGATTGACCCATGGATGCTCTATATTAAGCCTCCAACCGATTCTTTGTCCTATTGATAGGAAAGCAACATCCATCAGCAGACGATGGAAAAGACCTGGCTGAAAACCCCTCTGCCACCTTTCCCCCACCAAAAACAAAACAAAATTCTGTCATCAGGATTAATGCCCAAAGGGTGCCCTGGCCCCATGTCAGAAGTCACTTCTGCAGGAGAAATCCTAAGGGTCATCCAGGTGAAAAGGAATCTCTCACCTCTCGCTGGCTCCCGATCATCTCTCCACGGCCACCTTTCAGACAGATGCAACAAGGCACTGAGAATCTAGAAAAGGGGGCGGCAGGGGGAGGCTAGCCCTTTGTTTTAGACTTCCTTCCATCCCACAGTATACACTAGGGGGCCCCCTCCTCACACAACCCACAGCTTGGCTATAGATATCTGTTCCTAGAAACCAAATTATGGCCCAGCCTCGTTAAGAGTTAGGATTATTTCCATGGTCAGGGAGGAGAGAGGCTTACGGTGGTGAAGGGGACGTTGTCTTCCTCCCAAAAAGGCAACACCAAGTTTGTCTAAACAGGGGATCTTGTTTTCATATTTTCATAACTATTTCAACATGGTTTCCTTTGGAACTGTGTTTTATGCATTTAAAATACACAATTCTGAGAAGAGGATCACAGCCTTCCGCAGATTTCTCAAGAGACTCGACACAAGAAGAGTTAGGCTACCTACATGCTAGCAGCCTCATTAATTAGGATTTGCTCTGGGTATTATGTTTCAGTAACATACAACTGAGGAATTCTTACACCATTAACGGCAGCTGGGACTAAGAGGGAACATGTCCATTAGAACGTTACAATTAGTTTATAATCCCAGAGTTTAGACACTAAAGCAAAGATTGGGGAAGGGGCCCAGGAGGACGGATGGGTTGGGGCAGAAATTCAGCCTGGGACTAAGGTCTCCACAAGCCCCTAAGTAGTACACAAAGCAAAGTAGTACACAAAGGCAATATTTTGGCATATCAGTAATACCAAGTTGGGAATCATTGAAAAGGGCTAACATGGGTTGGGATGGAGGGGAAGCGGGGATTGAATGTGGAATTCACTGCGGAAAAGGCTATCTCAAAAGAAGCTCCCTTCTTGTTAGGGGTCTTCAAAGCAAAGCCTTGGTGACTACCTGTCTATATTATAGTAGGGATTCTTTTTGGAATATGGATTGGATTTTATGGGCTTTGAGATCATTTTTTAAGCAATTAGGGTAAAGTGACTTGCCTAGGGTCACCAGAGTCAATAAATGCCAGAGACCAAATTCGAACTCAGGTCCTTTGAGGTCACCTTAATATCCAAGGCTGGAGTCTGAAAATCTCAACTCAATATGAAAGTTGGTCCAGGAGATATGACAGATACTGGAGAGACTGGGAGAAGTTGTGATATTCCACCACCCCCTAATCTGTCTCTTCTCTTTGAGGAATTACTCATTGTAGCCTTTAGTGTTTATACCTTGTGTGTGCCCTTTTGCGATCCTGCTTCAGTTACTTGCCCAAAATAACTATTAACATTTTCCAATTACATTTGAACAGCTTTTTAAAATTTAAGTTCCAAATCCAAAAGATATATTAAGAGAATTTATTTGGGCTTTGGCAATCCCATTATATATCCTGCATATCTGAGAACTTATACTTTGGTCATGTCTGACATTATACCATTATAGACTACCATGACTGTGCTTTCATATAACAGGGAGCCAATAGGTATCCTAGAAAGATGCTGTATTTAGTCAGTAAGTGAGTTCAAAACTATTTTTCCATTTACTACCTGTGTGAGATCAGGTACTCCAGTTAACCTTGGCAGGCCTCAGTTTCCTTACCTGAGAAATCAAGACTTAGATAACTTTCATCAGATTCTTCTTCCCACTTTAATTTTACGAGTAGGATGTCAATAGTTTCCTTGTCTGTAAAAGGAGAATGTTGACCCATAATATTTGTCATGTGGAATAATCTTTTTGCTAATGGATAAGTGACACTTATCTAGTGCTGCGGCTCATGTGCTGTGTGTATATTCTCAAGATGCAGGCTAATGCCCTGCTTGGGCCTGACCTCCTTCTAGACTAACTTCTCCACTTTCTAGTTAGGTGGAATTTGCAAATTCCTTTGCCTATATCCTCTTGAGATTGCTGCTAACTCATAATACTGTACCCTAGCAGGTTTCTCTGCAGGGCCCACATAGGTTTAGGCAGAAACAAACATGTTTGCATATCTGCCATGCCTTTAAAAGACAGATTGTCCCAGTTTCCCAATCCAGGCACCCGCCTTGTCATAGGCCTTTCTGATTAGGAAGTGATGGGAAAAGCATGAAGCAATCAGCCAGCTTTCTGGTGGCCACCAGCTAAGCCACCAAGGCTGGCGGTCCAAGCACTCTACTCTGAAGTTATCAGGTCTCAGGGTGGTGGGCAGATATTTGAGGACTATGATAAGGCCTCCTAAGTGGCAGCATGTTGTAAACATTCCCACTGGTGCTGTTCGATTAGAGTGCTGGGAAAATGCCTGAAAGCTGCTGGGGGCTGTCACTGTGTCAGGGCCAGGCTGTGGGGTGGGGGTGGAAGCGAGCTGTTGAAAAGGGGACCAGTTGAAGCCACTGAGGTAGAGTTTTATGAAGTACTTGGCTCCAAGACAGGGATCCCGAGACTGGCATCATAAGAGTTTCTGAAGTACTGCTCATTTCTGGGCACTGCTATATAGTAAAGGAACCGATAAGGATCCAGAAAGAGGCAACTCCAATGGAATTCAAGCCATGTGGGGTTCACAGTTGAAGGAACTAGAGATGGGTTAGCCTGGGGAAAACACTTCTTCAGGTGTGACAACTACTTTAAAGTCCTTGAATGTCCATCTTGTGGAAGAGGGATCCTGGGACCCTAAGATTTAGAAATGGAAGGACCTTAAGTCCCTTCTGGTCCAACCCTTCCCCCATATTCTACAGATGTGAGAGATGATCCAGGAGAGAGAGTGACTTATTCATAGTTGAACAGGAAGGATTTGAACACAGGTCCTCTGACTTTAAACTTCTGCTTGGCCCCAGAGGGCCAGAACTGGGAACAATGAGAGGATGTTGTTACAAAGGGTCCAATGTAGCCCTCATGTGTAAAAGGAACAAGTCTAAAGATTTGACCTATTTGAGAGGATTATGGGGAGTTGGAGGTAACCAGTTCTTCTTCAATGACAGTCTTCAAGCAGAGGTTGGGCTATCACTTATCAGGTATATTTTAATCCTTCAGTTTCCCCCCTGCCAATTGTGTCAAACTTGTGACTCACCCCACTTGGGATTTTCTTGGCAGAGATATTGGAGTGTTTTGCCATTTCCTTCTCCAGCTCGTTTTACAGATGAGGGAACTGAGGCAAACGGGGAAGTGACTTGCCCAGAGTCAGAACACTAGTGTCTCAGGACAGATTTAAACTCAAAAAATGAGACTTGATTCCAGGCCCAGCACTCTGTGTCCCATGAGGAAGTGAGAGGGGCTTTTTTGGGTTTCTTTTGTTGAGGCAGACTATCAGACTTGGAGTCTGCAAAATTCCAATGTAAATCCTGCCTCAGTTACTTACTATCAGTGTGACCTTAGGCAAGTCATTTCACTTGTTTGCCTCAGTTCCCTTATTTGTAAAATGAGGAGGATAAACTCAGGATCATAGGGTCAGAAATATAGAATTGGAAGGGAACCTAGAGACTAGGTGAGGTTCAAATCTAAATCCTTTCACTAAAATTCAGTCTTATATTCACTTTTTCACATGGATCTTTAAGTTGTCTCTGGGATAAAACTATAGCATATCCAATATCTTTTAAAGCTAGATGTGTAATTTCACTGATTGTGCTAATGCTCAGCTTAGTAAGGAAACTCCCACGTTTCCCAGGGTAGAGAAGAAGAATCTCTCAAGTGGCAGAGATTCAGAGTACAGAAATAGTTAAAGTGAATGCCCAAAGTCATTTGGAAAGACCTGCCCAAACTATTGAGGAAATGAAAAAAAAAATTCCCAGGCCCTCAAATGTAGGATCTACCAATAAGACCTACAGAATAATAAAGAATTAACTTTGAAAAGATCACTTCATTATAACCTTCTGTATCACTTTATAGACACAAAGGAAAAGAAGCCTATATCTAGAGGCTTCTGGATGATGGAAGCAATCGTTTAGAAGACACAAAAGACTGGGGACACCCCACTTTCCAACTTTGGGATTGAGGCATCTTTCATGGAGGTGAGGTTGACCTCTCAGAACCCCCGGGGTTCCCTCTGTGGGGAACGTCCCAGTCTAATAGATGAAGGGAAATTTCTGGATCCCTATTTACATTATAGAAGATACAAGAAAAGTTCTCTTAAGATAAATGGAAGGTGACCCAAAGACCTTTTGACACAGGAGATGAAAGTAATAAAGGAACAGGCCACAGAAAACTCTCAACCAAATCCTGAAACTCAGAGTGCATGGGGGAAAAATATTGCATCCATGTTTTCTATTTACCTGGGCAGGGTCAACGCACACAAACCAACTTGGTTAGAAAAGATGACAAGATTTAGGCCCTTAGAGACTTCGCTTATGCGTCTGGTTTTCTCTTCCCAACTGGAAGGATGCTTGGTGAATTCTCACTATGACTTCTTAGACTCTCTGGTTTCCCTTGGGACGTCAGTGTTTTAAGCCTTGCAAAGGTAGTATTTGGACTATGTCTCAGTGATTCAGGTACTGAGAGTTAGTAAACTCAACAGAATGGTATCAGCATGAATGTGCTTGTTCATTCTCCAGTGAGGACAGAGAGACAGAGAGAGAGAGACAGAGAGAGAGAGAGAGAGAGAGACAGAGAGACAGAGAGAGAGACAGAGAGAGAGAGACAGAGACAGAGAGAGACAGAGAGAGAGACAGAGACAGAGAGAGACAGAGAGAGAGACAGAGACAGAGAGAGACAGAGAGAGAGACAGAGACAGAGAGAGACAGAGAGAGAGACAGAGACAGAGAGAGACAGAGAGAGAGATAGACAGAGAGACAGAGAGACTGAGAGAGAGGCGGGGAGGGAGAGAGAGGCGGAGAGGGAGAGAGAGGCGGAGAGGGAGAGAGAGGCGGAGAGGGAGAGAGAGGCGGAGAGGGAGAGAGAGGCGGAGAGGGAGAGAGAGGCGGAGAGGGAGAGAGAGGCGGAGAGGGAGAGAGAGGCGGAGAGGGAGAGAGAGACGGAGAGGGAGACAGAGAGAGAGATAGAGAGAGAGACAGAGAGAGAGACAGAGAGAGAGAGAGAGAGAGAGAGAGAGGGAGAAGAGAGAGAGAGGGAAAAAGAGAGAGAGGGAGAGAGAGAGGGAGAGAGAGAGAGAGGGGAGAGAGAGAGAGGGAGAGAGGGAGGGAGAGAGGGAGAGGAGAGAGAGGAGAGAGGGGAGGGAGAGAGGGAGGGAGAGAGGGAGGGAGAGAGGGAGGGAGAGAGGGAGGGAGAGAGGGAGGGAGAGAGGGAGGGAGAGAGGGAGGGAGAGAGGGAGGGAGAGAGGGAGGGAGAGGGGAGAGAGGGAGAGAGGGAGAGAGGGAGAGAGGGAGAGAGGGAGAGGGAGAGAGGGAGAAGGAGAGAGAGGGAGAGGGAGAGAGGGAGAAGGAGAGAGGGAGAAGGAGAGAGGGAGAGGGAGGGGAGGGAGAGAGGGAGAGGGAGAGAGAGAGAGAGAGAGAGAGACAGAGAGAGAGACAGAGAGAGCACTGGACTTGAATCAGGGAAATACGACTTCAGATCCTGGCTCTGTTGCTCCGTAACTTGGTGCAGATTAAAAATAACTCTCAGCCTCAGTTTCCTCATCTGGAAAATGAAGGGGTTGGATTAGATGGCCTCTAAGTTTCCTTCCAGCTTCAAGTCTGAGCCTATGATCCTAATGTATTGAGAGACTAATTATCTGTTGATTATTGGAGGGCATTTTGTCAAAACAAGTGTCAAAGATGAATGGAGATCAAAGGATTGCCCGTTGTAACGTTTCACTCTCCCTCTTGGCCTTAGTCATTAGTAGGGGAAGTTAGCTGACCACAGTTAGTGCCAAATGAAGTTCCCTGGTTAAATTCCATATTCCTTAAAGTATAGTTTTATTTTGGGATGCCACATGGGAGACACTGACAAGCTGGAACGTGTCTAGAGCATGAGCACTAAAATGGTGAGGGAATCATAAGTATTGGTAGATTTAAGAACTTGAAGGAAACTCAAATCTTCTAGTTCCAAACCTCTGCCCGATTAGAGAGGGAAACTAAAGTGAAGTGACTTGCTCAACTTGAGGCGGCCATGGTACAACAGAACATTAAGTCTGGAGTCCTGCCTCTGACACTATGTAAGAGGTCTTGGGCAAATGACTAACTTTCCTGGGCCTCGGTCTCCTCATTTGTAATGGAAGAGGCTTGGATAAAATGGCCTCAATTTTCTTCCAGGTTTAGACTCATGAGCATCACTAAGGAGATTTGACCCCAGGGTCGTGAATCAAGCTTTCCTTTCACCATACTATTTTGTCCTAATGGGCATGAATCAAACAAACCTTCAGTTGACTGAAAAGGACATGAAAGTTAACTACCCCTGCCACATAGTTTCCGAGGTCCCTTACAATCGTGAAGGTTAGGACCCAAAGCTCCTTAATGGATATCCAGATTATAGGTCTGGTTTCATGAAGGCTTTTCCCATCACCTCTCTGTCCAAAGCAGATAAATAAACTCAAGTCCCTTCTTAGGGGTCCCCAATAATTCAGTTTTCACACTTTTGATGTCTGAAAGTTTGTTCACACCTGTACTTATTCTCCAAATATGCAAGGATTCATAGCTAAACGACATCTGAATTAAATGTGTAGCTTACTAGGGGCTGAGGAACTCCCCTTTTATCCTTAAACACACACATAAATACTTCTAGAGTACATAGAATGTATTTGCCAGCCTCTATTTCCCCACACAAATGCAGCGAAGGTCGAGAAGTGATTCCATATGGAACAAGTAGGACCCCAAGCCAAAACTGAAAACCTATCCATGCCCCAGAGGAGTTGGTGGGGGGGAGCCTTAGAAAGGCTCTTTCACTGTACAATACAGCATTGAAGGAGGAAAGGAGGCAAGGGAATGAATCCAGGAGATCGTATGACGGCTGTGTCTGCTCCCTACTCTCTACTCTGCAGTTTCTTATTCACAGGTTATAAATCCAGAGGTTCACCCCTGGTGCCACAGCTGGACCAGTGGTGTGGGGATGAGAGAAGGGCTGCTATCCCCTTCTCCCTCCCACCCCATCCAAAGCCATTGTTAGCAATCAGCAACACCCGTATTTCTGTGAAGGGGGGTAGGGAGGGTAAATGGGAAAGTTCATCTAAAATGGGCTAACCTGCTCAGCATCCCAGAAGTCATCAGGTCACACGCACATCTTAATTGTTCCTCAAGGTATGCTCGAATGGCAGCCCAAGCTCAGGGCTGGAGGTGTTATCAGCCAGACTAGGACCACCACATAGTCATAAGGTTAGATGCCAAGTCAGGCGAGAGGTGTTTTAATCAGTCTCTGCCACTCTTTCAAGCAAGAAGTTGGTTACTGCATTTCAGGTACCATGGATAAAGATACAAAGAGTGAAACATTTTCCTGTTCTCAAGGGGCTTATATTCTGACTCCTTTTAAGATGCCCCTCCCCTTTTAAATTGGGTTAGAGTAGCAGTTCAACCCTTGTTTCAGGACTCCATCTAAAACAGAGTCCTTCTCAAGAGCTGTTTTAATTCAGGTTTCCAATACTTACCGTATTTGAGATTAATACATTTTAGAATTGTAGGGATGATTTTGACCTCATAGGCCCCCAAAAAGAATCTTGGAGATCCTAGGACCATGCTTTGAAAGAAATGCTGGACTCAAGATCTGACATTTCTTTTACTTTGAAGGGGCTTTTTGTCCTAGCTTGTGATTTTATTAGTATAAGGAATCCCTCATACTAATTCAGATTAGTTAGCCCCTTCCCAGGAACTTGGTTGCAGAGTTTTCTGGCATCACAGAGAGGTGAGTGCCTCACTCCACATCACAGTTGAGACTTGAAATCAGGTCCTCTAAGTTTCCAAGTCCAGCACTCCATTCACTACACCATGCTCCTTCTCAAAATCCTACTCTATAGAGACAAATGCTTTCAGAAGTAAACAGGATTTCTCTAAAAGTCACCAGTCTTCCTAAGGTAGGTGTTGAATTCCTTGGTGTAAGAGGCAATATAGTATAAAAAGCATTGAATCTACAGGCAGATATTTACTAAGAATTTGAGTGTGGGCTAGTAAAGGGAAGCAGGGAATGAATCACCTGAGGTATCCCACACTAGAAGAAACGCAACTCAAGACATCAACTTTCTTTTCATTCCCCCTCCCCTAATTACCATGCATTTTCTCCCTTGTCTCTTGTCTATCTCCCATGGCGAGGAGTGGAGGGGAAGAGACAGAGGAATATGAACTCTTACGAGTAATGTGCAGTCAAGCAAAATAATCCTCCTCAAAATAAAGGAAAGACTCACAGAAGATAATGGATGCCTTATTTTTATGGAACAATGTTTTGAACAAACAAATTAAATCCATGAAATTTCTAGGGCTGCAAGCTTGGTCTGTGCTAGGGAGAAAGGGGAGACTGGGATAAGAGATGTCAAAATCAAGGACCAGGGTTGTGACTCTGAAATGAACAAAGAGGAAGAAATTTATGCTATCATGCTACCATGATGTGGCCAATACCCTCCAAGATTTGACCCCCTGAGACAAAGCTCCGATTGTTATCTTACTTACAGCTCTGGTCAGACCTAAGTTCAGGTCTCAGGTCTACGATGTATATCCTGTATGGCCTTGGGCAACTCACTCTTCTAGGATTTCAGATTAAAGCCTTTTTAAAATGGAGGTTGTTGGATGAGAATAAGGGCTTCCTAAACTTTTTCTCCTCAAGGGACCCCTTTTCCGATTTTGTCAGTGTTCATTGGCATTGCGTGAACTGAGGGCACACAGTCCAAAGTGTACATGCTTTGTGTTCATAACAAAGGCTGGGGTGAAGTTGTGAGAGGCACCATGGGTAAGCACTGCCAAACACCTCGGATTCATTGCACATTTGATTTTTAATTAATTTTTGGTCATTTCATGTTCAGAAACCTTTTACTGTTGCCAAGTTTTTCATGACTCCATATAGGATTGTGATCCATTGTTTAAGAAGTACTGGAGTAGATCACCTTAGGTCCTTCTGAGCTCTAAAAGAAGGATCCCTATAGCATTGCCCCTTCCGTCTAGCCCTGGAGCTGACGCCAATAGAGCAGGAATGGAGATCAATCCCCTCAAGTTGGGAGTCATTTCTACTTCCTTTCCACACTAGTGAGAACTACAACAGAGACAATGGAGATCCAATGAATGGAGATTCAGGTGGGGTTGGATTTCAGAGAGGTGGAGGGAGGGGAGATGGAGGGAAAGACAGTTCAGGGAAGTCTCTGATTTATTCTCTCTTCTTTTGTGCCGACCATCTGTCCTCATTAAGTCTCCCAAGTTTATGAGTTTTTAATCTTTTCCACATATACAATATATGAACATTTCACATTATTCTCTTTTATAGTTCACATACTTTCATGTTCAGATTGTGTCCTTATGAATTATGGCCCAAGACACATACTGTAGTACTTGTTTCTTACTTACACTAATGAAGTAACATGAATTATCTCCTCCACCAACATACCAAATGGCGCCATGAGCTAATCTGGCACTAGCCTACCATGGGGCCTGGGCCACTAGGAAACCACCTCATTCTTTGTGTTGGAAACTAGGGTCCAACAATGATTCAGAGAGATCAAATCCAACTTTCATGTAAGCTCTGACCAGCCAAGACAAAGAAGAATCTTCTTGAAGGCCAGCTCTTGTCTGAGTTTAGTACCAGATTCAGATCTAAAAGGCACATGAGACATCATCTAGTCCAACTGCTTTGCTTTAGGGAACTGTCCCTTTCATACATTAGGAAGGGAAAGGAATAAGCATTTGTATAGTGCCTACTATGTGCCAGGCACCATAATAAATGCCTTTTACAAATACTATCTCACTTGATCATCACACAATAGCATTACAAGGTAGGCGTTATTCCCATTTTACAGTTAAGAAAACTGAGGGACATAGGTCAAGTGATTTGCTCAGGGTCACAAAGCTAGTAAAATGTCTGAGGGTAGATTTGAACTCTGGTTTTTCTGACTCCATACCTACTGCTCTAGCCACTGAGCCACTAGCTGTCTTCAGACAGTCTGTCTGAAAGGGGCAGGAAAAAGCAGCATCTTAAGGCAATTCTGAGGACCTAAGACAAACTTACCTTTCTATAAGTATCCTGAAAATAGCTATTTAAAAGCAGAGCACTAAAGTTCAAGGTGGCCAATGCCTTGTGATCCATCAAGCTCCCTTTCACATAACTATTCAGGGTTTTGAAGGGTACAGGTGAGAAACTATGAATCGAACAGCACTTTGGCGCTAATAGCACTGGTGCCCAAAGAATGGTGGACAGGGAAGGGGAGAGGAAAATCATACTTCAAAGTAAGATGGATTTGAGGGTTTTTTTTTAATACTAGTGAGTTGCTAATCATAAAGGAATTAGGAGAATAAGACATGATGATTGCCCAAAGAGAGGAGAACTGCAAGATAGCGCTCCCAAGAAAATAAAACTGTCATCTTATTAGGGCAGAATCACCTGGGAATCAACTGAAGTCCAAGTCAAAGTGCTGTTTTGCTGACAGCTGACTTAAGAGAACCATCTGCTATTTGAAGGGCTGGTTTGGGGAAAGGCTGCATTACCTTATGACTGCCTACTGCTTGGGAGATGGGTAACTTACCCCCAACCCAGAGGGCTTACCTGTCTTGCCCTTTACTAACCTCTGCATTTTGAGAGGGGTGAACCTCTAAGGAGCCTATTGAGGACAGAACTAATTAACTTGGCAGATTTTAGACTTAAGAGAATGGATGCTTTACTGAAAGCAAAATACTACTGGGTGTACCACAAGGGTTCAAAACTGTTTCAGTATCCTAAGAGTAGCAAAAAAAGGTGACTTCATCCTGTGAGACAGCAGAGACACAAAGTGATACATGGTACAGACTCAGAAGAGATATTTACAGTTGGAATACCTACAAGCATATGCCTATTCTTTCCACATAGACATTTCATTGATGGAAGTATGCCCCAGGTTGATGGATGAAAAGTTTGTTATTATTGCTTTCATGTTGTCATTTAAATAAATTTTTACATTTGAGAAAAAGGTGTTGTTTCAATGGGAAGAACACCGGTGGGGGCTCAGGAGCTACATGTTGACACCCTTCTGAGTGAGGACCACATTCCCCCAGATCTACCAAGGTGGATACAGGTGGAATGAACCAGTCCCAACTTTGAGAGCTACAGCTGAATGAGAAGGGGAAGAGATGAATAGCTCCACTTGGATTACTATAAGAAAACTGCTGCCCAAAGACAAAGTTACTTAAGATCAAATAGAAGGTAAGCACAGCCTAGATTGAAACTTATTTCCTCGGACTCCATATCCAGCGTTTTCTGCTGGACCATGCACATCTAACTGAACTGCCCAATCTTTGTTACCACAAAGAGACTACCCAATTGATGTAGACTTGCTGCCTTTAATTTCCAAAAGTTTAAGAGGGAGAGTAAGATTCACAAGTCAATATTAGTGTGCGGTTCTATGTATAAGGACATCATTGGATTTCATGACATGAGGTCGATTTTAAACTCAAAAGAAATCTCTTGGCCAGATCAGCTAAAACTTGAGAGAATAATCCCCTCCAAAACCAAGAGAGCTTACACCTTTACCGATCTCTACAATTTGAGAGGGACAAAACTCTAGTAGCCTGAGAACAAATTTAATATGCTTGGCAAATTTCAGACTTAAGAGAATTGATGCTTTACTGAAAGTGTAATACTGCCACTGTACTATTCACCTCTAAGATATATTATTCATTACTAAGATAGATGCCAAGTTGGAAGAAATAAGGGGAACTTCCATTGAAGGAAAGTTATGAAGGAAGAAATTTGAAGATGACTTTAGGTCACTTAGTTTAATCCTCTAATGCTTATGAATTTTGAGTCCTGCATTTTTTTTTTTGCATTTCCTCTATCTGAATAACTCTTTGCTTAGCTCCAGAACTGAAAACGACTGCTTGCTGAGATAGTATGTACTGGATACAGTGAGCTGGAGCTAATTTATCTGAAGCTTGAACTGGTGTAGCTGCAGTGGCCTCTTAAATAGGAATTTCTCTAGAGCTACCAGGTGATTTGCCTACAATTACATAGTTAGTGTACAAGATAGGATTAGAGTCCATATATTTCTGACTCCAAGTCAGGTACTTTTCTTGACTACATTGCCTCAAGATATAAGAAAGAACTCAGAATCAGAAGGTGTCTCAGACCATCTGTTCCAACTAACACTTGAGGAATCTTTACTATGAAGTCCAACTGTAGTCAAATCAAATATTTGTGAAGTGTGTAGCATACATGGCACACCAGAGGCACATAATCCATGCTTATTCCCTTCTCATTATACAAATTTTGCTTGAAAACTCAGTTTGAGGCAATTCACTACTTCCCAAAGAAATCCATTCAACTATCAAATGACTCTTGATTGTTGAGAATCTCTCCAGTGTAAAAGCTATCACTCTCACCATAACCCTCCCTTACACCCTTTTTTCTCCCTTCAGTCAGGTAAAAGTCTTCTTTGTCTCATACGAAAGCTCTTTAAACACTGGAAAGCTGCTATCACATTTCCCCCAGGTCTTTTCTTGGTTCAATAATACTAGTTCATCCATTCTGAGGCAGAGAAGAACACAAGACAACTCAATGAATTAGGGAAAATGTTAACCCTGGAATCAAGTTTGCTATGAAGTTACTAATTTGTTTGCATTTGGTTCAATAGGAACACACACTAAAAATGACCTTTCTAGGAATGGGAGACCTGAATGAGATTTTTCCTTCAAACATTTCCTAGGAGAAACATTTTCTTTATCCCACTGCTTTTATTACTTCTCATCTTTCTTTATCTGGTATTTACTTAACATTCCAAAACCCAAATAAGATGGCAACCCCAAGAAGTTAGGACTTGTTTCATATTTGTATATTCCTAGTACAAGGCCTTGAAGGTACTTAATGTTTATCTAATCGAATTAGGTGGGGCCAGTCATGTGAAGGTCCATGAATTTAGCACAGTTCCTTAGTTCCCCAGCTCCCCCCATCTTATTTTACCAATGAGGAACATGAGGTCCAGGATGATTAAGTGCCCAAGCTAGCCCAGGTAGCCTGACAGAATGAGGATTGGGACCCAAATTCTTGGACTCCAAACCCACCAGTTCCTTCCAATGTACTGTTCTGTGGTAACCGTAATGTGCCCAATGATATATAGTGGATGAAGGCAGTGCCATGACAACCTAAAGCTAGGGAGGAGAGTTTACTAGGAAGATGAGAAAAGTCTTGAAGATGAACCACTACTAGGTAGTCAAAGACGTCTGGGTTTTGTGAGGAAAGAGGAAAACCAAACTCAATAAAAAACTTTATTCATTAAGAAAGGAATTCCTTGAAAACAAGAAATCAAGGAAAGACAGCCTTGAAGAGGAATCTCATTTCAAGTTTTCAACTTGGCTCACTCCAACTTCCCATTTGCATGAATACATTTATTTGTATTTACTCATACAATAATTGGAGAGGGAGCAGATTTTCTAGATTGGCTATCGAGGATTTTTTACTTGGATGGGCCATTTTTCTAGAGGCAGAACCATGTGTCAAACTATATTCTAAATATAATAAATAAATATTGGGGGAAAGAGGGGAGGGGAAAGAGAATATATTATTTTAAAATAGGCTGTGGATTTTCTTGCCCTTTTATTAATGAAAGCCTCTAGTAAAACTCCTTAAATGTGGATCTTGACTCTCTGCCCAGGACCTGTGGACAAGTTTTCCAATGCAACATTAATAAAGCAAGAGACTCAGAAGGTTTCCATTAAGTCAGCGGGGCTGGATGACTTGCCTTTCAGATACTGTAATTCTCCAGTGTGGGATAAATCATCGACTTCTACCGTCTGAATTTCTATTTTGATTTTTCTTATTAAAAAGAGAGAAACTGCTTTCTTTCTCTGGAGCAATCAGCCCGAAACACAGTTGGGGGAGGGAGGTAGCCCTTGTTGTGTGGCCCTTCCCCCATTCCCATTCTAAAATGTGGCCCACAGCTGCCCTGGCCTTGTAATCATGGGAAAGGACAAAGCTGATCAGGAGCAGGTTTTTCCAAAAGAAAGAAAGAAAAAAGTCAATGTCAGATTGAACGAGGGACTTCAGCCCATCTGTGGGGAAACAGAAACACAACATGGTCCAACCAACTTCACTCTCCATTCCATCGGAGAAGAAAAGGAAATACAAACTAGCCATTGTAGGAAAGAAGAAGAGTTGGACATGACTGAAATGACTGAACGAGATACAGAATTTATACGAGTGCCTAACACAATAAGCATGAACTCAACACCTAGTATGTTCAAGGAAAGAAAGAGGGTGGGGGCGCAATTGATAGGGGAGGGACCATGGCTTCAGGAAAACTCAAGTTTAAGGCTCAGGCCCTAGCTTCTCTGATCCCAGGCAGGTGACAGCAATGCAGAACCCAGCCATCTCTCTATAGCTGGTCGGTTGTCTTTTATTCTTGAAGAGGACCAGAATGACCTCACCAGGATAAACTCAAGTTTCAGCGTGTCCAACTGTGGCTGATCAGACCAATACAAGCTTGGAATGCTCTACCACAGATTGGGCACAGATATATTGCTAAGTTGATGAACTTAGCCAGCCAGTCTATGCTAGTCCAGAAAGCTTCTTCCCTAGAGTTCACCATTATAGGTAAATTTGATTCAATTTTAATTCATAACAGTCTGTATATGAAAGTATACAACACTGCTTAAACAATGAAGACAAAGACAAAATAAAACACTCCCTACTTTCAGGAGACCTGCGTTGTAATATGGGGCAGGGGGAAGAGGTTGAGGGGGTGGTGATAAAAATATCCATAAGTTAGAAAACTGCATCTGCCTCCATCTGAAACAGAGGTCTGAAGATAGGAAATGGCTCACCCAAAGTCATATTGAGGTGGTCCAGTGACAGATCCAGGATCTAGACTTTTTTCTCCACACTCTCAAGTGTAACATAGGACATAATCGCAGGATGTAGACTGGCCTCAAAACCTCCTTACTCAGTTATCTCAGTTCCAATCTGAGATGGGCTGTGGATAACCCATAGGGGCACATGCTCAATGACACCATACTCAAATAGATAAGGAGATGGTTGGTAAGACAAAATATGTTGCTATCAATGCGTGACCAGCACAGACTTCATGGTGTTGTCCAACTCTCCTGTGACCCCATTTGGGGTTTTCCTGGCAGAGTTACTGGAGCTGTTTTCCGTTTCCTTCTCAGCTCACTTGACAGATGAGGAAACTGAGGCAAATAGGGTTAAATGACTTGCCCAGGGTCATGCAGTTAGTGTCTGAGGCTAGACTTGAACTCAGGCCTTTCTAACTCTGAGTCCAGCACTTTATCTACTGGATCACCTAAGTAGAACAAATTTGGACCCTTTTATATCACCACATCTCGATGTCCTTACCTTGGCAAGATGGTAATGCTTAGATGACCTTTTAAAGTGATTAGCATCTTAAGTTTTATGAAGTTTAACATGCATGCAATCTCTTTTGAGAGAGTCACTTGAGTAGCTTAGAATTTGTCCTTAAAGTAGAAGAGTAAAGGTTTTTGGAAATGATGAGACTATAAATGGCAGTCATGCTACCTTCTCCTTGGGAGACCCTGGGCTAGAGTTCTGCATCAGACAGTTAGGGCAGACAAACTATACAAGGTTGGGTGGCACCCTCAAGGAAAAAAAAAACAATCTGGGTCACTCTCTAGGCAAAATAAAGGAATGAATTTCAGAAACTTCCAATAGAATCTGAGCTTAACCCCTTAACTAGGACTCCTTTTACATGAATCAATCTAGGGAAATAAGACCTAAAAAGCAATTTTAAATAGTCTAGCATTTGGTAAATCTAAGGTACCAATTACTTAAAAGGACTTGATATTCAACAATAACTCGTGAAGATTGACAGAAAAATAGGTTTAGATCAACATCTTACACTACATATAAAACAAGCAACTCCAAATGGATATGACCTAAGCATAAATTATAGTAAATTTTTATTATATACAATAAGCTCTCATGATCAAATCAATGAAAGTGAATTAAGCTGTTAAGTGGGGAGAGAGGTATTTTGGCAATATAAATTTAACCAAAAAGCTTGGGAACTGATTATACAAAGAGTCATTCTTTAATAGAGAATAGATCAGAGATTATGACTAATTGTTTTACAAAGAAATATAAACAATTAAACAAAGTGAAAAAGCGTTCTAAATCAGATTTGAAAGTTAAAAACTGAGGCATTGAGAGGGCAACATGAAATGGTCGGAGAGCCAGTCTTAGGGTCAGGAACAGCTGGGTTTAAGTCTTGCCTTTTGATGCCTACTGTATGATCTTGAGCAAGGCTTTTAATCACAAATCTATAAATTCTTCTCTTCTAGTTCTAAGCTTCAGGGAAGATGGTCACCTGAATTGGTGTAGTCCTCTCAGCAAGAGTTCCCTAACTTCATTGAAGACATAGATCAGGTCCACAAAAGGGGCTTACAAGCATTGCCCTCATGATCATGAGATATGGCCAAGATATCAAGTTAGTCAAATGCTAGATGACCATGAATACAAAAGTAGCCAATGTGAGTGGGTGGAAAAGAATGATACTGATACACTGCTGATAGACTTGTAAACATTGGTCTGGCCATTCTATAAAACAAGTAGACACATGTGAAAAGTTACTACTTAAGCTGTTCCTACCTTTTGATCTAGTAATCCCATCGTTGTGCCTATACCCTTAAGGAGGTCAATGATAGAATGGTACTATATTCATAGAGACATAGTAGTACTATTTATCGTAGCAAAAACTTAGACAACCAAAGTGAGTGCCCATTATTTGGGGAAATAACAGAAAACATCTTTGTGGGAATGAAATGGATTGACCTCTAATGAATGAGAGATTCAGAGAAACATTAGCAGGCTTATAAACTGATGCAGGATGGAGAAAGGAGAATACAAATAATGGTCAAAGTCTTTTTCACATTCGAATTCAGATTATGCATAGTGGCTAATTATGGTTACAGAAATGTATGTAATTACCTCTACTTTTTTGGTGAACTATGGATTTAGACTGTTATGTATGTAGTCTATCATGAAAACTCTTAAGATTTATAAGAGGTATCTGAGTCCAGGAGGTTTCCACACAGTGGACATTAGGATTGTTCTAAAGAGATGTTATACAACATACCTGCAAGTGACCATGCAACTTTGATTTAAAGAGGGTCTAATGGGGAAACTCTACATAAAAAGGAAGCCCACTGTGTTTATGGGAAAATTGATCATCCTTTATATTTCAGGAAACTATCTGCAATACCATAGACATAGCTATCTATGATTTAGGTAAGCATTTGATCAAGTATCATGCTATTCTTGTGGGAAAGGTAGAGATGTGGGCTACCATTACATGAATTCAGAAATAGCTAAGCAATCAATGAACTAATGTACTTTGAAAGGTGGTCTCCAATGGAATGACCAAGAGATCTGCAATTGATTCTGTGCTGCTCAGCATCTGTATCAATGACTTTGGTAAAGGTATTGAAACTACCAAATCAAGTCTCCATTTTATAGAGTGGGAAACTGAGGTTCCAGGAGATTAGGTGACACACCCAGGGTTCCAAAGTCAGTCTACTCTGAATGTAGGGAAGGGCATCAATGTCATTTGCCATGTAGGACCCAGAACTAAGGATTCCAGAATGTCGTCTAGCTCAGTGGATAGTACCTGGATTTTTCCCCTCTTTTCCTACTGTAACTTTTTTAAACTGTGTGATGGTTGACTCACATTGACCTTGCAGTCTGCGGAAGCCTCCTGATCTTTTACATCAAGTTCTATCACGCCAAGGAAATTTTGATCTATACTTGAACATTTTGAATGAAATTAACTTTCATGTTTGTTTTTCAATTCATTAGATTTAACCTATTATTGTAAACATTGAATCTTTTCTTAATATTTCTCTTTCAACTTTGTGTCCTGTGTAAGTTTCCTAGACATGTTAATGTAGGATTTCATCGGGGAGAGGGGGGGAAGTAGAGGGGAGACACATTTGATCAGATCCCTAGCATGTTCTTCTGGGTTAGCTAGGTCTTGTTAAGTTGATTTAAAGCAACTACTTTTTGGGTGTGTCAGGGGCCATCTGGTGAAGCTTATGGACCTTTTTGCCATAATCACATTTTTAACTACATAAAAATACAAATGGATTAGTAAGAGAACCTGTGATCTCCCTCTCCCTCACAAGGCTAGACTTGCAATCAGTTCCAAATCCACTTAAGTGTGCAATCATCTGGTCCCAGATCTCTCTAGCTTGTTCTTGAGGACATGAGGCTATTAAGTAAGCACATTTATGGGCCTTCCTTGATCTACCAGTCTTGTAGCACTGTCAAAAAAGGAAATAATTATAGACTTAGACCTTAATAATTTGTTATCTAGTCCAATTCCCTTGTTTCATAAAAAAACAGCAATTTGTCCAAGGACATAACACAGGAAGCACATAGAAGTTGGATTCAAATTCAGGTTTTTGTTTTTGTTTTTGTTTTTTTACTCTAAAATCTAGGGCCCTTCCTACTGCCATGGAGTCTGGTACAACATGACCTTCAAGCAAGCCCCATGCTGGCTCAATTATTACCTACTCCTCCCTTCTCATTGCTCAAACCATCTCTTTAATGATCTTCTAGTAATTTGTCTGAAATAGATGCCAAAGTCATTAGTCAAGCTTCTGAAGTTTATTCCCTTCTTGATTTTCCCACCACACCCCTAGCAGAAGCTCATCTCTAGCCCAACAGTATCTTTTCCATTCTTTCCAAGGCTTTCCCCAAAATACAGTTATTCAAATCATATTAGCTATTTCTTTTAGGGTACTAGTACAACCCTTACCTGGCCCAGAACTCTTAGAGGAGCTAGGTACTATTTTTGTTCATCCAAGTCCACAATGAATAATTTGGTCTCTTCTATCATTCATTCATCCAACCCAACCAGAGGACTTATCTAAGATATTCCACTTGCCTCAACCACAGCTAAATCTCTGCTGTCCTTGGCCTTTATTGACAGTCTCAATTATCCTAAATTTAATGCTCCTGGATCCTCAAAGGATATATAGTTTGATTAGTCTTTAGTTACCTAGACTCAGGGGCAGTATGGAGTAATTGGCAGCCACCTGATTTCCATGGTCAGCTCTCTATATAGATGGAAAATTCATCATGGATAAAAGCTCACTAAGATTGGACACTGAGCAAGTTACTTAATCTTGGTGTTGTATGCCAGTAGCATTAAATTCAAACAGAATCAGATTACAGTGGGCAACCTATTGACTTAGGGGTGGGGGGAGAAATCAATAAACATTTGAGCGCCTTTATTGACCAGCACAAATTAACATGTAGTATTGTATTTTTAACTTGTTAAACATTTCCCAATTTTAAACTGATCTCAGGAGTTTTATAGCCCTGAGGTTGACACCTGTGCTCTAGGCAACTCTTAAGATCTAAGGTACAAAAGTGGTTACCTGCATTAGGAGGAGTTTCCTCACCTGGAACTTCCTTATACCAATGAAGTCACAGGTCCAGTCTGTACTCTATACCTGGTATCACTTCCCATTCTGAGTAATTTTAACTATCAAGATTACTCAATGACTTCTTCGAACCTCCCACTGAAGTCAGTTTTGATTTGAGATCAAATCTGTTAGTATATTATTGCATAATATATTAGGGGCAGCTAGGTGGCACAGATAAGTAGATCCCTGGGCTGGGAATCAGGATGACTCTTTCCAATTTCAAGTGAGACCATAGATATTTACTAGCTGAGTGACCCTGAACAAGTCACTTAACCTTGTTTGCCTCAGTTTTCTCCTGTAAAAGGAGCTGGAGAAGGAAATGGCAAACCATTTCAAGTGTCTTTGGCCAAGAAAACTCCAAAATAAGGTCAGAGAGTCAGATATGACTGAAAATGACTGAACCATCTTATAGCCTCAGTCTCTGCACACTGGAAGCCTTTGCATGCCTGTGTTGTCAGGATGTTGTTATCATAGGGGGATCTCAGATTCTACCTACTCCAACCCCAACCTCCACTTACAACTGAGGAAACTAAGACGCAAGGAAGTGAAAACACACAGAAGGTACTGAGAGGAGAGACTTAAACCCAGATTCTCTAACTCCCGAGGCAGGATTCTTCACAATCTACCACCTTACCTTCCAATTTCTTAATTACTTGCTTTTTCCATTCTTGTTTTGGTTTCTTCCCTTCTTGGGTCTCTGAAGTTTGCAGTCCACTTCAACATCTGTCTATGTCCTCTCTTCCAATGCAAGAAGATTTTTTTTTCTTCCCAGGTTCTCATCATTTTTACAATAGCAGCCCATCCCTTGTTGGTCCAAATCAGGTCCAAAAGATAATTCTCATTACTAATTCATCTTGCAAAAGATAGCACAAAAACAAACCAAGAAGTTTGGCATCTGCTTGTGGTTGGTTCTCCCAAATCAATTTAAAGATAACTTTGGCAGATGTTCCTTCAGCTTGGATCTTCCATTGTCGCAAAATGATGCCATGTTTGTGATACATACCCCCAACTCCCTCAAATCCTTACCCTGTTTCCCCCCGCCCCTTGTCTGGATAGTTTGTAGTATACTCCCATCACAATATGCACTTTCATTTTTTCTATTCTAGAGATAGCTAGGTGACACACAGAGCACTGGACCTAGAATCAGGAAGCCCTAGTTCTAATTAACCTCAGACATTTACTAACTGCACGATGAGCAAGTCATTTCTGTTTCCTCAACTATAATAGCACCTGCCTCCAAGAGTTGGGAGAATCAAGTGAGCTTGTTTAATAAATGCTTGTTGACTTTCTCTAGTTCATGATTTTCACTTAAGTATGTTCTTAAAATAAACCAGCCCTCCGTTATCTTTTATCTAAGTTGTTCTTTTGGAACAAAGGAGTTCCTCCTGTAAGCCTTAGATCATAGCCCAAGTTTATGATGTGTGCAAGTTTCATTTGTTTGCTTTTAGACATCTAAGATCACTGTTACTCTTATGGCCAAGTCAGGTGATAGGGACTAAGGACTTTCAGATTTCACTGTCCAGGGAACTCCCAGATGAGGAGAGTCCCTCTGCATGTGGAAGGCAATATCTTCTTGGAAACTTAGTCATTAAGTTATCTGGAGTAATGGTGTCACGCAAATAGAACCAAAGGTCACTAAACTATACTTATGGGTCCCTTTGGGCTGTATCAGGACTTAGAAAAACCACATTTTAACATTATCTATGTTCTACTGTATTTTGATTTATTTTGTTAAATATTTCCCAATTACATTTTAATCTAGCTGTAGCCTCACTTCTCTCCTGAAGGATGGAGGTTTGACACCTCTGACCTAGAGCCCTAAGAGGGTGACAGCTAGAATCAGAGGTAGATCTTGAACTCGTCTTCCCCCATGCTCAGGTTTGCTCTTTATCTACTGTGGATTTTTTGTGGCATTCTAGATTATAAATGATTTGCTTGGAATCTTAGTGAGATCTCTCCATTTGACTAATGGTCCTGCAGAGTCCAAGGGGTTAATGAGGCAGCCTAAAACTGCAGAAGACATACTTGAGCAGGTATACTGTCCTGGACTGGGAAAATAGAGCTCTCTCTGAGATGTAGTCCCTGATGTCTATCCATGGAGCTTTATGTTAACTAGAATTCCACCCCGCCCAAAACCTTCTTGCAGAGTACTGCTGAGGGCAACTTCTATTTATACCATTCTCTGTAGGAATCTACTGATGGATCTCTCACCTTTTTGGAACTGGTGGGGATTTTTTGTGGCATTCTAGATTATAAATCTTAATAAAAGACTTAGAAAGGCTTTCTATACTGTTTTTTTTTTTTAATTTTTTCTTGGGCTTTTTCAGTCTGTTTTCTTTTACGACATGACTAATATGGAAATGTTTTACATGACTGCACATGTATAACCTTTATTGAATTTTTTACCTTCTCAGTGTTTGGGAAGGGGAGGGAGGGAGAAAATTTGGAACTCAAAATGGTTAAAAAAGAAAAAAAAAAGGTTGTTTTCAGATGTAATTGGAAAAAACTTTGAAATTTAAAAAAAAATCAGCTTCTAATCTCTCTTGGAGCCAAAGACTCCCCAAAGTGACTCTCCCAGAAACAACTCAAATTCTAGATTGGAAACTTGGCTCCCTAGCAGGGGAAGACAACTGGTTAATTTTTTTAAATCCAAAATAAAGATGTTTGTTGAACTAAAAAATATCCATTCTGAAAAAATAAAGATAAAAACATTGAACAGCAGAAGCTACATCCTTGTTTCCTCTGACCCAAAGAGGGCAGTACCGACTCAAGAGAGGAATTTCATGAACCTGAAATGAAGGCCTCCAAGGAAGCCTCTCCTTTGCTCATTCTCCTATAAGCAGAGCAGGTTTTAAACATAGTTGCATAGACCCATATGCTCTGCTGCTCATCAATCCTGGAAAGGGCCTGCTGAAGGTAGAAGGGTTTGGTTTGAGCCTGGACTATACTATCCCTATCAGATCCAGGAGGTACCGTGTCACAGAATAGAAGGTGTTGGTGCCTGATAAGTTGCTCTAAGTCTAGTTATTAGAAAATTGTTCAAGGTCTAGGCCCCTATATAAAAAACTTTGAGGAGTGAGGCCTGTTCTAATGTGACAGACAATTGTCTGGTCTTTTTAAAAGTGAATTATAATTTAAGATTAAAACTGAAAATGAGCTTTAAAAAAGTATTTGAATCCTCAATAACTAAGACATCTGTTTTGGAGAAAGGGAAGGAATTATAACAAAGATTAAAGAGAAATGATAGGAGCCTTCCAGGAGATGTTGTGGGTTCGGTCCAAACAGACTAACCTCCCAAGCCTTCTGCATCCACAAGCAAGGAGTCATCTTCTTAATAGCTATGGATCCCCCAAGGTGCTTTAAGAGTCTGTCAAAGAACTAAATACTCTATTTTGTGTGAAGGCAGATAAGTGAATGCTTAAAGAAGAGAGAAGCTTTAAAAAGTGTGGAAATCAAAACCATTTTCTTCCTTTGTTAAAATAACTGAAAGAAATCCTGGTTGCATTTTAAGAGGCCTGCCTTCTGATAAGAGTGAGATGGTCTAATTATAGTGTTTTGGTTATAGCAAACATAGTCTTTTGTTTAATTCTGGGTGCCATTGGAGGAAGGGGAATTGTTAACTGGGCCAGTTACTTCAGTTTTGTGCTGCAGTTTCCTCATGTGTCAAAATAGTTAAACTCAATAGCTTTTAAGGTGCCCTTGAACTCTAAATCCCCTATTCCAGAAGGGTTTCCAGGATAATGAAAGCTCTCAAGTTCATGATGTATAAAGATTGAAAGAATGGGAGATAACTTAACCTGAAATTGAAGGCTATGTTCAGAAACTTGAGGGGTTGTTACCCAGAAGAAGGATTAGCTTTGTTCTGCCTGGCCTCAGAGGATAGACCTACCTAGAAAGCAAAGAGGAAAATGAAAAGCAGCCGGCTTAGGGTTGAGAGAAAATCCTTGACCAATCCACCACCATTACTCCCTTCCCCATTCCCTCCCAAAGAAGGCCAAACAACTCCAGTTTTCAAGCAAAAGCTGGATGAGCCTTTGTTACTGGATATTCAAGAGGATTTCTCAGTCAGTTACAGATAGATCATCTGCCTCCCTCCCATTCCTGCCCCCTTGGAAATTCTTCTTCCAGACCCAAATCTGAGATTCCATATAGGCAGCAAGAAAGTTTGAGACTTAGCTTAATGTTCTTCTCAGGGCAGAGTTTAGGAACCAGAGCTACTGTCTTTGACATTTTCAAACTAAAACTTTCCTCTTTGTTTGAAAACTTCAATAAGGCCATTCTCCTTGAACACACCTTCTGTCAATAGACTGCCATCTTTTGTAGCACAGAAAGTCATTTTCATAGACTGCATAGTCTTCATGCCATAGTCCCAATAAGACCTTCCTAAAAAGATGTACCATATGGCTAGGGGCCTTGCTCTGCCCTCCAGATTGGGTTTACAGTTGATCTTACAATCACTTGATACCCCATATAAAGCCAGCTAAATTCTGTCTCAGGTCTTCCTTGAGATTTCAGTTCATTTATAGAGTGGGGAAATTCAGGGTAGAAACAGGAGAGACTTCATTAAAATATGACAGAGCCAGAATTCACAAAGTTCCCTTCAAATTTTAAAATCTAGTGTTTTCTTTTATACCACTTACTTACCCCTCTCCCTTTTAAAGCTATTTTAAATATCTCAAGTCCAGAAAGGACACTCATTAGGTTTGAGAGATATAGAATAAAGATAGTCAGTACTCAAGAGATTATCAGTTCAATAAAATGGAAAAACACAATTTTGGGGTCAAGTGGTTTGGGTCTATTTTTATTAACCTGCAGCTTCAACTCTTAGATCACAGATCGAGGGCTAGTAGAATTTCAACGATTCTTCTAATTTCAATGTCTTGGATAGTAATATTGCAAGCATAGCCAAGTCATTCATGGCTGATGATGATCTTACAACATTGCTGTTACTTTGTAACACAGTACATTTCACTTTGCAGTACAATGGTATTTCATAATACTCGTAACACAACTTGTTCAGCCATTCCCCAGTTAACAGGCATTCCCTCAACTTCTAATCCTTTGCCCCCAGAAAAGAGTCACTACAAATACTGTCACAAAGGGTATTACATGATTTTATAGCCCTTTGAGCATAATTCCCACCAAGTTGAATCCCACAGAATTGTTCTACAGAATGGTTTAATTCATGACTACACCAATACTGCATTAAAGTCCCAATTTCCCCCCGTTTCCTCCAACATTTGTTATTTACTTTCTGTCCTGTTAGCTAATCTAATAGGAATGAAGTAGCACCTCACAATACTGAATGAGAGGATTGTTTTCATGTGGCTAGATAGCTTGATTACTTCATCTGAAACTGGAACACATCTTTTGATCATTTATTAATTGGGGAATGGCTTTTATATATATATATAAATTGACAGTTCTGAGAAAAGAGGCATTTTGTCAGCCAAACTTGCTTCAAAATTCAGTTATTATCGTTAACTATATTTCCCTCTATCCTATGCTGCCAATTTTTTCTATTCTCTCTCCTTCCACCCTTTCGCTCCTCAAAAGTATTTTGCTTCTGACTACCTCTCCCCCTCCACCTGCCCTCTCTATTACCGCCCCCCTTCCTCCAAACTTCTTATCCCCCTTCCCTCAACAACTTTCCTGTTGAGTAAGATTTCTATACCCAGTTTACCATATGTTATACTCTATTTGAGCCAATTCTGATGAGTAAGCTTCACTTAGTCCTCCCCTCACCTCCCTCCCTTCCCCCTCATTTCACTGCAAAAAAATTTTCTTGCCTCTTATGTGAGATATGATCTACTAAGTTGTCTTTGGCATGTATGGGTTGATAGGTCTGGAAACTGCCACTGGTGCCAGGGAGATTCAGTCATCCTGAGGCCTGCTCAGGGTTTTCTGGGTCTGGGTCTATGCGGGAAGGGCCTGCATTGAAGAATACTCCTCTCAAGCCTGATACGACAGATCTTTATTCCTGACCAAGGTTGTCTTGAGTTGGAATTTTGTTCCACTCCATCTTTGATGTTTCGGCGGCTCTAGAAATTGTTTGGAGTCATTTTTTAAAAAGATAATTGGAGAGGTTTGGGGAGAACTCAGGAGAGTCCTTGCCTTTACTTTGCCATCTTGGTTCTTCCTCATGGAACTCATTATTTAAAATAGATAACAGGACAATTGGAGGATGTTGAGGATATTCATTAGTTTGCCCACCAACAATGGGGACTGGCACTGTATTGAAGTAGGAAAGCTGCAGTTCTTGTTTCCTCCAAGGTTACATATCTCTTAAGTACATCCATGAAAATGTTCACTCATTTTCCACATTTCCTCAAGGTCAGAGATGATTTGAGGGAAAGATATGAATGATCCCTTTAAGTTCTTCCTTTTAGATGAGGTTTTCAATGTCTCAATCCTTCATCCCAAAACTACCCAGAGTCTTGATAGCATGAACTATCCCAATTCATCACACCCCCCACCTCCTCAACTCCATCTTACTGAAGCGTGGAAGTGAACCACATAGGCAGGGGGAGGACGATGTTGCAGAAGTCAAACATGAAATTCAAAATAAGTGAATTAAATATGGAAGGGGATGTTAGTCATCACCTCAGTCTGTCCCTGTTTCTGCCTTTACTTTGTAGGGCAAGAGTTCTTACCCTAGGCACTGAATCTTAGAGTCAAGTATTGGGTTCAAATCTTGTATCTGCCAACTTACAGTGCAAGAATGGGGGAAATCCCTTCCTTGGATTCTTATATTGCAGATGGGAAAACTGAAGCTAGTAGAATCAGTAATACCTACACCTCACTGGCTACTCTAATGAGCAAGCCCATATATTCTTTTGGTCATTAACCAGTTGTACGACCCTGGGCAAGTCTCGCCACCTTTGAGTTCAGGTTTCTCATTCTTAAGGATGGAAATCCTAGTAGGACCTGGCACAGTTGGCAGAACCAGTGAGATAGTTCATGTAGAAAACTTGGCCATCAGGGTACCTCTGTACCTCAGGTCTCTTTCCATAGGATGGGAATAACTGTTGAGACACAAAGTGAAGAATTTCCCAAACATTAATATTATGTGTTCTCATTCTGCTTACTAAAAAAAAAGCCCTGGGTCTTGATTTATGATGACTGAGGATGCCTGAGAGAGTTGAGCCTCAGTCCTCTCACCTGTAAAATGGAGCTGTGTGTGTCCTTTACTCAAAGGGATTCCAGTGAAGAATGCCCCATATGTAAACTTAAAAGTACCCAAACAAAAATCAAACATTTCAATACATCTTCACTTTCTTCCATGAGGGTGCTTGTACCAATACCAACAGAAATACTCCATTCTATTAGTTGGGCTGGATTCAGTCTACACATCACCTCATAGGAGACATCTGATCTGTCGCTCTCCATATCAATCAATGCCATCTTGGGCTGAGTTCTGGCCTCAGCATCCGGTGGTGGCCTGAATTATTTATCTCTAATTGGGCTGGCTGAACCCAAGGCACTAAAGAATCAATTAATACAAATTTTCCATCAGAGCTTTCATCCTGAGCAGGAAATGCCATGAAGAATGAGAAACAGGGGTGAATGGGAAGACTTGAATGACAGAGGAGAAAGCTAGTGGAGATTGGAGGGTCAGAAGATTTGAGTTTTAGCATCCTACCCTCTAACCATTAAGCTGGGATGTAAGCCAGAGTCACTTGACCCAAGGGCCTCAAAAGCATTGCTTATTAGCTGGGGTTGGAAATCAAAGTCTAGATAGTTCATGTAGAAAACTTGGCCTTCAGGGTACCCCTGTACCTCAGCTCTCTTAAGTACCTATTAACTATTGTGACTCTGGACAAAGCAATTAAATCATTAAGTTTTAGTGGCTGCCATCTTTGAAGTAAAGTTGGACTCAGTTTCTAAAAGTCTTCCCTTCTGGTTCTAAACACATGACTGTGACAGGCTAGGCTTCCAAAGCAGACCAGCCAGAATACTGAGAATTGGAGACCATGTCATAAGCCCAGGGGAAGAAACAAGGAGATTTGATGTTGAAGCAAATAAGTCTTAACAGTGAAGAAGAGCTTTGGAACCTTGAAGTATGTACATAACACTCATGCGAGTTCACATGTTTTTACAGCCTCACACAACATAGCTTAAAGAGAATAAATCAAGAAAATGTTTTTGCATCATTAGCAAAGAATGAAGAGGTTACCATAGAATTCTTTGACTAAAATGCTGAAGACAGTGTAGCCTTCTATCTGCCCACTTGCTGAGTGACTTTGAACAAGTCATTAGCCTTACAACAATTTTCTTATCATAGTATTAAATGATTGAACTAGGTGGGATTTGAGGAAAGACATTGGCTGCCTGGAATTAAAAACCTCCTGAATTAAAGAACTTTCCCTGCTGCCACTGATTTCTGGCAAGTCTCTTCTATTCATCCATCACCTTTGCCTGGTTGGATAAAGGCATGTTGCCAGAGCTAGCTCAGCATTTGGGAGCCTCTAAAGAAGCAAAGTATGGGAGAGAAGTATTAGACTGACTACCAAACTGAAGGACTACCGAACCGTTGTGCTGATCTCATTGGTGCTGTATGCCTGTGAAACAAGTGCCATGTCAGGAAACTGAGTGGCTTCTATTTGAAGTATCTTAAGAAGATTCTGAAGACCATGTGGCAGGATAAAGTACCAGACACTGAGGTCCTTGCTCAAAATAAACATAGTTTGAATATGAATGAAATGAATGGCGTTTTAAGAGTACAACTCTGAGCTGGCCATGTTGCTCAAATGCAAAATTACATTTGTCAAAAAGACTATTTTATGGAGAACTCACATGGGGCAGGCAATCACACGGTGGTCAGAAGTGATACAAGGATACTTCAAGGTTTCTCTCTCAACTTTGGATTTGATTGTGTGTTGTGAGAGAGACACTGGCACAGAACTGCTCAGCATGGTGTGCCCATATCAGAAAGGGCGCTGTCCTCTGAGCAAAACAGAATTGAAACAGCACAAGGAAAACGTAGGATGTGCAAATTTGGAGTAAGCACCCCAAGTGTTCACATAGATTATCCGTGTCCAAACTGTAGTAGAGCATTCTGAGCTCACATTGGTCTGATCAGTCACAGTTGGACACATCGAAATTTGAGTTTATCATGCTGGTGTCATTTTGGTCCTCTTCAAGGATCAAGGACAACAACCAGAACCAATCAGGTTGGATAAAGGGACCACTGCTCCTTCCACTGAAGGCTGAAAAAGAAAAAAAAAAAAACCATCATCCCAAGTCGTAAGTTGCCTGAGATTGGAAGCCTCCTCTGCAGAGCTCCCTGGAGTACCGTCCCCAAGGACCTTGCTACCTCTGCTCGGATCCGATCTACATAACTCTATTCAATAGATAATTGCTTGTGATAGATAATCTTGCAATAGATTGTTGCCTGTGGCAACAAATTCCTACCTCCCATTCCTCTTATCCCTGTGATTCAGAGGTTCACTCTGACTTGGACACCCCCTTTTTTCCAGGTTAGACTTCATTCTCAGCCCCTCATATCCTACACTCCTGCCCCTCACTCGATTTTGTCCATCTCTGCCCTCCACCTTCTGCAACACCCTCTAGAATCTAATCTATTCTTTCTATTCTCTGATATTTTCCTTTCATACTCTTCATTTTCTAGCACTCATAGGACTCTGTATTTCTTCCCAAGGACACATTGTCCCCTCAGTAGCCTCTCCCAGTGCTGGCTGATCCTTATTTCACACCTTATAACACCAAAAACTGCCAACTTTTCAAACCATCTTCCTCTTTTGATAATAACCCCCATCTCTATTGCAGTATCTGGATTCTTTTTCTTACCCTGGTAATCTAGACTCTGAACTATTCTTTCTGTTTTGGCTAGAAGTTCAGTACCTGGGCTCACAATTCCCTCCCCTCCATGTCCCTTTTGATGAAGGGAAGGAAAGGAAAGGAAAGGCACTGCTTCAATAAAATTAAGACCTGGGAAATAGCTTAAAAAGGCCATCTCCCACTGCCATCTCCAATCATCCTAATCTATTACCTGGCCACTGGACCCAGGTGGTTCTGGAGGAGAAAGCAAGGCTGGTAACTTTGCACAGCCTTCCCTCACTTAAATCCAATTCATTTGCGAGTTGTGGCATCACCTTCCTGATGCCGTGATACTGAGAGGAAAAGACAAGCAAGGAAAATCGTTTTCCTTGGCCACTATCCATTGGCTAATAGCTATCTAGCTATAGAAATGTCAATTCATTCATCCCCACCCCCAAAGCCCTCATTTCAGTGACCTCTTTTTTCTTCTTCCCCATGATCTCCTTTCCTGTCCAGTTTTGATGTAGTGTATTGCTTGGCTTCCTGCAGCTGTGACCCTCCAGCAGTTACAAGGTGTATGGCCCAGGGTTTCCTTGGATTCCGTTTCCCCAATTATTAATGGGTCAGAGTACCCCCTATGGGTCCTATTTAAGTGGGGAAGGTGGTCAGGGAAGGCTGATCAGTTTTCACAAGCCCTGTCATGGCCTTAAAGCCCTCTCTCTGCCACCTCCTTGGCCCACATTTGGGTTTTCCCCCCCAGTCTCTGTAAATCTGGCATGATAACCCCAGCATGGGTTGTTAAAGATGAGCTGGGAGCTATTTGGGGGTTATATTCCAAATCTTTTGAAAGTCAAGATAACTCCACTCTCCCTCAAATGGTCTCTTGGTACACCTAATGGAATTCTGGGTTTAGAAAAACCTAGAATCTTCATGGAAAATTGAGGGAGGTGGAAGAAACTGACTTTATATTACTATGATACCATCTTTAATAAAGGGTTTTAAAGTTTGCCTGTAAACTTTTGAGTTACATTTTTCCTGAATCGCATGTAGATTGATGTACAAAGACCAGTCACATACAACTTGACCCCCAGAAAACATTTCTCTCACCTGTCTGATAGCCCTGCCTGGAATATTCCACTATTATCATGTTATTTAATGAGCAGCTATTAAACACCTGCCATATGCTAGTGGCTGGAACTACAGCAAAAGATGAAGCAGCCCCTAATTCTCACAGATTTTTATTAGGCTAGAACATTTCAATAGGTAAGTAAATACAAAGTAAAGGAAGCACAAGGAAGCATGTGACAGTGGGAGTGAGCCTTGGAGTCAATGGCTGCCAAGTTCAGCACTTGGCTCTATTGTGTTTGTCAGCGTGCCTTAGACTATGAATGGGAAAGTAAGAGCTTTGGGAACATGAATAGAAAAAAAGTTCGCTCAAGAAATTCAGTCTAATGGGGGAAGGATAGGAACTTTCAGTTGCAAGTCAGATGGAAAGGACCCATGGTATTTAGGGTGCAACAAGCAAGTCAATAGTCATGTTGTTTTCACTGATAAAAATGGTTAGTTTCTGACATTGGAGCAAAAGTGCCAAGAACTTTGGGATCCAGAACATTCTTTTTCTAGATCTTTAATAGTTGTAGGTATTCTGTGGGTTCCTATAGAAGCTGAGTCCATCTCTGCAAGGGTGGCTACGGAAGATGATGGGGATGGGGAAAGGAGAGGACAAGTGGGATGAATTAGACTAGGAAAACAAGGTTCATTGTAGCCCTCCCTCTATGATTCCATGAGCCTCAAACTAAGGATGAAGAACTAACTGCCTTTCAAGGTAGCCAGTGTTACACTTTGGGGTAGACTCCAGTTTTTGGAAGGATTTTTTTCTCCTTGATATCAAACCTAGCTCTGCTTTGGTTGGATAGAAGGGAGATTTTGGTGCAAGTTGAACCACGAGATGCTATCGATACCCTTTTCATTTTTGACATTTGGGGACTTTGAACCAGCTCATAGCCGGTTATTGAAGGGGCAAATGGGAACCCAACAGATGAGGCTAATGAAAGCTTGAAGTCCTAGCACTACAGATCACAGAGGAGGACAATTTGTTTTTGATTTTTATAGAAGTGGGGCTGTCAGAATCAAGTCAAAGCATTTGTTGATCTTTTACTATATATGTACTAAGCACTTACCGAAGGTTCTCTTTGAGAGCCAAGGGCAAGCAACTGAAATCACATAGACTTCAATTTTCTACTTTGAATACTTCCAACAATGATGAAAAATAAGCCAACTGGTACCAAATCCTCCCCTGCCCCGCAAGGATACTCTATAAAGCATATAAAATGCAAAGACCAGCAGCTGGTACATAATATAATATAAGTCAGTACACATATATTAAGATGGGAACCTACAGAATTCTAGCAACAAGAGATGTTTGCCAATTAAGAAATATGCTAAGACTATGATGTAGACTAGATCTGACTTCAGCTCAAAAAGTGTGATTTATATGCAAGGGCTTCTTAATCTTTTTCCATTCACAACCCCTTCAGTGTTGCAAGTCAAGACCCTATGTGGGTCACCTCTAATTTAAGAAGTGCTGATTTAGAGAAAGAAAGAAAGAAACTTGACTTGAGACCCAAGTTCTAATCTTGCCTTGGACACTTACTAGCAGTGTGACCTAAGGCTAGTCACTTAAAGCTTCTGTCCTCAGAAGTGGGAATAGTCTCACTAGTTCTCCTAGGTTGTGTTGCCAGAAGTAGTCACCATTTTATAAATGGTCAAGAAAACTTAAAACCCAAGTATGGAACACCTATATCCCAGACAAAGCCCTGGGATAGGGTTAGCTATATAGAGTTTATGGGCTAATGACAAATATCCAGTGCTGTGGACTTACAGGAATAAATTCTGACACCTGAATTGAAACTTAGCTCAGATTTACAGGCTAGAAGGAATTTTAGCAATAGCTTGGTCCAACCTCCTCATTTCCTTGGGTAAATGGAGGAGGCCCAGGGAAGTTAAGCATCTAGCTTAAGGTCACAGGTAGCCAGGAATACAGGTAAAATTTGGATCTGGTTCATCTGGCTGTGGATTCAACATTTGACCCTGGATTGTAAATACTTGTGTGAATAGGGTGGAACTGGGGGAAGAAGAGAATTAAAAGCTTCTCATCATCCTAGTGAACAAAGGCAGGGCTTTCTTGATTTAGACTTTCAATCCCAGGCTGCAAGTCTCCTCTTTCCCCAATGTTCGTTGCTATTCTCAAACCCTCAAACCTTGCAGAAGGGAAAGGGAAGAGTAGGTCAGGTATGTAACAAAGAGTCTACTTTGTAAAAGAGACCCAGAGAAGTTTAATTTCTCAACATTGTCTTACTAGTGATCATGGAAACCCCACTCAAGTCCAGGACCTATGAAGATCCAGAGCTTCCCCCACCCCCACATGATACTCTGGTGGGTTATGAGCATTCCATCTCCCCACAAAGTTTGGTTGCTGTTGCTCCTTAGAAAAATGTTCTTCCTTACCACAGGCTATATTACCTCATGGCAACGAGCTCAGAACCTCACCCAGGTAATTCTTCCAAGAAAGCTCAAATGTATTATTAAGTACAGGTGAAGGAAGCTGTGGAGGGAACCAATAAGACATTCCAATTAACTGAGAATTGGTGTCAACCTAGAGAGAGTCTCCCCTAATATACCAGTCTCATAGTTCTCAGGTAAGGCAGTCCAGTAGTCACTATTTTAAAGGAAAGTTTTGAAATAGAGGTTCCCTTCCCCTCTTTAGAAGTTTAAGAAAGATCCCCGAATTCATGAGAGATCCTAGGTTCAGATCTTGGCTTTATTACTATCTAGGTGAGATTTTGGAAGTCAGTTCTAAGAGTCTTTCTATATAAGGGGTTGGGCTAGATGAATTTTCAAGTTCTATAATACTTGTTTCAGTAAGCACTCCTGAAGTTGACTACAGATGCTGTTATTATATCTTTAAGAGTCAAATGGAATGCTGTTAACCAAAAAAGTTTCAATCCTACAATCCTGTGAAAAGTGAGTAGTAGGGTTGAATTATTTTTTTCTTTGTTGACAATTAAGCTCAGAAGAAGGTGATAAAAGGAACACTTCTCTAGCTTTCTTACTTTCCCATAGAACAGCTACAACTATTCAATTTTTCCCAGTGAAAGGGGAAAGATTGAAAGAAAGAGAAAAACCACACCAATTGGCACTTCTAACAGAAAGCATGGGATAAAAGATTCAGTCTTATGAGGGGAAGTCTAACTCAAAAGGAAAAGAAAAGACTCTTCTCACTATTAGAAGCCTCTACTAGCAAAACTGCTACCTGACTATCCTCCTATTCCTGGCCTTCTTCAGTCCCATCCCATTCCTGACTCTTGACAGCTCCCGAAGCAGCCCCAGGTTTTTAGGGGGAGACAACAAGGGCTCTAACTTACTCTAGAATAGAGAAAAGAGAAATTTCCAACCAAGCCATTAACAACAAGCCAGGCTTGGCCAAACATTAGAGAAGACAAGAAAGAGTAAAGCCAGAGGAGAAGAAAAGCAAGAAATGATGAACAGCAATTTCAGTTATAACACCTAGGATAGGGCTTTTTATCCTTCTGGCTACCTTCCTTTCTCCCTATTGGCTGAAAGACTTCCCCTCCCAGATCTCTGACACCTGGGCCAGATCCACAAAGGTTGCTGTTAAAAAGGGTGCCTTGCATGGCTGGTTTTGCAGGTTCAGAGCTAGCTGGTACCAGGTATTATTTATCAAGGAAAAAATAGCTCTAAAATGGGCACATCAAGGGGATCTTGAAACTAGTCAATACATGGGAAAGTATGAAAGTGCTTCACTTGAGGCAGGTAGGTGTCCCAGTTGATAGAGTGCTGGACTAAAGAGTCAGGGAAATCTGAGTTCAAAACCTGCCTCACACATTTACGACTTATGTGACCCATGGACAAGTCATTTAACTGCTTAGCCTGGGTTTCCTCATCTATAAAATGAGGATGATTATAGCACCTTTCTCATAAGGGTTATGGTGAGGATCAAATGAAATTATGTGTGTGTGTGTGTGTGTGTGTGTAGTACCTTGCAACCTTTAAAGTTATATATAAATTATAGCTATTATTACTTTAAGGACAGCCTTATATGGAAGAGAGATAATTACTCTTTGTGTGTGTGTGTGTATGTGGAGAGTCTCTAAAGCTGTCAGTAAAAAGCCCCCATAGTAACAGAGAGTCTAAACAAGGCAAGAGACTTGAACTGGTTGAGTGTTCAAACTTCTCAGATGGAGACTCAGGGCCCTCCATCTTCTAAAGCCATCTGAGCATCTTAAACTCATTTTCCACCTCTCCCTGCCCTCCCAGGACTCTATGTTTCCCTGAGTCCAAATAAAAGGCATCAATTTACACGAAGTCTTCCCTTCACTTTCCTGACTCAGTGCCTTTATTTTACCCTCATTCTCGTGCCTAGAATGCCCCAATTTGCCTTTTATACTTGTTGGTTTCATTCCTATCCTTTAAAGCCTAACTCCAATGTCACCTCAACCAGCAAGACTGTTCTGATCTCTTCGGCCAATAGAGTCCTCATGTTGTAATTCTCCAATGAATTTATCATTCAGTGTTGTAGAGCATAGTTATTTGTAGGTTTGTCTTACACCAAGAGAGAAGGGGACTTTTCCCTTATCGCATCTTTCTTCTACTACTACTACCCTTACACCTTACCTAGTACGCCAGCCAGATTTGGGGATGGGGGAGGACTTTAATTAGCATCCTGTTCCTCAAATTGTTACCAACGTACTTGTCTATTTACATATTGTAGTCCCTTTAGAAGACTATAAGACCCTTAAAGGCAGGAGACTGTTTTTCATCTTGTGTTTGTATCCATAGTACCTTCCATATTCTTTTTCTTTTTGGGGGGGAGAGGAAAATAAAGTGATTAACCATATTAAATTATATAAGTACTAAAAATTATATTTCTTTCCTAGCATTTTATAATTTGGACGTCTTTATAAGTATGCATGGGACTTAACCCTTCATTAGAATACATGAGAGTTTACTCTGTAGATTTATAGCTAAGGACTTAAGAACATTTGCTCCAACCTCCTTATTTCACAGACAAGATAATGGAGAGTCAGAAAGCAGAAGTGACTTGCCCAAGACCTTATAGGTTCTAAGTATCAGAACTGGGGTCTGAACACAGTTCCTATGACTCCAATTTTATTTTATATTTCATTTTGTTATATTTATTTTTAACATCATATATATTTAACATATAACATATTTTAATATAATTTACTATATTACCATTTTATTATATTTTATTCATGTGGTCAGCGATCCTGCACCTGATCTCCAGCTTATGTGCTTTGGTCTAAACCTGTATTTTCATCAGATGAAGCACTCCCAGTGTGAAAATCCCTTCCACCGATGCAGGTCAGCAGCCTCTCTTTAACTTGCAGTCAGGGCAATGATTGGGTAAGTGACTTGTTCAGGTTCACACCATCAGTCTGTATCAGAAAGCAGGATTTGAATCCAAGGCTCCCTGACTTTAAGGGTCATCCCTTTTTTCCTCTATGCCTTGTTGACCCTCATATAAAAAGTGCTTACTGGACTGGATACTTAACTTTCTTTCCCTTTTAATAGAATGTTGGGTTGGACTGGTTGACCATACTGCCCCTCAAAATCCTTAGCCCTTCCATTAATCAATCAACCCATTAATCAATCAACCAATCAGTAAGATTAAGCACTTACTATAGCCAGAAATTATGCTAAGAGCCCAGGATACAAAATAAAAACAGTCTGCCTTCAGGGACCTTCCATTATAGTGGGAGGAGGAACATCTGGGTAACTTGGTAAATACAAGATACCTGCAGAGAAGACGGAAGGTAACCTTAGAGATAGAAGGCACTACTCATTATTCCATGATTCTCTAACTTCTGGGTATGAATTTAAAAATAGCCTCGCTTCCACTCATGTTTCATTCTCCTGAGCCAGAATTGAGACACCTTACTGAATACTGAACCACAACTCAAGTGAACAACCATATGGACTGTGCAATTGAATTTCAGGGGCATGGAAAGACGTTCTTGGGACTCCAGGAAACCAAAGGCAGGAACTTTTTTTTTCATTTCCCAAGAACTGGACTCAGTTCCCCCTCTCACCCCATCCCCCCCCCGCCATACTTTTTTAGCAATCATATCAGACTGCTCCTTGCTGATTTCCAACAGATGTTTCACTAATGAGTAACAATGTAATCTCCGTTCCTTAATATAGTGCCGGGGCGCGATAAGTCCGAAACGGCTGTCATCGTCCGGCTGAGGATGGTCTGGTCACTGTTTGGGACTGTCTTCTTCTGATGATTATGTGAAGGGGAATTTATTTTCTCTCATCTCCTCTTCCCCCCTATTCTGACACCCCTCCCTCTTCCAGCCTTCTCCAAATTAAAAATATGCATCCTAACCTTTTGAAAAGCATGCTGTCTCCAAGAACCAGACATATGACTGGTGTGTTGAAGGGGAGTGGGGAAAAGGGGGGAAGAGATCTATGATCTGTGCAAGGCTGAATCAATATCCCCTAATAACAACACACAAAACTTCATCCATACTGGCCAGGAATTGGCTCTGGGGCTATCTCTTCACAGCAGATGCTGCCTTGGGAGGGAGTGCTGGGCTGTCCAGAGAAGGGGGGGTGGGAGGGTATGGTGGAAACTCAGCAGGAAACATCCATTTGCAAATTCTCCAGGGAGATGAGAAGGGGAGCCCCAGATATTCAAGCCTGGAGAGAGGAGCTAAGGATGGCCCTGAACTCTTCATTTGTGTCTACTCACATCATGTCTGGTTGACTTCTCTTGGTGCCCTAGTTGGGTAGAATGTGGATTGGAAGGGCTTACCGGTTTGGGACTGAGATGCACAGGCTTCTTCCAGGCTAATAAAGGTAACTTAACTAACTCACATCTCTAGTGTGAGTTCATCAAGGTTGGAAAAGCACTTTCCTTACAACAGCCCTGAAGTGATAGGAGGGGCAGTGAGGTACAGTGAGAAGACCCTTGACTCTGGTGCAGTCAAAGGATCTGGCCCCAAATCCTTCCTGTTTCACTTATGTGACTTTGCACACTTAAATCCCTCACTTAAGTCCAATCTACTTCATGTCAAGGCATCACCCTCTGATATCATGGTCTTCTTTGAGAAGGAAGGACAAACAGCAGCATTTCCTATGTGTTCTCCCTATCTTTTGGGCCTCCTTTTCCTCACCTATAAAATGAAAATGTTAAATTACATGGTCTTGGAGGTCCCTCCCAGTTCTAAATCTGTTATCATGTCAGTTACATACCCCAAGTATCATTGTGTACCTATTTTATAGGTTGGAAAACAGGATTTGGGAATTTGGGGATTTGGAAATAAAGGGTATTTTAGTTGTACTACCTATGTGACCTTGGTCAAGTCACCTACAAGATAGAGTGGAATAACTATTGACTCACGGAGGACCTGGGTTCAATCCCTCCAATGACATGACTTGTGAGACATTCAGTGATTCAGTGAACCTCTTCGTGTTTCAGCATCCTCAATTATAAAGTGGCAGGGATAGATTAGCTAGCCTCTAGGACCCTTCCAGCTTTAAACCTATGAAAGCATTTACTGAGGCAGCCTTGCATTTAGTATTAGGAATGGTTTCCTTCTATCAAGCCAAAATCTGCTCTAGCATACTGGATAGAAAGTCAGGGAGAACTGGATTTATATTCCACTTTGACAGACTCTGGGCCAATCTAAAACCCTCAATAATCCATGAAACCCTCTTAAGATTATAAATTGCAGAACAGGTGTCAATATACATTGGTAGTGGAATTTTCCTCAGTGGAATTCTCTGTATTATTGAGATCACAGTTTCAAGATGAAAACTAAATCACAAAAGTACAAGGCATTTTTCACCTCTGAGCCCAAGAAGAACAAATCTAATCACCCTTTCATTTCATCAGCTCTTTATCAATTCAAAATAGTTCACGTACTCCTTCCTCCAATGTCTTCTATTCTCCAGCCTAAACAACCTCAGTTCCTCCAGGAGAACTTCCGGTGGCATGGTCTCTGGTCCCCTCATTTTTCTGGTTGCTCATCTGGACACGCTCTCAGTTGTCACCAACCTTCTAGGTAGAGTCTCAGTAGGGTAGCCTAGAACATATCACCTCCCTTTTTTTCAGATTTTCTTCTATGTGCCTAGGGATCTGGCTGCCATTTTAGATTTGTGCAAGCTGGCATTTGAAATATTATTGACAATGCATTTACATAGCAAGGCAGCTACATAGATAGTACAGCAGATAGAGCGTTGGATTGGGAAGATTCGGACCTGAATCTTGCCTCAGATACTGCTTGTATAACCCTGGGAAAGTCTCTTAACCTCAATCTCAATTTCCTTATCTATAAAATAACAATATCACCTACTTCCTAGGGTAATTGTGAGGATCAAATGAGATAATACTTGTAATTTGGAAAGTTTGCATTTTATTAATAATAATTTGTAAAATCTATATACTAGAAAGAGATTTGGAGACCTTAAAGTGCTATATAAATGTCAGTTATTAATAGTAGTAGTCTTGTTATCATCATGACTACAGTGCTCAGAGCACTTTAACCCCTATCTTATATCTAGTAAGTATCACAGGCATAATCTAAACTCAGGACCTCCTGCCTCCATACTCAGCACTCCCTCTCCTGAGTCAGTCAAATCCAGATATTTAAGCTGTCTTGGCACTGAGGAAAATGGAGACCAACTACCTCCCTTGAATCTGCTATTTTTGTCAGCTACATGCTTAATAAACAAATCAGCCACATCAAACAAAGAAGAGAATTAAGTGATCCCAAAGCACTGAATCCTCTGTGATGTCTATTGCTCCTGTGGAATCATGGATGGTATATTTTTTTGGGAAAGTAATATGACAGCTGATAATAAGAATGAAGAAACTGATCATACCCCATGTCAGAGATCCTATTACCAAAACATGCTCTTAGAAAAACATAAAAGCGTTGCAAAGAATCAAACAAGTAGTTATAAAGTATCCATTATAAATGATGTAGGAGGACCTGGGTTCGGATCCTGGCTCTGTCATTTGCTTCCTGTGTGACCTTACTAAAGTCACATCTCATTCACTGTGAAATGAGCTGGAGAACAATTTATACAATGGCTCCAATATTACAAAGGGAAATCCACTGACAAATTGCAACTTCAGATTAGTGAGGGTGAAACATGCTTTCTGACTATTGGTAGAGAAGAAGGGGGACTATGGGTGCAGAATGAGAGATGCATTTTTAGACCCAAACAGTGTGCCTATTTGTTTGCCCTCTGCCTTGGTATCTATCCTTAGCACTTAGGAAAGGGCTTGGCACATAGTAAGCACTCAAGGAATGCTAATTAGTTTGAATTGGAATTGCATTGTGCAGCAGATAATTAACCACAGACTCACATAGCATCATAGATCTAGATTCTAGAAGAGATCTGAGTTGAACCTTGTTATTTTGCAGGTAAGGAAACTGGGTCCCAAAGAGATGAAGTGTAAAGTTTCATAGGTAGTAAGTGGAAGAGCTGGGATTTCCACCTGGGTCCTGTAACCGACTGGAGTTTCAAACCCTTTATTCTGACTTTATTTTCTATTGTTTAATTCTCCAATGATTTCAGGCATGGACCTTGTGGCTCTCCAACTAGACTGTGAACTTCTAAGGTAGTCTTATCTAAATTTCTCTGTCTCCTCTGAAGGGTCTAGCATTGAACTGAGGACACAGGAAGCCAGCTGAGGATCTGTTAATTGATTGAAAGAAGTTACACATCCAAATAAATATATTTAGTGATGTGACCCATAACTCAAAGAATGGGATATCCCCCACTGCCCATTGTGAAGGTTGAAATCCAGAATTCAGGTTGGAATTACAAGCATATTTGAGGCCATGTGGCTTTCTCCCCACTACTGACACCTCTGGCTTGCCAGGAATAAATGAGAGCAAAGACGACTCCAGCTCTTAATTGGCCTTGGCTCTGCTCCCAGAGCAACATGGAGGGAAACACAGGGCCCTTGCTTGGGCTAGAAAGCTGGGGGAGACACTGCCCAGGACGTTATAAAACTCAGAAGGTTAGGTGGCCTGAAGAGTCAGTTCCATTCTGTCAATCCCAAGTGTTAATTGGCCACACCAATGGAAGTATCAGATGTGTTTCACCCGGATTGGTACCATGGGGCAGGCCAGGGAATTTGGGGAGTATCCAGTCTCCAGATTGACTTCTGATGAGAAAGTTCAATGACTTTGAAGAACCATGAGCTGTTAAGGGCTCCTGTGGAAGGGGTGAAGGAGACGGCTGCCCGGAGCCCCACCCTAAGGGAATGTTATATACAAGGAGACATTAAGGTAGAAATCTAAGATCCTCCAACATTCTAGTTGCCCAATCAGCTTTTTCTGAGATCCCACAGTCTCTATAAATTGAGCCAGCACAGTATCAAATCTATCCAAAAGAACTTGGGAGTTCTTTCCCACATCTTTTCATGAAAGCTGAGTCTCGGTGCCCCCTTGAGTATCTAAGGTTTAAGGATATTAACACATAGGAAATGGAACCCATCCTTGTCTAAGGGACTTCACAGGGAGGAAAGGGCCTTAGAGGTCAATTAGTCTAACTCTGCCTTATCCATGAATCCTACAACACCTTCTAGAAATACGAATTCAGCCTCTGAATAACTCTAGTGAAAGGATGCTCACTACTTTACCAGACAGTACATTCTACTTTCAAATAGTATTTTTTTACCCTTCTACAGAATCTGCTTCACCTAAAAGTGTACAGTAGAAGAGCTTTGAATTTGGAGTCAGGAAATCTGGTCCTGCTAATTACTGTAGTAGATTTGGAAATGTTTTATATGACTTCATATGCATAATGGGCATTATATTTCTTTTCTACTCAATGGGTGGAGGAGTGGGTAAAAAGAGGGAGAGAGTTTGGAACTGCAAATAAAAATTTAAATAAAAAATAATTGCTATCTGGAATACCTTGGACCATCTCTTATGGGAGAATAGTGAGAAAAACCACTCAATATTATTAGAAGGAATTTACAAATTGATATAATCACAGAAACAATGTCCACTCACTATAGGAGTGCCACTGGACTCACTGAGTCATATCCTATTTCAGTTAGACACAGAGTTTTTCTCTGCTACCTGCTCACAATAATTGCAGACAACTATTCCTTAGAATGAGTATAATGCAGACATCTAGGTGATTTCTGACTTTGAATGAACCAAAATCCAGAAGTCTTCTATCCTCATCCCCATATAAGATGCATAAGTAGCATATGATCTTTGGAACAAACATTAAGTGGGAAGTCATTAGACCCAAGTTATAATCCCCATGCCCATTTGCTATGTGACCTAAAGTAAGTCACTTCCCTTCTCTGAAACATAGCGTCTTCATCTATTAAAGGAAAAAAAGAGATTGGGGAGGGACTAGGTGGCATCTAATGTCCCTTGTACCCATGCCATTCTTTGTTCTTGCTCCAGCAGTTCATGTCTCATCTTATCTCCCAGCTCTTACAGTCCATGTCCCATTTTCTCCCCCAGCTATGATAATCCCATCCTATCTTCTCCCCCAGCTCTGATGGTCCATGTCCCATCTTTTCCCCCAGTTCTTATGGTCCGTGTGCCATCTTCTCCCCCATCTCTGGCAGTTCATGTCCCATCTCCCCCAGCCCTGACAGTCCATGTCCCATCTTCTCCCCCATTTCTGATGGTCCATGTCCCAAGGATGCTCCCAGCTCTGACATTTTAAGCTTTGTATTCGGAGGCTCCTTCTATCCGTGCTCTTCTATTGCTCCATGATTACAATCTAGGCTGTATGTACACATGACCAAAACAACAGATTGAAACATGATAAGTTCAGTAGGTCAGCTGGCTATTCCTTTCCTGTATTGAGCCAGAGAACCAGCTGTGTCCTTCATTCTCCCACTGAATTGACTTCTCCACTCATCCACCCTCACTCCCATCAAGGCTATGCACATACATTCATTTGGACTGAATAGTCAAGTCAATTTATTTAAAGAAAAGAAAAGAACATCATTCATACCGTTTGTTCAATTACATTGACCATTGTTTCCATTAACTCCACTCACTCTGTCTTTATTGAGCCTGCACTGTTTGCCTAGCCCTATGCAGGGGCACAGGGGAATAAAGAAGACGCTTTCCCACTCCCTGTTCTGGAAGGGCTTGTCTGCAGATAGAGCTGTAGGATTTGCACAACCCAAAGAGAACAATGCAGAATAGAAAAGAACCAGGTGCCTGCAGTGGCTCAAAGGAAAAGTGATAGGATTAGAACAGTTGAAGAAGGATTTGCTGCCCGTTGTTGTGTTTGGACCATGACATCAGGGAGATGATGACATGACTTGCAGTTGACTTTGATTTGAGGGAGGGAGGGCTGTGCAAGGTCACCCGCCTCACTTTCTCTTCCAGAGCCATCACCCATTGTAGGCAAAGATACAGGAGTGGTTTGCCATTTTCTTCTCTAGCTCATTTGATAGATGAGGAAACTGAGGCAAGCAGGGTTAAGTGATTTGCCCAGAGTCACATAGCTAGTAAATGTCTAATGCCATCTTTGAACTAAGATCCTCCTGACTCCAGGGTTGGTACTCTATCCACTGCACCACTTAACTGCCCCTTTTGTAAACTTAGTGCAATGCTTTTTGTTTCTACTATTGAGTTCCTATGTGACCTTGGGTAAGTCTTTTTTCCATTTTGTGGCCCAGTTTCTTCATCTATAAAGTCAGAGTTGAACTACAGCAGAAATGTCAAACATGTTGCTTAATCCTATTAGAATGTAATTGGGAAATGTTTAACAAAATAAATAAAAATACAATAAAACATGTTAATATGTGGCTTTGTAAGTCAATAGGCACCAACAGGGATCCTTTTGTATGGATTGGTGACCCTTGCTTCTATCTGACTTTGACACCACTGGGCTATATGTCCTGTACACTGGACTACTGAACTGGTCTCAGCTTTAAATCTATGATCTTACACTAACTCCTAACACCTACTAAGGCTGTCATGTGCCTGAAAAAGGGGAGGAGGGAAGGAGACTTGTAACAAAGGACTGGGTGTCAAAAGACCAGAGGTCTAAGCCTGCTTCTGTTGCTAACTTGGTGTATAACCTTTGATGAGCCCTTTCCTCCCTCCAAGAGTCCATTTCCTAATCTATAGAATGAAGGGGTTCAACTAGAGCAGAGGTTGTTCCATGGATGAATTTCAGGATGTCTATGAATATGGAATTTTTAAAATATTTTATAAACTTTATTTCAATAAAATTAGTTTTTTGTGATCCTCTATTTTTTTTTTATCTTCAGTTTCAAATACTCTCCCTCTCTTCACCTTCTCCACCAGTCACTAAGAGGGCAAGAAATGTGATACCATATATACGAATGAAGTCATACAAAACATTTCCACATTAGCCATGTTCTGGGTAGGCAAGGGAGGGAGGCAAGAAATATAAAGAAAGATTAAAAAAAGCTTCACCCTGAACTCCATTAGTAATTATGATGCTGTATTAATCAAAGTAGCAAAGTGTTTCATAGCTCATCATCATTACAAGGTTGCTATTATTGTATACAATGTTTCTCCTGTTTCTGCTCACTTCATTTTGCATCAGTTCATCTAAATCTTCCCAGGTTTCTCTAAAACTATCCCTTTCATCATTTCTTACAGCACAATAGGAGTCCATCACATTCATATATCACTACTTATTCTTCCGTTTTCCTGTTGACAGGCATGCCATTGGTTTCCAGTTCTTTGCCACTCACATATCTTTACTTTAAACATCCAAAAACATGATACTGAGAAACAAGGTCTTCACTAGGCTGACTGCTCATGAGGACCAGGATATAGAAAAGGTGAAGAATTCCTGAGCAGGATGGCCATGGAGGAAGTGTGACAAAATGGAAAAGATACAGTATTGAAAGTCCAAGGACCTGTGTTCTAGCATCTACTATATGGAGTGAAAAAAATCATCTTAACTCTCTGCACCTCAGTTTTCTCACCTATAAAATGAGTAGATTGGATGAGTTGACCTTTGAGGTCCTTTCCAGCTCAAAATCTATAATTCAGCTAGGTGTTAGAGTGGAGAGAGTATGGGGTCTTTGTCAAGAAGACCTGAGTTCAAATTCATCTCAAATGCTTACTAGCTATATGACACTGGGCAAATCACTTAACCTCTATCTGCCTCAATTTACTCCACTGTAAAATGGGGAACATAATAGCACCTGCCTCCAAGAATTGTGGGAATCAAATATGATAATTTTTAGAGTGCTTAGCTTAGTAGGTTCTTAATAAATGCTTCTTCCCTTTCTTCCTATGATATTTTAAAGTGGTTTCTAGTCCTGAAAACTATAATCCTAATACAGTTTCTAATTGCCAAGTGGTCTAATGGATCAAACAGTTGACTGTTTGATCAAGACACCTGATTTTTATCCCTACTTCTGCTACTAACTTGCTGTATGACCTTGGCCAAGTCCCTTTCCTTCTCAGAAACTTAATTTCACCCTCTGTAACACAAGGGGGTGCTTAAAAGCCCCTATCAAGTCTAGATATCTATGACATTATCCTTTTTGTCTGACACTTTTAGCAGAGGCCCCCTTCTCCCTTCTGAGATGTGCTCCATGGTTTCAATAGTAAATGGGTTTAAGTTCATCCACCATCCACTTGCCAGGGAGAATTCTGCCTCAGTGACACCCATAAGATCTGCTAGTTTCACACACAAGCAAAATAGGTGTCTCCAGAAATATCTGGCATTTTTCACCAGCACTAAGCTCAGGCTTAAAAAATAGTTATATTCCTCATAACTGTAAGATTTATTAGATATTTTTAATATGCACTAGATTTATAAGGCCCAATTAAAACAACCTTGGGAAAACATCAGTCTCTGCTGGCTGGAAATTAACTCATTTTCCTGCCCTTCAGAAAACATCCTGGCAACCGCTGGAGCAGGCTTGATCACTGTATTTCCGACCTCCTCAGCTGAAGGCAGCTGCTTGCTTGCTCTCCCTGGGGTTCTATGAGGGGATGTAGGACTCGCTGGTGGCTGTAACACTGACCACGCAAGGAAGGGATGGCTTGTCAGACTGTCCAGTATCACCCGTGAACCATGGGAAGTGGGTAAAAAAAAATGATTCTTCAAAATTGTATTGATGTAATCACTAGAAGTAAGGTGATATCCTTTGGAAAAAGTCCATGATAAATGACAAGGTGGAGACACATGAGGGCACTCTTGCCAACTAGCAACAGAGAAAAAGAAACCAGTCTTTTCATAGCAAATACCCAACTTCTGTCTTACAAGGGAAGGAGGAGGGGCAGCTTACTGATGCTCATTTTTATTTTGATGTGGATTGTGGACTAGAGCAGCAAATTCATTGGTATAGGGGGCTCCTAAGTGAGGAAATGTCCTCTACCAGTGCAGGTCAGAGCTTTTTCTGCCATTTATAATCATAGAGAGTGAAAACACTGAGATGTCAAATCAATTTCCCAGGGTTGCACAACCAATCTGTGGTGGGATTTAAACCGAGGTCTTCCTGGTTCTGGCAACCATTGTTCTAACCACTATGCTTTGATGCCTTGATGAGATGACCTAGTGAACAAGAGTATGAGACTTGGAGTCAGGAAAAAACCTAAGTTCAAATTCAGGCCTCAAATACACTTATTTTATGACCCTTCACTAGTGACTTAATCTCTCAGTTTTCTCATATGTAAAATGGGGATAATGGTAGCATGTACCTCCCAGGGTTGTAAGGATCAAGCGAGTTACTATATATAAACACTTTATAGACCTTAAGGCACTGCATAAATGCTATTATTATTAATTGCTATTATGACTCTGACAGCTAGGTGGCACTGTATTAAACAGAGTGTTGGGACTGGAGTCAGGAAGACTCATCTTGAGTTCAAATCTCGCCTCGGAAATTAGCTGGGTGACCTTGGGCAAGTCATTTAACTTTGTTTGCCTCAGTTTCCTCCTCTGTAAAATGATCTGGAGAAGGAAATGGCAAAACACTCTAGTATCTTTGTCAAGAAAATTCCAAACAGGGTCATGAAAATCAGACATGACCAAACAACAAGTGAAGAAGAAAAGTACGTTAATAATCAGTCTGTCAACTAGGTTATAGATTTTTAGCTTCCCTGTATCTAAGGTATAGTTTCCCAGATAAAGCAGAGACCTTTGCTAACTTAGGATTTAAAACTAGAAGGAAATCCGAGGCTAGAAAGCCTAATTCCACATTTTACAGTATAAATAAAGCCCAAAGAGGTTGACTTTCCCAAATAGTAGAAAGTGTCAGGGGCAGGATTTGAACTCAGGTTCTCTAACTAAAATCTAGCATTCTTTCTACTCAGACACATTTCCTATCCTATTATCTAAACCAACACTTTATTATTTTTATTATTTTATTTTTAAAAATTCTAAACTTAAACCCCAAGTAAAATGAGAATTTCCATATACATAGAAAAAAAGAAGACAATTATGCATGAAACTGTAAGTCTCCAGTGTATAGGACTTGCTTTTCTTTCTAAATCTATAATAAAGGTAATGTGTGAGTTTCAAATCAGTCCTTCTAGTCTGTGAGCCTGTCTTCCTTCTTTCCTTCTTCTCTTTTTCTTTCTTTTTTCTTCCTTCTTTGTTTCCCCCATTTCTTTCCTTCTTCCCATCTTCCTTTCCTTCTTTGTTTCTTTCTTCTCTTATTTCCTTTCTCTCCTTCTGTCTCAATCTCTACACCTCCCCCCGCCCAACTCTTCCAAATCGAGTGGAGAAAAGAAAGTGAAAACCAGAACTCTTGTAGCAAATAAGCATCATCCAATGGACAAAGTTCTGCATCAGCCACATCCAGATATATGTGTGTGTGTCTCATTCTACATCTTTGGTTAGTCTATCACCTCTCTTTCTTAAGAGGTGCAAATCACCCTTCATTATTAGTCTTCTAAAGTCTTCCAGCACCCTCCATTTTATAGAGGAGAAAGCTGGGACACAGGGAGTAGAAGTGACTTGTCCAAGGTCAAATAGCCAGTAAAAAGCAGCAGTTAATCAATCCATTTGTTGTTCAGTTGTTTCAGTCATGTTCAACTCTTCATGAGCCTATATGGAGTTTTCTTGGCAAACATTCAGGAGTGGTTTGCCATTTTTTTCTTCCACTCATTTGACAGATGAGTAAACTGAAGCAAAGAGGATTAAGTGACATGGCCAAAGTCACACAGTAAGTATCTGAGATTGGATATGAACTCAGGTTGTCCTGACTCCAGGCCCAGCACTCTATCCTTTTTGCCACCTAGCTGCTCCAATCGATTGACAAACATGTTTTAAGTGATTACCATATGCCAGGCACTTTAAAAGACCCTGCAGGGACCTAAATTAAACAAACCTAAATTAAAGTCTACCCTTTCTTGAGGGGTAGACTTCATATTAAAAAAAATAAGTATATATGAAATAAATACAAGGCATCCTAAGTCTTTAGCACAATTTGGAGACACCCTATATAAACACCATGAACACAAGGTAATGTGTAGCAAGAGCTAGAGATGGGAAGCCTGATTAATCAGGTGAACTGAGCTTTAAGGGGATTTGAAATTTTAAAAGGCAGAGGTGAAGAGGGATCACCTTCAGGTATAGGAAAGAGCCTGTATGAAGGAACTGAGATAGGGATAAGAGTGTAGCTTGTAAGGAACAGCAAAAAGGCCAGTTTCACTAGACTATGGTATTCGTGGGTAAGAGAAGTGTTTACAAGGGGTGGAAAGACAGGAAAGGGCCAAGTTGCAAAGGGTTTCCAGTGGCAAATAGATGAATTTGTAGTTCATCCTAGAGATAATAGGCAGTCATTGGAGTTTATTGAGGATAGGAATACCAGGTTAAACTTGCTATTTAGGACACTACAATAGCCCAGAACAGAGGGGATGAGCTAGGGTGGTGGCCATGTGAGAGAGAAGAAAGAATGGATGGAAGAGATTCATGGGGAAGATAGAGGAAAGAATCAAGGATGATTCTTTTTTTGTGTGTTTCTACTATAAATTTATTTATTTAACTTTTTACATTCATTTTCACAAAATTTTAGGTTCCAAATTTTCTCCCCTTTTATCCCCTCCCCCACCCCAATACACCGAGCATTCTAATTTTCCTTATCACCAATATGCCCTCTCTTCTTCATCCCTCCCTTCTCTTGTCCCCATCTTCTCTTTTGTCCCGTAGGGCCAGATGACTTTCTATTCCCCATTAACTGTATTTCTTATTTCCTAGTAGCAACAACAATACTAAATAGTTGTTCCTAAAACTTTGAGTTCCAAATTCTCCCCTTCCCTCCCTCCCCACCCATTCCTTTTGGGAAGGCAGGCAATTCAATATAGGCCATATCTGTGTAGTTTTGCAAATGACTTCCATGATAGTCGTGTTGTGTAAGACTAACTGTATTTCCCTCCATCCTATCCTGCCCCCCCATTGTTTCTATTCTGTCTTTTGATCCTGTCCCTCCCCGAGTGTTGACTTCAAATTGCTCCCTCCTCCCATTGCCCTCCCTTCCATCATGCCCCCCACCTTGCTTATCTCCTTCTCCCCCACTTTCCTGTATTGTAAGATAGGTTTTCATACCAAAATGAGTGTGCATTTTATTCCTTCCTTAAGTCGAATGTGATGAGGGTAAACTTCTTGGTTTTTTTTCAGCTCTCCTTTTTCTTCCTCCACTAAAAAGTCTCCCGCTTGCCTCTTAAATGACATATAATTACCCCATTCCATTTCACCCTCTTTCCTCCCACTACATTTCTCTCTCACCATTTACCTTAATTTCTTTTAAGATATGGTCCCATCCTATTCAATTCACTCTGTGCTCTCTGTCTTTGTATGTGTTTGCATGTGTGTATGTGTGTGTGTGTGTGGTCCCACCAACTACCCAGATACTGAAAAGTTTTAAGAGTTACAAATGTTGTCTTTCCATGTAGGAATGTAAACAATTCCCTTTTGGTAAGTCCCTTCTGACTTCTCTTTGCTGTTTACTTTTTCATGCTTCTTCTCATTCTTGTGTTTGAAAGTCAAATTTTCTTTTCAGCTCTGGTCTTTTCATCAAGAATGATTGAAAGTCCTCTGTTTCATTGAAAGACCATTTTTCCCCTGAAGTATTATACTCAGTTTAGCTGGGTAGGTGATTCTTGGTTTGAGTCCTAGTTCCTTTGACTTCTGGAATATCCTATTCCATGCCCTTCGATCCCTTAATGTAGAAGCTGCTAGATCTTGAGTTATCCTGATTGTATTTCCACAATACTGGAATTGTTTCTTTCTAGCTGCTTGCAAGATTTTCTCCTTGACCTGGGAATTCTGGAATTTGGCCACAATGTTCCTAGGAGTTTCTCTTTTTGGATCTCTTTCAGGTGGTGATCGATGGATTCTTTCAATACTTATTTTGCCCTCTGGTTGTAGAATCTCAGGGCAGTTTTCCTTGATAATTTCATGGAAGATGATGTCTAGGCTCTTTTTTTGATCATGACTTTCAGGTAGTCCCATAATTTTTAAATTGTCTCTCCTGGATCTCTTTTCCAGGTCAGTTGTTTTTCCAATGAGATATTTCACATTCTCTTCCATTTTTTCATTCTTTTGCTTTTGTTTGGTGATTTCTTGGTTTCTCAGAAAGTCATTAGACTCCATCTGTTCCATTCTAATCTTGGGAGAACTATTCTGTTCAGTGAGCTTTTGAACCTCTTTTTCCATTTGTCTAATTCTGCTTTTGAAAGCATTCTTCTCCTCATTGGCTTTTTGAACCTCTTTTGCCAATTGAGTGAGCCTATTGTTCAAGGTGTTATTTTCTTCAGCATTTTCTTGGGTCTCCTTTAGCAAGGTATTGACCCGTTTTTCATGCTTTTCTTGCATCTCTCTCATTTCTCTTCCCAGTTTTTCCTCCACCTGTCTAACTTGATTTTCAAAATCCTTTTTGAGTTCTCCATGGCCTGAGCCCACTGGACATCCACCTCGGATGTCTGGGATACAGAGGCCCTGACCTCCACATCTTTCCCTGATGGTAAGAATTGTTCCACGTCATCAGAATTGAAAGGTGGAAACATTTGTACCCCATCAAAGTAGCTTTCTATAGTCTTATTTTTCTTCCCTTTTCTGGGCATTTTCCCAGCCAGTTACTTGACTTCTGAGATTCCTGTCCACCACCGCCTAGATCTGCCCAGCTAGTGCTTGGGGTCTGAGATTCAAATGGGCTTTCCAGGGCAGGTGAGGCTGCTATTCAATGTGAGCTTAAGTTCTGGTGCTCAGGTGGGGGCAGGGCCACCTCCCAGGCTCAGTTCCCTCAGGGGCTTTATGCAGAGACCTTCAGTAATGGACCTGAACTTCTGCCTGCTGCTCAGGGAGTCCCAGGCCACCCCCGCTGCCTCTGCCACTGCCTCTGCCACTGCCTCTGGCGCTGCCTCCCGAGGGGGCCTGAGTCATGGAGACACCCCGCTCCCCTCTCGGCCAGCCCAGAAGTCTCTCTCACTGATCTGGAGTGCCTGTGGGCGGAGAGACCTTCACGGCTGCTGGAGATTCTGTCCCTGAAGCCTACTCGGATCTAATCCTCTGGGGCCGCCTGGCCAAGGCAGCTCAGGGGTGGGCTCTGGTGTCCGGAGCGCAAGGGACCCCTGGGGACAGCTCTCCAGGGCTCTTTGGAACGGAAATCTTTTCCATTGTGTTTCTGCACACCTTGCAGTGCTCCAGAATTTGTGGGGAGTTCTTTTTGCAGGAAATATATGGGCTGTGGGTTCGGAGATAGCATGCATGAGTCTTTCTACTCCACCATCTTGGCTCCTCCCCCAAGGATGATTCTGAGATGGTGAACCAGAGGGGCTGAAAGAATGATGATTCTTTGAGCAAAAACAGAGAAATTGGGGAAGGGGTGGGTTTAGGGAGCAATATAATATGTTTTGCATGTTGAGTGTGAGATGGCTATAGTGTGGCTGTAGCTCTGGGAGATCTGAACAGAGATGATTCCAAGCATCCTAATGCCATGACTGTCTATTGCTAAGCTCTGGCTGGTCAGCTTGTGCCAAGAAGTCAGATGTTCCCTGCCTGAGTTATAATATTAGTTTAAGCTTATTTTTCATTTTATAGGTAAAAATTATGGTCTGATACTAGTATGAGTGCCTTGAGGGAAGCCTCTGGGTTTTGATATTTGGATTCCCCAGCATTTAGCATCATAGCTAACACAGGGTAGACACTTAAAGATTAATGGTTTTTGAATTGATTTCTCTCCTAACCTCCCAGTTGATAGATAATGCTTATGCATGTTTACAAATAGAATGGATTACTATCCTCATCTCTGTAGTTAACGAAATTGATGGTGTTTGAATTAAGATTTGAAGTGAACTAGGGAAAGATTCAGAGGGAATGAGACAAAGCATTGCAGGAATGGGTTATGGCTAGGGCAAAAGCATGGAGGTGGGACAAGTGTCATGTATGAGACACAGAAAGTCATTTTGTAACACTGCTGCTTTAGTGAGTCTTCTTAGAGTCTTTTTAAAGAAACTTGCTTCCTGGTTTGGGTGAGTTCAATGCTGGCAGGATTTCTGCTTCTCCTAATTAATAAAGTTTTTTTTTTCTTTTTCTTCTGGGAGAACTCAGTGACTGATGGTCCCTAGTAAGTCCTTTGATCTGATATGTGAGCTGTCCAAATGTTTACATCTTTCATCCCTCCAAGACATTTGGAATTTGATTGTCAAATACAATGCCCTCTGGATCCAGCCACTGCTGACCCTTAAAGACATTAAGGACTGCCTTGGCATGCTCACGGAACCAGCAGTCAGCTGATGCTTTCATATCCCACGGAGGAATATGAACTGGAACTGATAAGGCATACCCACAGGTGTCTCACTTGCATCTGGAGAGTGATCTCTTTGGCAGTCTGTGCCACATGGTTGAAAGACTCCAGTTTTAGAGTCAGGAGGACATGAGGTTTAAATGCTGCCTCAGGAAAGAGCACTGACTATGATGTCAAAGGACCTGGGTTCAAATCTAGACATTGATTCTTACTGTTTATGTAAGCTTGGTCATATGACTCCACATTTCTGGGCTTCAGTTTCCTCATCTAAAAAATGAGGGTGTTGAACTGAATGACAATTACGGTCTCTTCCAACCCTTAAGTCTATGATTATATTACTGTGGTCATGCTTAAGTTGCTAGACCTTTCTGAGTTTATGTTTCCTCATCTGTAAAATGGGCATGATAACATCTGCAGCATCTACCTCATAGAACTGCTGCAAGAATCTACTGAGATAATGAATGTAACAGCTTTTACCTTTTAAAACAGGGAACGGAGAGGGTAGCTCTGTCCTATGTAGCTAGGTACTCTAGTGGATAGTGCACTGGTTCTATGGTCAAGAAAATCCCAGTTCAAAACCCACCTGGAACATTTACCAGCTGTGGGACCCTAGGCAAGTTATTTGGTTTCTATCTGCCTCAATTTTCCTCATCTGTAAAATGGGGATAACAGTACGTACCTCCCAAGGTTATTGTAAGGATCAAATGAGAAAATATTTGTAAAATTCTTCACATAATATCTGGCATTGAGTAGCCACCTAATAAATACCTGTTTCCCTCCTCATCTCTCTTCCTTCCTTTCTCTTCCCATTCATCCTCCCTCCCTCCCTTCCTAAAGCCCTTGCAACTCTAAGACTTATGGGCAAGTTGATAGTACTGACAGGGTCGAATGTAGCGGTCCAAATTCCAGATCCTGACATTCCAGGCTCTCCGTAAGTTAGATCCAACCTAACTTTCCAATTGCATCTCCAGCTAAATAGCCAGTTTCTCCATGAGCTTCACGAATTCTCTCTTCCTCCCAGCCCAAAGTAGCCTCTCCCTCCTCTGCATTTCCTATGCCTTGTATGACATTTGTCTATCACATTCTGCCTTTTATTATTCAATCAATCAATGAACTGTTGGAAAGCACACAGGACTGACCGAGCAGAAAGCAAAACGAAAAAAAAAGAAACATTCACTACTCTCAGGGAGCTTATATTTTGTCATTACTGTTGGTTTTCATACTCAAGTTATCTCCTCTATTTATTGTAAGTTTCTTGAGAAGAGGAATTAGATTTTATTTGCCATTGAATATACCCCCATCCTAGAATCTAACACCATGCTTCATTGGATCTATGACTTTAGCAATGGGGGTACTCCCTCCAGGGGTGCTGATAGCAGTCCATCTATGCCTCTCTATGTGTGACTCTGGTTTATATTCTCCCAAACATCTTACCCAGGGAATATACCTAGTGGATGGGGCCCTTCCTCTAGATCTTTTGGTGCTGCATAGACACCAGTGGCCCATTTGAGATCTCCATCTCACTCTTGCTGCATGACTAACCATCTCTCTACTATCAGACATCTCATCAATGAAAAGTTCTTCATTGCTAATGTTTTGAAGTTTATTTTCACCTGCCATTTGGGTGGCATACAACTTAAATTATGCAGATGTTATTCGATGACTTGCAATCATACAGTAACCAGATGTTGGTGTTGGAAAGATGAATCCTTCTTTCAGGGAGAAACTTAATAGGACAAGCCAATTCACCATCCACCCATCCTCTGAGAACTTCATTTAAGGAGAATGCCTAGGCCAGTCATCTTTTCATCCCTCTTCAGACTATGCTCCAGACTTTCTCTCTCCCATATTCTTGCGTTGGGTAGTTTCATGTACCCATCACACTTTTCAGCATCCTTTTATGTGCTATCTTCTCTCTGGGAAAGAAAGTTCTATGAGGATAGGGGCAGTCTTTTTTTTTCTACTTACATTTGTATTCCTAGGACTTAGTTTTATGTCTGGCACACAGTAAGCACTTAATAAATATTTATCAGCTGATTGACTCCTTGCATTCAATTTGAGGCTCAACTCATTACCCATTCATAGTATTTGTCCCATTTATGTAATCAAGCCATCAAAAGATGGGCCTCACAAATTGTCCATCCAATTGCATATCATAGTCTAGGCAACAAGCATTTTTCATGCACTTGGTTGCTTCGCTTTGGAAAGCTATGCTAAACTCTGCAGTGATTCTCAGAGATATAACTAGGAAATTTGGCACCTGGGGCAAGTGGTAAAAAATGTACTCCCACATCAACTTTTTAAGACAATTTCAGTTGTAGGGAATGGTAGAAATAGGTAGAAACCCTGAAATCTAAGTTTCTATTGTTAGTGAAAGCCTGAGATGTGCTGCTCATGGTAAATAAATAGAGACCCCCTTGATAACCTGGTTAAAGATCACTGGAAGCTATGAGACTGCTGCCAGGGAGATTGGTACATGACCAGGCCAAGAAGGAAATTACCTATTATATAGCTGATAAGGGAAGGGAATGATGGTAGAGAGACCATGTCATCTGGCAGATTCTCATTTTAACTATTCTTGTTAACAAGGTGCTATGCTTAGCTGTTTCTAATTGCTGTACCCTTTAAATGTCAGTACCCGGGGTAAAATCCCCAATTGCCTCACCTTAGTTACGGCTCTAGTTATTAGGGCTCCCATTGCAATGCTCCAGGACTTCATTCATGATATCATTTGTAAACAAAAGCATCTGAATGACTTTCCTATGTATACAGAACCTCTATTACTTTTAGACTTTTTCTACCTATCTTCCAGCACAGTGGCAAATCCCTTCATCAAGCATATATCTCACTGGTTTAGGAGTCACTTGATACCAATAATCAGAGAGTTAAAAAACAAATGAGGTGGCAATAGAAATGGGGCTTACTTTGGAGTCAGAAGATCTCAGTACTCACTTACTATCTGTATGACCTTAGGCAACTGCCTTCATTTCTCTGGGCCTCAGTTTCCTCAACCATAAAATGGGAGGGTTGGGCTAGAAGATCTCAAAGATTCTATCCATCTCTACATCAATGACCCTATGGTCCAAAGTTTACTCTGCAGTTATATTTTACATATAGGAGGTGGTGATGTAAAGTGTATTGAGTTTAGAGTTTTTACGTGTGTGTGTGTGTGTGCGCACACATGTGCCTTGGGCAAGAATTACCAAACTCCTATCTGGATTAAACTGCACAAAATCTGCTGTCAGATCAACTTCTTAAAGACAGTTTCCATTGATTAAATAGGGAGAAAAACCTTAGATATAGCAAGGCTATTGTGCCACAATGTAGGGTTTAGAGGAAGAAATGCATTCAATTGGAAGGCAAAATATAGATGGAGGAAATGTGGTATCTGGTACCTTGCCATTATAGCTCACTATGAGCTCTATTCAATTGTTCTTACACTACTGAAAGTTCATAAGTGCTGTTAGCACCCTCTAAATTAAGGTGCCCTTGAACAAAGTCCCAGTTGCTACATCCTAGTTATGGCTCTAGTTGAGTGAATGGACAAATGTACTAATTGCTTCAGTTTAAGTAGCCTAGACATACATTCACATATTCCATTCTCATAGAATTCAATGTTTTTCTACATGGGGGTTCAGTTCTATTAGTTTAAGTCTCACTGGTTTCCATCTTTTTTATGAATATGCTTGATATTGAAAGATATTTCTTTTACTATATCTGTTGTGCATCTATTTCTTTCTGCCTGTTTGTTTCTGTTAAGTTTCCCTCTTTGTTGCTCTCCCTCCTCTCTTCTCTATTGCCTTTCTTTCCCTCTCACTTTCTCATTTCTCCCTGTCTTTCTGTCTCTGTCTTCTGCACATCTTTCTTTTTTATGTGTCTCTGTGGTTTCCCTGTGTGTTTTTCTCTGTGTCTCTTTCTTTATTTTTCTTCTCTGCTCTATGTCTCTATCTCTTTCCTGTCTCTGTCACTCTCCATCTCTCTCTCTCCTTGTATTTCTGTCCTTCTGTCCCTATCTCTCTCTTTCTGTCTCTGCCTCTCTGTGTACCTACACCTGTATGTCTATTTCCCTCCCTCTCTGTCTTTGTGTCTGTGTCCATATTTCTGTCCCTATCTGTCTCTGTCTTTGCCTCTCTCTGAGTATCTGCCTGTCTGTTTCTGTCTCTTCCTGTCTCTCCCTCTCTCTGTCTTTGTGTCTCTGTATCTCTCTCTCTGTTTCTGTCTCTTCTCTCTCTCTCTCTCTCTCTCTCTCTCTCTCTCTCTCTCTCTCTCTCTCTCTCTCTCTGCCTCTCTGTGTACCTGTGTCTGTCTGTCTGTTTCTGTTTCTCTCCCTCTCTGTCTGTGTCTCTGTTCCTATATCTGTCCCTATCTCTCTCTTTCTGTCTCTGCATCTCTCTGTGTATCTGTCTGTTTCTGTCTCTGTGTTTCTATCTGTCTTTCTTCCTCTCTCCACCTCTCTATGTCTCTCTCTCTCTGTTCCTCTGTCTCTCTCCCCTCCTCTCTCACCCTCCCTCCCTCTCTCCACCTGCCTCCCCACTGACTTTTCCAAACTGTCAGGATAAGGTCTGAAAATAGACCCCAATAAAGCAGGCGGAAACTGGGCAGTAACCCAATCTAGCTCACGTTTGTGTACAATGCAATAAGCCAGGCCGGTGAGGGCTCTGGAGCTCTGGCTGTAAATTTCCCTTTCTGGGCAGTGGCTGTCTCTGCCTGAGGCTTTCTTGGATCATCTCCCTACCTCTTCTCCCCCCATCCTATGCTTCAAAGGCCCCACTGTCCTGGGTAAACGAGGCTGGCTCAGAGCCCAAAAGGGAAATTGGCTAAGTTGGGGGAGGTAGGAGAATGTGGGAGGGGGGATCAAGGGAACATGATGAAATTGGGGACATGAGGGAGGACTTGGTGTAACGACCACCTTGTGGGGAGAGGAAAAAGGAGGAGACAGGAAGGAACATCCCCCTCCAAATGGGGTGAGTGAATCAGTAGCCTTGGGAAGGCAGCCTCAAGGAAGAGGATGACGGAGCTGGAAGGGACCAGGGAGACTGAGTTATAGGATTAGAGGATTTAAAGTCTGGTGGATTCTTGTAGATAACCTAATCCCACCTGTCTTTTCATGTGGGAGGGAGCTTAAGTGACTGAAATTATTCAATCGACAAGCATTTATTAAATGTATCCTAAGTGGCTGGCACCTCGCTGGTCACTAGGGAAATGGAAACAGAAAGGAAACTGCTCTTGCCCTCAAGTAACTAACATTTTATCAGATGACTTGCCCAAGGTCACCCAGCTGATAAATTGTAGAGACATCTGAACCCAAATCCTCTGTCCCTAAACTCCAGCCTCCTTTCACTGTATCAGGATGACTCCAGACTTCCTTATTTCACAGATAGGGAAACTGAGCCCTAAAGGAGGGGGGCAGGGAGAGGAGTAGCTTTCCCAAGATCAGCAGGAGGTTTGGGGCTACAACCCAGGTCTCCTGACACCCAATCCCAGAGTTCTTTTCCTTGTGTGTTGGATGACGTCCATCTGTACTTGTTAGGGCAAGTTGGAAGAGCCAGATCACAGGAGAGCCTCACGAACCAATAACTGAAGTACATCTGGAAATCTTATGCACTCACCGAGTCTACTGTTATACACACATATGAATATATTATATGGATGTAGGAGGCAATAGTTGTAGTGGGGAAGGGGTGCTCTCATTCATCTTCCTCTTATCTTTTCCCCCTTTCTCCTTCTCTTTCTCTCCCTCCCTCACTCTTTGTCTCTCTCATTTATCTATGCCTGTCTCCTTTTTTCCCTCTAGTTTTTAATTTTTCTCTCTCTCATTTCTGTGTCTCTCTAATTATCTCCGCAACTCTATCTCTTTCTCTGTGTTTCTCTGTCACTGTCTCCCTCTGTCTTGCTCCCTGTCTCTTTGTCTTGCTCTCCATCTCTCTGTCTCTGTCTGTCCCTGTATTTCTGTCTCTGTCTCTCTGTCTCTCTCCTTTATATTTCTCTCATGTTGCTCTCTTTGTTTTAATCCCTTCTGTCATCTTCGGAGTTGTCTACCCACACTTCCCCAAAATGCTGATCCCAGAACCTGAGTCTTGATTTCTGGCCACAAGAAGAAGGCTATGGAGACATTTCAAGATGACTTCTGGGGGGTCCGAGACCAATATCCTCATGAATGGCTCCCCAGGCTCTCAGGTTTCATCTACTTTGGCCTAAATGGAAACAACAGACAAACTCTGGCTAAGGGGGCCTGAGTCACGAGTCAGCACTCTGCCCCTGCCCTCCACCCCATGCTTAAAGGCCACTTTCTCTGGCCTGGCTGATGTTTCCTTCCTGCCCATGCAACAGGCCTGGTCTGAAGACCTTGGAAAGGGGGAAGGGAGGAAGAAGCAGTACACACAAACAAGAATAACAGCTGTCCGAGATCCACCTAGATTTGTGGGGGAAATTGTGTAACATAGAAAGACTTGAGTACTGGAAGTTAGATCCTATCACTTACCAGTCTGGTGACATTGGACAAGTCATTTCATTTTATAAAGATTCAGTTTTTCCTTTTATAAAATGAAGGAGTCAAACTAGAGGGTCTCTAAGATCCCTCCCAGCCCTGACATCCCTGTTCTAAGGCCCCTCCCAGCTCTGACATTCAGGGTTCTTTTGGACATCCCAGCTCTATAAGGCTACAGTTCAAAGATGCAAGACCTGTGGATTTCTATTGGGCTCAGAGAGGTTCCCTCTGGCCTGGGCTAAGGGGTCACTTCCCTTACAGGCAGTTTACTCCACACTCAGGACACAGGGCTCCTCCAGAGCAGGCTTGAGGAGGGAGTACATTGTAGTCCATAGCCAAATGATATCCATGGGATTGCGGGCAGCTGTGTCTGGAGAACTGCAAATAGACCAATTTGGACAGAATGGAATATGCAGAGAGGAATAACATGTAAAAATCTGGAAAGATAATCTCATACCAAATTGTGCAGGACATTCTATGGAAACAGAGGCATTTATGTTTTATCCCAAGAGCAATGGGGAGCCACTGCAGCTTCATGATTACCAGAGTAAAGAGATCAGACCTGTGAGTCAGAAGCATTAATCCAGCAACCGCGTAAAAGAGGATTTGGAGGGGAGAGACACTTAGGGCAGAAACCAATCAGGAAGTCACCACAATAGTGTAAGAAGTGATGGAGGCCTGAACCAGGTGGTAGCCAGGGAGTGGATTAGCCACATGTGAGAAATATTACAGAGATACAATCAACAAGATGGGGCAAGTGGTTGGATATGGGAGGTGAGAGAGAGGTAAAATCATAGAGAACAGACTTAGAACGAAGAGCAGGGGTGCCTTAGAACCAACTCAGACCATCTTGCAAGAGCTGGTTGCCATATTTTCCAAGCAAGCATTTACATGTGGGAAATTGAAAACATTGCAGATCATGTCATTTTCCTGTTCATGGAGTTTCAGTGGCCCCCTATCACCTCTAGGTTAAAATATGAATTCCTCTATTTGACATTTAAGCTCTTTACCTGTTGATTCCAGGAATTTTTCCAGATTTAATACATTTCATTTAGTCAATAAACATGTGTTAAGGACCTACTATGTGCCAGGCACTCTAAATTCTGAGGATACAAAGGAAGATAATCATATTCCTTTAGATACTCTAGCTTTCAGTCAAACTGGCTTAGCGATTGCTTCCTGGTCATAAGAAGCTATACTCCATCTCCAAGCCATGCCCCATCTGCATGCTATGCCCTATCTGCCATGTCTAGAGAGTGTTTCTTCCTCCTCTTTGTCTTTGACTCCAGAAGTTGTACTTTGATTCCCCAGGTGCTAGTGGCCTCCATATAACTTAGTGTTCACTGCATAAATATTTTAATTTACTCATATATGCTATGTTGCTTGTGCTACCCAAAGAGAAAATAAACTCTTCTGATAGAACATAAGTGGTTACATTTTATTATAGTTAACACCTCCTCTGCTTAGCACAGAGACATTGTAATCACCTAACAATTTTGTTGAATGAATGAATGAGTGAGTGAATGAAATGTAATCTAGTAAGTAAATATACACTAACCCCCGGCCACAGGGGGTAGACACCATTCAATGGAGCTTCCTTGACAATTCAGGAGCCAACCTCAGCTAGCTTGGGTTTCCCTAAGGTCCCAAGAGGTGACTTTAAAATGGAGATGTGCAGTTCCTTCCATCCCATTCTCCAGGTTATATTAGCCCTCTGAGATAAAATAAAACCAAGAAGGCACAGTCACCCCCAAGGGGACCTGTTATGGTCACCCACCCTCTAACCCGTGTTCTTGGACTATCTGTCCTCTTTTTACATCCTCTGCTGATGATAGAAACAGCTGGACTCTCACTGTCTTGTCCTCTCACTAGTAGCAGTAACAAATCCCTGATCTTTTCTTTCTCATTTCATAGACCTGTAATAACACTGATATTAATTACCGAGAATGCTTATGTTTACACATGGTCTTAAAAATCAGTGGATCTGAATTTTCAGGTAGATTATGACACTGTGCAACCTTGGGAAATTCACTTCGCCTCTATATGCCTCAGTTTCCTCTTCTGTACAAGAGGGATAATGATAATTGTTTTACCTACCTCATGGGGTTGTTATGAAGAAAGTTTCAGGGACCCTGAATACAAGTAGTTATTAACTCCTTCAAAACCTAACCTGTCATCCAAATTGTGTGTGTGTGTATGTGTGTGTGTGTGTGTGTTTGAGGGGATATTGTGGAATGGGAAAATAAGGGAGTGCCTTCCACACTGATACACAATAAGAACATCATGTGCCCTAGGACAGATACAAAGGATCATCTAGTATAGTGAACACGGCACTACCCTTAAAGTCAGAAAGGCTTAAGGTCAAATCTTGTCTATGACACTAACTATGTAACTCTCAGGACAAGTTAACCCCTTAGGCCTCATCTCTAAACTGGGAGGAAGGATAATCTCAATGACTTAGTAAGGTCTCTTGCAGTTTTCAATTTCTGATTCTATGGCAGTTTGGAAAACAATCCTGAAATGCTTACAGATTGAATTCCAGCAATAACATTGCTTGCCAGCTCTGTGACCCTGGGTAAGTAAAAACAAAAATCTATCTGACTCAGTTCCCCCAATTGTAAAATAGGACTATGTCCCAGAGTTGTTATGAAGATGGAAATAATGATTGCAAAGTACTTGTCGCAGTGTCTCACATATGATAGGGACTTAATAAAAATTTGTTTCCTCTTTCTTTCCTTTACACGTTAGGAAATCATATACAACTCTTCTTTAGTCAAAGAAATAGTTGGTTCATCATAGCTCTATAGATGGGCCTAATTTTGAAACCACTGTAATTGCCTTTTTGGTGTGAAGGCCAATGGAGAAAGTGGCCCTTCTTAATGTTCTTTTACCAAAAGAAGGCAAGATACATGAAAAAAATGGAAAATGCCAATATCCCTCCCCCCTCCATCCTGCTGGAAATGCTTCAGAGCCAGTGGTACTGACTGCTAAGGCAGGTAACCCATGACTCCTGCTAAAACGAACTGAAAGGATTAATTCTTTCATGAAGTCCCAGTATTGCATTATAACATTTTTATTGGAGGAGAAAATCCTTCTTCCTATCTGGCCTTTGGAGTTCAGATAAAAATGGTCCTGGGACAATCTGCTAACTTGATATTATTCTTTTATATTTAATGCTCTGCACAAGTGGGTTAAAATAACTGCCTTTTGTAGCTGAACTAAAGTACTGAGACATAAGTTCCTCTTCTAAAAGTTAGCACAAAATACTCTCAGTACAACTCCAGCAGTAGATAGAATAATGGGGGAACTTGTACATTGGCTTATTGCTACATTGTTTTAATGTTTTCTTCCAGGTCTCCATATTTTTAAAGACTTTCAGTCAATGAAGCTTAGACACTGTGAGCATATGGTATGGAGTCATCTCCCAGCTCCAGGTATTTGTATTGACATCCTCTCCCTTCTGTGCCCCCCTTCCTTTTTCTCTCAAAAGAAAGGTAAATTTGGATGGTCAGAGGATGCCTAGTTAACTTGGGGTTTACTGGCTGGAGTTTTTCTTTCTTTCTTTTTCTTTCTTTCTTTCTTTCTTTCTTTCTTTCTTTCTTTCTTTCTTTCTTCTTTCTTTCTTTTTCTTTCTTTCTTTCTTTCTTTCTTTCTTTCTTTCTTTCTTTCTTTCTTTTTTCTTTTTTCTTTCTTTCTTTTTTTCTTTCTCTCTCTTTCTTTCTTTCTTTTTCTTTCTCCCCCCCCCCTCTCTCCTCACTCAATGGCCATCACTTCATTCTGAGTACCTGAATAGGGCTTAGCAAAAAAAGGTCAAGATCTCCCATTGCATCCTGGGCCATCTCTAGTCATCCTGATGAATATTTGGTTACTGGATCCAGATGGCTCAGGAGGAGAAAAATGAGGCTGCTGACCTTGCACAGCCCTTCGTCACTCAAAACAAAGTCAAGTGCAAGTCATGTCATCATTTCTATGATGTCATGGTCCTCTTCAAAAATGAAGGATGAACACAAAAATCTATCTTCCATGCCTGGAATACTCTCCCTCCTCATGTCAAGCTACTGACTTCCTGACGTTCCTTCATGTCCCAGCTAAAGTCCCACCTTCAACAGGAAGCCCTTCCCAATCCCTCTCAACTGTAGTGCCTTCCTTCTGTTGATTATTTCTGATTATTGTTCTGTGGATTATTTCCTGTAGATAGATTGTGCATATGTGTTATCATGTTGTCTCGCCCATTAGACTGGGATCTCCTTAAGGGCAGGGACTATCTTTTACCTTTATTTTAACCTAAGTGCTTCCTTTGCAAAATACCTGGCACTTAGTAAGTGCTTAAGGAAATCTTGTTCACTCACTAACTGATTGTTCTTAAGATTTAATGAATCTGTGCTATGTTCACACAATTGTAGACAGGAGCTATAATGGTCTATAATGGTCCATTTTCATTATAGTTTATCGCTTGATTTCTCAAGAATCTTTTGAGGTCTATATATGTATAGTACAGGAATTTCTCATCTATTGGTTCATGACATTGCAGTTACCTTCTAATGTATAATTTTAGCCCTCAGGCCATGTTGTTTACTTTTTTTAGCCTACCATGAGATCCTGCGAGTTTCTACTACTACTACTACTACTACTACTACTACTACTACTACTACTACTACTACTACTAGTACTATTACTACTACTACTACTGCCACTGCTACTGCTACTACTACTACTGCTGCTACTACTACTACTATATGAATGAATGAATGAATAAAAGCTTATGTTCTTATCTAAGCTGTATCATAGTATAGTAGAAAGAATGCTGGACACAGATTCAGAGGACCTGAATTCAAATCTTGATTGTGCCACTATAATTTCTGTGATATTTTCTATATTATTGTTTCTGTTTGCATAAGCTGTATTGATTACTAAGTCTGGATTTCTTAAGAATATAATTCATATATATATATATATATTTCTTCTATAATTTGCAACAAGAATGTACTGGTCCTGGATTGCCATCATAAACCACAAACAAATCCTCATTACTCAGTTATTTGTTTGATGTTTCTTGGTTGACATTTCGTTGGCTGTGTTCATGGGGAAGGCCTTTGGATTCCTCTCTTGGATCAGAGACATGTCACAGACTCCATTTGATGATAAACTGCTTTAGGTTATAATCTGCCAATACAATTATGTCTCCCTGTTGTCACCCTCTACTACTCATTTGATAAAATGATGTTTGCTTTTTCCAATAGTATTCCTGTTGGACTCTATCCTGTTTCTCATGGGTGTGCACTGGGAATGTCAATTGACCATCTTCCTCCATTTGGGAGAGTAAGTGTTGATCTTTCCATAGCTGTATTAGTGTCATGGACCCCGTGTTTCTTTAATATCTCTGGGAGGGGGGGGTTGTTTGGGTACTTCCCAGATTTCTTAGGAGCTATTTTACATTATTTGATGTATATTGTACAATTATATAATGTACAATACTGGTACATTAAGGCTGGTGCTGCATAGGTATGAATTGTACTAAATGCATTCTTTCCATCTTACCTTGGTTTCAGAATGACAATAACTCCCTTAATATATTCAGCTATACATTTCTCTTTGACAATCTCCTGCTTGAAAGGTCTCGATTTCTCAAGGAGAGGAGTTCAAGGTATTTGTAAGAATCACCTTTATGCATTGTTTCCATTTGATCTCTGGATTTAGGTTGAAACCTTTAGTTTCCATTTTTTCCTTGACATACATTAATAGTTTTGTCCTTATCAAGGCTAAATGACGTTTTAATATCCACTTATTCATTAATTTCATTAGGTAAAAGAAACTTTCCTTTTGAAGAGTATTTTCCTGTTTATTATCTCATTTTAGGTACACAAGCCAATGAGTTATCTAGGGAAGGCATTATTATGCCCTTTTCTACAGAAGAAAAAGTTGAGAATCAAAAAGGAGAAATGAATCACACAAGGTCATGCAGAGTTTAGATGGAGCTAAAAACTCAAAACCAGGTCTTGTAAGTAGTTCAGAGTCTTCCTTTGTACCTCTTTCTTCGTTCCCAACTTGCCAGGATCTTTATTAATTTAATCAAAAGTAGCAACCACTTGTTTCTCTCTTTCCTTGGACTAATAATATTATATGGATTGAATATATGATATGGATGACTACTAACTGAGGAAAATTCCCCTCCCCTCCCCCTGCAGATCATAGGTCCAAGGATGATGGCTCCATGGATTTAAAGCTAGAAAGGAACTTAGAGGGCATCATTGTACTGATAAGGACATCAAGGCACAGAAAAACTAAGTGACTTGCCCAAGGTCACACAGCTAGTAAGTATCTCAGATGAGATGTGAACCTAGGTCTTCCTAACTCCAAGTAGCCTTATCTACTATACCACACTTTCTCTCAACCTAAAGTTATAGGGAGTTACCTAAAAAACTGGTAACTTAAGTGACTTGTCCAGGGTAGTACAGCCAGTATGTGTCATAATCTTAAACCCAAGTCTTTGTGGCTCTGAGGACAGATCACTAGCCACTCTACCACACAGACTCCCAATCTGCTGCTGCTACTACCACCACTAATGTGTTGTCCTTCATTTTTGAAGAGGACCATGGCATCAAGATGATGACATGACTTTGATTTGAGTGAGGGAGGGCTGTGCAAGGTCACCAGTCTCACTTTCTCCTCCTGAGCCATCTGGATCCAGTGAGAATCTAGATCTTCATCAAGATGACTGGAGATGGTCCAGGATGCAATGGGAGACCCTTGCCCTCTTAAGATAAGGTCTTTTCATGTTTTAACTTAAAGTAGGATAATACCCATTCACCACTCATAACAATAATGCTAATAATAAATTTTGTTTATATCTAAAAGGCAGTATAGTAGAATAGAAAGAATATTGAATTTAGGTTTAATAGACTTGAATTCAAACTTTGATTGTACCACTAAATAATTTCTATAATGCCTTCTATATTATTATTTCTATAATACTTTAAAGTTTGCAAAACATGTTTTAACCTTAACTTATTTAAGTCCTATGGACAACACTGTGAAGTAGGTGATGATGATGATAACTTTAAGATTTACAAAAGACTTTTCATCTCATCTTCATGATAACCCTGGGAGGTATGATGAATTACCATTCCCATTTTACAGATGAGAGAACTGAGGCAAACAGGGAAAAGTGACTTGCCCAGGGTTACACAACTAGTGAATATCTGAACTTGGATTTGAACTCAGATCTTACTGACTTCAGACCTAGCACTCTAACCACTGTGCCACCTCAACTTATCATTGTCTCTCTTTTGGAGATAAGATCTGCCCCATCCATCCACTGTTACGAAGATTACATAAGAAGAAGCTTATTTAGCACCTTGGCAGTCCTGATTCCAGCCCTGCATTCTTTCTACTTATGTCTCTAGACCTCAGTTTCCCCTCTGTAAAATGAAGGATTTGGGTAAGAGGAATGCTAAGGTCCTTTCCAGCTCCAGGCCTGCGGTCCATGATCCATCACCTCGCCAGCAATGGTTTGCCATCATTCTGTGTTTACAATGTTAAAAAACACCCCCACCCGTCTTCAGCCCATTCTGCACACATGCTTAACCTGCCTTGCCCCCCTTGATCGTGGTTTGGAATGAGTTAATAATTGCACATAATACCCACTCAACACATTAGATGTGAGGCCCTCAGTGAATTCATGTCTCCCTAAGAACATCTGTGGTTTCAGCCCCAGAAGGGGAGATCTGTCTCCCTCTTGGGTTGTGTCTGCAACCCCTGGCAGTGTCCTGCCTGGCAAGGGCTGATGTGTGTGTGTGTGTGGGGGGGGTGGTGAGGAAGAAAGACAGAGAAAAAGAGAGGGTGGAGTTGCGGGGGAAGACGGTGAAGGGCAGAGATGAGCGGTGGCCCCTATTGCTCGCCCCCTAACTAACTACGAGAACTCTGTGCCCCCCAGCTGCGGAATCACATAACAGCAGTGGCAGCTGTCCAGGCCAGAATGGGCCGCACCTGTTTGCAATGTAAGTTAGCCATTATCAGCCTTCACATTCAGCTGTAATTCAAAGAGAAGGGATGGGGGGAGAGGGGAGGATAGGACGATCGAATGTCCTAAATTGACTCCACTTTAGTGCCTTATATAAAAATTTCCTGTAATGCATGTTACCATAAATAAGGGATTTTCCAAGAAGCTTGGGGCAAAATGGCTTTCTAGCTGAACTCTCCCAGAGGGGAGTTTCCCGGTTGCTCCAGTTATATTCCATCCTTCGAATTAACTCATTGTAAAAGGCCTGGCTCTGATGGCCATGATTTACAGAGGCTGAGAACACCCATCCAATTCTTCTTCAGAGAGATACATTAGAGATTTTACTTTAGAGAGACATTGTTTGCCGAAGAGGCCTCAGACCTTGCTTGGTTGGGTCTCCATTTATAGCCTTGGATGGAAGGATGGGATGAATAAAAAGGTATTTATTAAATACTTTCTCTATGGCAGGTCCTATGCTTGGTACGATCCGTAGACCCTTCAAAATGCCTCTTATGTTCTTGCTTCTATACTAGACCTTTCCAGATCCCCCAGCTATTATCAGTCTCTCCATATTGAAATTACTTTCTATTACTTTGTATTTCTTCCCTTGTGTCCGTATCGTACTATTCCGAGCAATATACAAACTCCTAGAGATTACTTCTTTTTTTTTCTGTCCTGTCTCCAGCGCATCCCCCTGTTAAGCATATAGTAGGTGCTCAATAATTGCTTGTTAATTGTTTTTATTATTATACCCCAGCACCTAGCATGATCCCTGGCACAGAATTGGGGCTTGTTTCTATTCCGCAAAAAAGCATTGGTAGCACACAACTTTGGCACCCCATGACAAAACCTCAGGTGTTCTCTTTTACCTATGACTCCAATCTTGGACAACATCTATGGAATAGAATTTCTAGTAATGATCATGGTGGTACCTACCACATAGAGGTCAAGCAGAGATTCTCTCAGGCTGCCAAGGAAACATGGTTCTAATTTCCCTGGGCCAGGCCCTCCTGGACTGGGATAGGAGTTTTTACACTGTAATTCTTCAGACATAGCTCAAGGCTTAAGGCATTTGGGGGTCTTGCTGTCTTCCATAAAGGAACTTTTATTTAGAGATGAAAAGCACTTTAGAGATGATCTAATCCAAATCTCTCATTTTACAGATGAGGAAACCAAGGCACACAAAGGGAGAAATGACTGGCTCTGGGTGCTGCAGTTTACCAGGTGATACAGTGGCAAAGCTGGGGTATGAACCAAGGTCCTTTGGCTTTGACAGTAGTGATTTTCACAGCTGGTCAGTCCTCCCCAGCTCCCCTTTATACATACATACTCTCAATTATGTCTCCTGTCGTCCTGAGCTTCTGTCCTAAGTAGAACACCATACCCCCCAAAGAGTTCTTACAGAAGAAACTTTCACAGGTGATGGGAGTGAGGAGTAAAGGTGATTTGTGCAAAGAGATTACCTAGAAGACAAACTCCCTGATAAAATTACCTTGAAGGGCTTGGAATTGAAATGATATCACAGGGCCAATAATGCCACCTTTTTGTAGCGGGGAGCCAAGGCAGCTAGGTGGCACAGAGAACAGAGCACCAGGCTGCAGTCAGGAAGAATCATCTTCCTGATTTCAAATCTGGCCTCAGGTATTTCCTAGCTGTGTGACCCTGGGCAAGTCACTTCACTCTGCCTCAGTTTTCTCAGTAAAATGAACTGAAGAAGGAAATGGCAAACCACTCCAGTATCTTTGCCAAGAAAACCCCAAATGGTGTCTCAAAGAGTCAGACATGACTGAAAACTACTGAACAAAAGAGGGGAGCCATTTTTTGAATGGGAGGTGAGACTTAGTGACCTGTAAGTCCTGTCTGATTCTCATTCTGTGAGTTTACTTTTCTATTCTAGACATCACATTTGAGTTGGGGGTAATTACCATCCACTTCTGGGTCTCTGTAATGCTACCTTTTGTTCCTAGGAGGTCATTTAGTCCATCCCCTCATTTTACAGATAAGGAAACTGAGGCCAGGAGACACTGAGGAACTTGCCCAAGGTCACACAAACAGCTAATACAGGATTTGAACCAGGTCTTCTGACTTCAGAGAGCTCACTTTCTAGTCTACTAGATAACCCTGACCAAGGACAAGCCAGCTAAGCCCTCCTGCCTCAGTTTTCTGACCTACAAAATGAGCATTTTGGCCTAGATGGAGTCGAAGGGGCTGTTGGCTTGAAATACCATTAGTCTGTGATATCTTATACCACCACTAAGTGCCTGAGTTCACCAGAAGCCCTTGCCAGAAAAAAGTCCCCCTCTTTGCGCTCCCCACACCTCTCAACAATGTTGAGCAGAGAGATCGCTTTCTATTGGCATTTAGCCTGCCAACATGAACTCCAGATGGGCAGGGGTGTTTGGTTGGTGTGGACATATGATCATTAGAACTTGGATGGCTCTTGGAGAAGACAATGAATCTTCAGCTCCCCTTCCCTCCCTCCCACTATGAGCATAAGCTGGGCTTTGACTGGTCAGTGGGAGGCAGTAGCTGCCATCTGTAGCTGACTTACCAGACTCTCAATCTTTCTAAATGGAACAAAGCCCTTTAGGGGCACCATTTGGGTAGATGGTGAGATGAAGAAATTCTGAAATGTTTTTGGAGTTTTTCATAAAATAATTCCAGAATAAAGCTAAAAAATCACCATCCCCCTTCTCATTTCCAGTCATGTTACTTCCAGTCATGTTGGCTCATTTGCTTTTCCCCATGCACGCATTCTGTCCCCCACATCTACACCTTTGCCATAGGATGGCCTTCCTACCTGGAATGCTCTCTCTTCCCCTCTTCCCCTCATGGCTTCCTTTAAAGTTCAGCTCAGGTAATAACTACCTTATTTAATCCCCCCCAGAGTTGCCAGTGCTCCTCAACACTACCACTCCCTAAGAAATTACTTGGTGTTTCCCTTGTGTCTATCTACTCTATATTTACTTCTCTGTATGCATATTGCATTCTGGCAATGAAATTTAAATTCACTGGGTCAATAGCAATTTTGGGGTCAATTTCATCCTTGGGCTGCCATTATCTAGCATAATGTCTGATGCCCAGCAGATGCTTCATAAGTACTTGTTGAATGGAATCAAATTGGAAAATGGAGAGGCTTCGAGCTAGAAACTCTGGATGTGGTGGGTAGGATTCTTTCAGTATACATTCTTCCTATGATATATTCCTAAGTCTAGTAAAATTCAATGCAATATAATGAGAGAAGCCTGGCTTGGGAGTCCAGAGATCTGTATTCTTGCTCAGACTCTGCTCTGTACTACCTATGTGACCTCTAGCAAATCATGCCATCCCTCTGTGGTTTGGTTTCCTCTTCTGGAAAAAAAGCAACACAGTTCAATTTGCTAGTGGTTAAGGTCCTTTGCAGCTCTAAATCCAAATGCTCAGTGATCCCACGACCATTGCTGTGATAAGGATTTGCAGATGGCATTGGGTAACACACAACCAATAAAAAGACAATTGTGGACAAATGATTAAACCCTCAAAGCAAATGAATGATTAGCTGGAAACTATCCTTGAATCAATCATAGGATCAGATTTTCCAAATTGGGAGTGGCCTCCATGGCCTGCCAGGCTGACTCTGTGATAAATCATGCAAGCCATGTGCTGTTTAAGGAGTGTAAGAGATGCCCTAGGAAGAAACTGATGTGTGTCTGAGCTCTGGGAAGCCATATGTCTTAGTGGTAATGACACTGTCCATTGTAGACTCAGAATCTAGAACAAGATTATAGATTTAGAACTGAGAAGGCCCCAAAAGGATATCAAATCCCATTCCCTCATTTTACAAAGAAGGAAACTGACCTCCATGGAGGTTAAGTGGACTTAACCTAAGGTCACAAAGGTAGTAAGTAGCAGAGGTGAGATTTGAACTCAAGTCATGTAATTCTGCAGCCAGGGCTTTTTCCATGCAGAGTTGAGTAGAATATTAGGACAGAGAATATCAGAGTTGGGAGGGGCTTTGGAATATAGAGTGTCAGAAATAAGAGGGCCCTGAGAACACTGAGTATCAAAGCGGGAGAGGGAATCTTAGAACAGACTTTCAGGTTGGGAGAAGACTTAGAGAATAAAATAGTAGAGCTAGGAAGGGTCTTAGAATTTAAACTGTAAGAACCAGTAGGGTCCTCAAAGACATAGAATTTTAGAGTGGGGAGGCACCTTAGAAGACAGAATGCCAGAGGTGGAAAGAGCCTGAGAACATTGGATGTCAGAGCTAACAGGAACCTGAGAATGTAAGATGTCAGAGCTGGGAGGCACCTTAGAACATAGAATGCCAGAGCTGGAAGGACCCTTAGAACACAGAACGTCAGAGCTGGAAAGATGCAGGAAACACACAAAATGTCAGAGTTGGAAGGAACCTGAGAATACAGAATGTCAGAATTAGCAGGCAGCTTAGACCACAGACCATCATGGCAGAAGTCTTAGTAACCATCTACCCCAACTCTTTGATTTTCCAAAGGTCTCAAGAGATTAAGATATTTAACCATGGTCTCCTAGAAATCTGCGGAACCATGACTCCTGATTCCTAATCCAAAATTCCTTCTACTGACTATCTCCCACCTGATTTGTTTTTAAGGGAAGAGGAAATATAGAAATAGTAAGCTAGGGACTGATAATGTCCCCCACTCCTGCCTCTTCTCCACACATATGCACATGTGCGTGCGCGCACACACATACTCTCACATTCACACACACACACACACACACACTCTTTTGCTCTCTCTTGCTCTTTCCCTCTCACACACACATGCGCACACACACATATACTCTCATACACACATGCATACACACTCTCACTCTCACACACACTTTCTCTCACACAAATACACTTTCGCACACACACATGCACACATATACACTCTTTCTCCCACACTGTCACACACACACTCTCTCACACACATACTTCCTCACACACACACACTCAAACACATATGAACACACACTCTCTCTCTCACACACACACACACACACACACACATATACATAACTTTCTGTGAACATTGCCAAAACCTGCCCATCCCAGATTTGCCTGGTTGGTCATTTGAGATCAGAGAAACAGATCAATCACGAGAAGTGATCTTTCTCCAAGAGAGATTGCAGGTCTTTTCCATGAGCCTCCTGTCACAAAGATAATTCTATGGTCCACTGTAAATCTGCCCTTTTGGCCTTCATACCAAAAGATCAGAGATTGCCCCTTCTTGCTTGCCTATGAGTTAAAAGAGGGAAGGGGGAGGGCATTTCACAAAATCCCAAATAGCTACTCTTTCTGGGACACATGGGAATTCGGGACTAGGGAGTGTCAGAATATGCTCCAGAGATGGAGACAGAGGGTCTGTGGGAAGAGGAAAGCATGAGCTTTTCCTCTGATCATTGCTGCCTTTGTTTTCTATTCCACTCTATGCAAATGTGTCATTGACTAGTGTTGAGGCAAGAATGCTGTGTTTCCTTCTTCAACTGCTACAATGAATGAATAAGCACATATTATGACTTACTATGGTCTAGTACTGTGCCAAGGTCTGGGGCTCTAAGTATAAGAGCAATCCGTTTCCCTGCCCTCAGCGAATTTGCAATTTAACAAGAGACGACAACGGTGACGACGACGACAACGAAGACGACAATGATGATGACAGAGAGTAACCAGGGTGAGTAATTTTGATTGGAAAAGTGTGGTCAGAGAAGGATCTTTGTCATTTGAAAGGTTTGGCATAAGCAAACTACCCTCAACTCTCTCTCTCTCTCTCTCTCTCTCTCTCTCTCTCTCTCTCTCTCTCTCTCTCTCTCTCTCTCTCTCTCTCTTTGGATTCTGCTCAGACTGCCTTTATGAGAGGGAGTATAAAACCAACCAATCTATCATTCAACCCATTTCTCAACAAGTACTTATTAGCACTTATGTCCCAGGCACCGTACTAGGCACTGAGGATAAAGAGAAACAAAATGAAACGTCCTATCTTCAAGGAACCTATATTCAATCGGGGAGGAATCATGGCCAAACACAAGTAAATACAAATAGATATGAAACAGATATAATTTCAGGAGGGCACTGGGTACAACAGTAGATAGAATGCTGTTCCTAGAGTCAGGGGTTTGAGTTCAAATCTAACCTCAGATATGTCCTTGCTGTGTGACCCTGGATGAGCCACTTAACTCGGTTTGCCTCAGTTTTCTCATCTGTAAAATGAGAAGGAAATGGCATACCCTCTATAGTATTTTTGCCAAGAAAATCCCAAATGGGGTCATGAAGAGTCTGACATGACTGAACCAACCAAACAATAACACGACAGGTTTCAGGAGGGATGAAGGAAGACAGTGTAGCTATGCAGTTAGAAGTCTTCTTATGGAAAATTCTGTTCGAGCTCAGCTTTAAAGGACACTAGGAATTCTAAGAGGCAAAAAGAGCTGCCTTCTAGGCATGGTGGGACAGTTCAACGGGTACAAGAGGGAATGTTACTTATGAGAATCAGCAAGAAAGTCAGTTTGGCCAGTCTGTAGAGATTGAAATGGTCTAGAAAGGTAGGTTAGGGTAAGTTACGAAGGGTTTGTTTTTAAGTCTCAAGGGAATAGAAAGCCACTAACATTTCTTGAGCACGGGAGTGATATTGTCAGCCTTGTGCTTTTAGGAATGATTAATGTGAAAAATTCAGAGAAGTGCAGGAAGACTTTTATGAATTAGTGCAGAGTTAAACAAGCAGAGGACAGGATACAGAGTAACCACAATAAGATCAAGAAGGATACCAAATGCTGATCTGAGTTATGCATTGATCAACTTCTGGGAGAAACTGGGCAACCTCCCAGCGACTGCCCTTCTCCCCTGCTGTTCCAGGGTCTTGTCTTAGGTGGAACACCCATCCAAGTCAGACCTCAACCAAGACAGTAACTAACTATGATTCCAGAGGATGTCCAGGAAGCACAGGACACAAATACAGAAGCGAAACATGCCTTGCCCTCAAGTCTACATTTTACATTGCTAGATGTGGACAGTGGGTCATCCACTGCCAGATGTGACCAGTGCATTGATCTGTTGTGTTCAAGTGCACTCCTATTGACAAAGGAGGGATTCTCTGATTCTACAGGGGAAAGGGTCATTGGAAAGTGACAGCAATGTAATTTTTAAGAGCATCCCCAAAACCTAATAAGATGCGGGGGGGAGGGAAGAGTGGAAGAGAGGGAACATTTCATAATAGAGAGGGAATTATACCTAGAATCAGGATATCTGGATTTGAGTTCGAATATTTTACAAACTGTGAAATCTACCAATTGGCTTCTCAGCCTCAGTTTTCTCATCTGTAAAATAGGGATAGAAATCCTTACAAATTCTACTGCAGAGGGTTATGGGGAAAAAACTGTTTTGCAAACTTTAAAGCACCATAAATATGTGAGATGCAATTATTATTAAACTATTGGCCTGAGAAGCTACTCCCAGAATTCTATTTCCTCCGCTCTTGAGTCTCTAGGAATTAGATAGTGGAATAAAAATAGTAATAATAATCCCTTTTATTCATTTGATGGGTTTCTTTAAAGTCCTTTCACTTATTCTAGGGATCTTGAGATTCATTATAACCTGATGACTCAGAAGAATAGGCAAGGCAGGCATTATCATCCCCACTTTAGAGATAAAGAAACTGAGGCTAAAAGGGTAAATGACTTGACATCTGGTACAGGCAGTACTTGAACCCAAGGGTCTCCTGGCTACTCTTCAAGCCCTCTTTCCACTACACTATCTCTTGATTGTAGAGAGAAGGACTTTCTCTCCTAAATTCTCCTCCTCCTCCTTTGGGAGAAGGATCAGCTCTATCTACAGTTCTGAGTAAATGAATCAGTCAACAAACACTTAGTAAGTATTCTCAATTTATTCTCTCTAAAGAACTTTGGATTTGACTGTGCAACATGGGAGACACTGGCACAGGACCGCTTGGCATAGTATGCCCACATAAGAAAAGGTGCTGTCGTCTATGAGCAAAGCAGAATTAGGACAGCACAAAGTAAATGCAGGATACACACATCTGGGATATCCACCCAAATGTTCACACAGACTATCTGTGCCCAACCTGTGGTAGAGCATTCCGAGCTCATATTGGTCGATCAACCACAGTCGGACACACTGAAATTTTACTTTACAATGGTGATGTCATTTTGGTCCTCTTCAAAGACGAAGGACAATAACCATTCTCAACCAGGCACTGTGCTATGTCTGGGGACACAAAGAAAGCAAAAGTGGTGCCCATCCTTTCCCTTTATGAGGGAGATAATATAAAAACAGCTTTATAATTAATAAAGATATATACAGTGAAATCGAGGCAAGGGGTATGAGAAAGACCCTCCTACAGAAGGAAGCATTTGATGTGTCTTTGTGGAAGCAAGGGATGGAAGAATAGGTAAAAACAGGGTATTCCAGGACTGAGGGGGAGGGGGAGGACATCGTTGCAAAGTCTCAAAGGTGGGAAATGGAGCATTGTAGAAGAAGAACATCAAACGTTCCTCTTATCTCTTTGGGGACCCCTTTTTGGAGGATATTCTTCCTGACTAATGATTTGGAGATCCTGAGGGTTTTTTGGGTACCAGGACTGACTAGCTGACTTACTGGATGTAATGTCTGAAATTACTTTGGGGAGGGGGAATTATAGTGAAAAGAAAGTCAGAAGACCATGGTTTGAATCTTGGCCAAGTCACCCAACATCTCGAGGCCTCCTCAAGCAGATTAAACTCTAAAAATACTGAAGACCCTTCTCTAACATCCTATGTTATGGGACAGGACCTTAATCCCTTCTTGGCATGCATGCATGCATGTATGAATGAATGAATGAATGAAGAATTTATTAGCTATTTCCTATTGTTAAGTATCGTGTCAAACTCTGGTGATACAAATAGAAGAGTAAACCATTTCCCTGTCCTTCAGAAATTTGTAATCTACTAAGAGTAGAGTGGACTTTCCTCAAATATTATCATCTTGGTCAATTCCAAACAAGCCCAATACCACAGATAGAGGGTCTCAATTCCAAGAAGTGAAGTTTCTCCCCTTACACATTTTTTTAACCATGACAGAATTATGTGAGGGCAAAGACCTCTCTGTTTATATCTTTGTATAGGGGCACAGAACCTGGTACATAGTTAGTATTTTTTAAATGCTTGTTAACCGATTTGTTAGCTACTAATGACCTCGTTCTGTGCTCCTCTCCAAAGCTCACCCTCAACTCTCAAATACCCCAGACTCTCCTGATGATTCTTGTATGCCCATCCCCAACCTAAACGCAGACATTCCTTCTCTGGGAAATGCCCCCAAACCACTCCATTCTCTCCTTTATCAAAATTTCCCCTCCATGAAGTTCTGATAGATTCACTCACACAAAGGTGGGAATGACTGTTTCATTTAAATGTGTAGGATAATAAGATGTTTTCTCCATAAAAGTTCTGCTGTAGTAGTGGCTTGGAGGTGGCCCTTTCTAAAGGCCATACTCCTCTTGAGTTTACTAAGATGAAAAGTTTTAAACTTAGAGCTGGTGATGGACAACTGATAAAACAGAAGGAAAATAAGATTCTCGAGAAGATGGGCTCAAACTCCATTTCTAACACCACCTGTGTGACCTCAGCAAATTATGTGACTTCTTCCAGCATTGATTTTCCCATCTATAAAAATAAGGATGGAGGCTAGATTGTTACTGATGTCCTCTCCACCTCAAAACTTGTGATCCCAAAACTGTGTGCTAAGGCAATGTGGTTTGCTTCAGTGGAGGGAGCACAGACACTAATGAAATCATGAATCCTTGAACCATTTAAGTAAGTAAAAGTCATCGAGTACTGGAGAAAGAGCATTCAATTTGGAATAAAGGGATTTCCATTCCAAATATCCCCAATACCCCAGACAAAGGATAGATAGATAGACAGACAGACAGACAGATGGATGGATGGATAGATTATATGTCATATATCACATAAATATGTTAAGAATCTATAGAAAATATATAATAATATGTATCATTAATATATTAATGATCTTTAGATAATATATGTCATGTATGTCATAAACATATTAAATCTCTCTATCTATATCTATAGAGAATGTCAGAGCTGAATGGTCCTTAGAAAAGAAAATTTGGGGGCTGGGAGGGGCCTTAAAACTGAGAGTGCTAGAACTGGGAGGGGCCTGAGAGAGCAGAAAATTATAGAGACATAGATATAGATTGAGTTATCTTCCAACTCTGCTATTTAATTGACTACATAACTTTCCCTCTCTGGGCCTCAATTACTTGCTAGATAAAATAAAAGAGTTGGATTAGATTATTCCCATCTCTAAATTCTATTCTAAGCCTTTAACTTATCAATATGCTAGTTAATAAACATTATTTAGTACCTACTATGTGCTAGACACTGTGCTAAGTTCTAGGGATACAAAGAAAGGCAAAAGACGGCCTTTTCCCTAGAAGAAAGAGCTCACAAGCTAATCTATTAGATGAAACTCTACCCCTCAACCCAATTAGATGAAACTCTAATTGTGGTATTCCAGGCATGGGTAACAGGAAGATGAGAGACAGAGACAGACAGAGACAGACAGAGAGAGTACAAAGGAAATCTGTTGGTCATTCTGGAATCTTTAAACCATACTACACAGGCTGCCACCTATTTCATCTATGTATAAAGCCTATGCTTTCCCTATGCTTTTACCGTGAGCGTCCTACCCTTGAATAATATGGAAAATGCTGTGTAAACAGGATTTGAGCTGTTCCTCTTACTGGAAGGGGACTAGGACCACTTAGGTCTTGCCCTCTCTAGCTTGACCTTGCTTGGTGGGCAACTCGATTAATATGTCCTGGCCGCTTGAGCGTGTGCTGAGAGAGAGGAGGCTGCTCCCTGGGGAGTGGCTGGTGCTGCCCTATCTCCCTGTTAGTTTGACCCTCACCCAAGCTGAGTCGTTTACAGACCTGTTGAATGAGGCTTTCATTTGGGTGACCTCTAGGGTCATCTGTTTTCAGAGCATGAAATATGGCCCCTGTGAAGTGCCCAGGAGCACAGAGATAACCTTCATCGAAGAGCCCTTGCAGCCCAATGAGCCGAGACTAATGATGATTGTGGCTTGTTCTTCAGGAACAAAATTTATTGGACTGCTGACCACTTTGGACCTGAGCAAGGAAGTTAACTCTTTGTGGGATCACAGACTCATAGGATTTCAGAACTGGAGGTAACTTCAGTGACCATCTACTTCCAAGTCATACATGAACAAATGAATGAATGAATGGGCATTTGTTAAATATTTACTACGTGCCGAGTACATAAAAAAAGAACCTCTTCTACAAGGTACCCAATGAATGCTGGTGGTCAACCAGTATTTACTTGACAGCTTTCAGTGAGCCTTGAAACTCAATCTTTCCCAAGGCCCACTTAGGAATATATCTGATGGAAGCCAGGAAAGTTTTCCTGGCATCCAATCTAAATTCTGTTGTGGTTGATGGGTCATTTTATTCGTTTCTGACTCTTCATGACCACAGTTTGCAGTTTTCTTGGCAAAGATCCTGGAGTGACTTGTCGCTTCCTTCTCTAGCTCATTTTACAGATGAGGAAACTGAGGCAAACATAGTTAAGTGACTTGCCTAGGATCATGGAGCTACTGTCTGAGACCAGATTTGAACATCTTCCTCTACCCTCTGCACCACCCAGCTTCTCTCAAGCCTAAATTTGCTTCTTTGTAACTTGTACTCCTTGCTCCTAGTTCTATCCTCTGGAGCCAAGCTGATTGAGTCTAATCCCTCTTCCACATAGCAGCCGCTTTAATGTTTGAGCCCAGCTCTCAGTCCGTGCCCCAACTCTCCAAGAGCCTTCTCTTCTTCAGGCTCGATACCATGATTCCTTCAGTAAATCTTCATATAGTATGAACTCAAGACTGTTCCCCATCTTAGCTATCTTTCCTAGGATGCTCTCTGGTTATGGATGAGGATCCATACTGAGGATGCTCTCTCAGTATCCTTTCTAACTTATAGGAGAATTAAGCACAGTACTCCAGATGGGATCTGTTCGGCACCATGTGGTTATTTTCTGCTCATTCCTGAAAATTCTGCCTCTCTTCAGGCAGCCTAAGAGCCCGTTGAATTGCTTGGTTCTTAGATCACTCTTGATCCATAGCCACTTTGAAATCCAATAAAAACCCCAGTTTTTTCTTCAGTTAAATTGATGCCTAACCATGTCTCTCTGCTATCATGAGTTTCTGAAACACAGGTGGAGAAACGTTACATTTTACCTTTATTCAGCATTGACTGCTTTTAGGTCTCTAAGCTCTGGTTTTCTATTCTAAGTTCCCTCCGAGTTCTGAAATTCCCTGTTCTAAGACCCCTCCCAGCTCTGACATTCTCTGTAATAGGATTCCATGTGGTCTGATGAATCAATTCATATCAAGCACTGAAGGATTCTCTCCAGACCAGACTCTGTGCTAAATACTGAGAAGTAAAGAAGTAAAATCAGTTTCTGCCCTCAAGGAGCTTCCATTCTAATGAAGCAGAAAACAAATGTATATGTACATGCATACACACACACACATATACATATATGTGGATGGTGTATGTAAGGGTTGGGGAATTGATTTCTTCAATGCTACCTTAATTTAAATTAAGCCCTAAGATGCCTAATCAAGCAATCATAGGTCTTAGACGAAATGTTAAAAGTCTTTGAAAGCCATTTGATGAAGTGAAATGATGTCCAACAGGAACCTATTCCATTTGGCTAAAGAACACCCTAAGCCCTTGGGGCAACCAGATGGCACAGTGGATAGAGCTACAGGCTTGAAATCAGGAAGACTCATCTACCTGAGTTCAAATCTGTCCTGAGACATTTACTAATTAGGTGATCCTGGGCAAGTCACTTTGTTCTATTTGCCTCAGTTTCCTTCTCTGTAATATGAGCTGGAGAAGAAAATGTCAAACCACTCTAGTATCTCTGCCAAGAAATAAGGTCACAAAGAGTCAGACATGAGTAAAACAACTGAACAAGTCCTATATAAAAGAGTTGAGAGAAGAGAGGTTCGAACAAGTGTGACTTTCCTATGAAACCTTGGAAGAGAACTTTCTGAAGGGAGAAGAAGCCTCAGTTTTGGCCTTGTCTATGTCTTCTTCCCACCCTCCACCCATCTCTCCTTTGGTCAGAGAACTTGTGAGTTCTGAAGGATATGAGTGAAGCTAGTCTCTCAATCTTCTCCTTAGTGTCATTTCCCTGCCATGACTGTTGGGAGTATCAGCCTCAGCCTCCAAGGAAAAATTGAGTAAAAAAGACTCACCATGGTTAAGGGGAACTTACTAAGTCTCCCAGAAGTGGGAAAAGACCTAGAGTAAGTAGGGGCTGAGAGTTATCCTTCAACCATTTGTCCTGTCTACATTTGAGCCCTGGAGCTCTCACTGTTCATGTAAGAAAGTATACCACAGACTTTGGGGGGATATTTCATACCAAATCTTTACTGCATAATCTTCCCAAATACCCCCGTTTAAAACTGATTAAAGCTTGTGGGTTAAAATTGTTCTCAACTGATGATCTTGGGGGAAGAGGTTGGGAGGGAACCACCTCTGTGGACCTGTGAGAGTCAATGACATAAGAGAATCACTCTCCCACACTTCTCAAGGTTCTCCAGAATCCTAAAGGAGAGAAGTCACCTTCCAGGACCTGAGACTCAACTGTGAGAGTACGAATTGAGGGGGAGTGTAAAATGCCCTCACATTGTCTAAATAGGTTTATAAAAGAAACGTAAAAGGAGATACAAAGTAATCTTAGAGGGAACAACATTAGTCCTTAGAAGTAACAGGAAAGATTGGCTACAGTAGAAAGTTCTTGAATTGAGTTTTTTAGCAAGGCAGAGATTCCAAACGGCCAAAGGGATGAGGGAGAACACGTACAGATTGTACAAAGGCAAGGAAGTCCCTACTAGTTCTGACATTCTGGTCCTGATTTTGCTAGTGAGATGGTATGACCTTGGACAATTCCTTTTCTCTCAGTGGGCTGCAGATTCCTCATCTTTATGAAAGGAAGGATTATGATAAGCTCCCTCTCAGCAATGACATCCCCTGTTCTAAGTATTCTCTCAGCTCTGACCTCTCATTCCCTGTTTTGAGATTTCTCTCAGCTCTGACATTCCTTGTTCTAAGATACCTCCCAGCCCCAACATCTCATGTTCTAAGGACCTTCCAAGATGTGATATTCTCAGTTCTAAGGCCTTTCTATCTCTGACATTCCGTATTCTAAGGACACTCAGATATTCACTGTTCTAAGAGCCCTCCAAGCTCTGACATTATCTGTTCTAACCCCCCTCCCAACTCTAACATCCTCTGTTCTATGGGCCCTCCCAGCTCTGATACTCGATGGTCTTTATGGGAAAAGCCTCAGAGAAGGATTCTCTCTTTTTGTCTCTTCTCATAAGTTGGATATTTAAATTTTGATGAAAATTAATGATACAGTTGCCCTTTCCCTTCACATGCAGCCTGGGAGCCAGCCCAACTGAGCTATCCGTGTCTCCCAGAAGCCTTGGGACCTGGTGGTTGAAGGCTTACAGCTCCTTGGCAAGGAGCTGCTTTCTGCTTTTTAAAATGGCTTGTGGAGTACCCTATTTCCTTCCTGATTCTTTTCCTTTCACTTTTAAGACCAGGAGGAATTCCAGGGAAATTCAAGCCACATGTTCAGGAATCATTTATACTTAAATCCTGACTGTCCTGTGGCGGTTTTAAAGAGCTATTTGATGTCCAAAACACCGTATGAGGATTTTGAAAATAAGCTTTTTAAAGTCTCTTTTTACTCACAGTTGTGTTTTGCCAATAGTAAGTGAATTCAAACATCATGTAAGCCTGGGAGGTTATCTACGAGGTCGCCATGTGAATGGGGGTGGATTTCTTCTCAGTTTCCCCACAGCAGAATCTCTGAAGTGGCTCATATTTTAGGGTTGTCTGGTCCAAGGGGAGCATCTGAAAGCACCCCTCAACTCTACTGCATACCTAACAAGGGAATGCCTAGTTTTTACTTGAAGATCTCTGGGGACAATAAATCAACACATTTATTAAGCCCTTATTATGCTCCAGACATGTAGTAAGTGCTAGGAATACAAATATGAGTAAAAAGGCAGTTCCTACCCTCAAGGAGCTTACATGTGAATGGGGAAGGTGACATATAACAAGAATCTGAAAAGGGAGTGGGTGGAGGAGATAATGCTCATTTTGGAGGGGTGATGGCGAAGACTAGGTGAGAGCAGTTTGTTGGGAAATGAAGAGCTGTCTGGCTTGCTCTTAAATGGAGGTTCAGGAAGGAACCCTCTACCTGCTAATCAAAAAAGGAGGACCCATGGGAGGCAAAGGGTACTGATGAGGAGTGAGTTCCAGGATTAAGTGACCTATCAGGATGAAGAGGGACAGGGAAGCTACAGCCTCCCAAGCTGGGTACATTTCACTTTTGGACAGCTCCAATTGTTAGGAAGTTTTCTCTGGAAGCAGATTTAAACTACTTAGCTACTGCCACCCCTTGTTCCTTGGTCTGTCCTCTGGTGCTAAGCCCCCAAAATGAGGCTGAACCTTCTTTCATGTGATGGCTTTCCAAATGCCCCAGTGTAGCTATCTTGCTGCCCTGAGTTTTCTGTTCTCCAAGTTAAACATTCCCCATTTCTTAGGCTGATCCTCAGGTAGAATGGAACAGTTTGTAGGTTTAAAGTCCTTTCAAACAATGTAAGTTTATTAAGTACCTACTGTATTTTAGGCACACTCAACTAGATCCTGGGGAGAAAGAAAGAAAGGAAAAAAGTAGAGAAGGAGAAGAAAGCAGGAAGGAAGGAGAGTAGGGAAGAAAGGAAAGAGGAAAGAAGGAAGGAAGGAAGGAAGGAAGGAAGGAAGGAAGGAAGGAAGGGAAGAGAAAGGGAGGGAGGAGGGAATGAATGAACAAAGAGAGAGAGAGAGAAAGGAAAGAACAAAGGGAGGCAAGAATGAAGGAATGGAAGGAGGGAAAGAGGGAGAGAAGGAAGAGGAGGGAGGAAGAACATGTGTGTATATATTTGTGTGTATACATATATGTGCATGTGGGCATTACACACAGACACACACACATACACATTCCTCTTATCTTCAGTCCAATAATCCTTCCAAGCTGTCCTTTACATCAATACCAGAATAATTTTCCTTACTTATGATTATCATGTATATACTTAAATTTGTTATATATAATTTAGATGTACTTTGTAATCTTCTAGTAAAATATAAGCTCCCTGAAATCAAGGACTTTTCTTTGTCTTTGTATCTCCCATTGTCTAGCCCAATGTCTACAGATAATTGATGTTTTATAAGGATTTATGGGATTGAATTTTTGGATCACACATAGATCTGGTCATGTAGCTCCTTTCGTCAAGCTTTTTTTCCATGACTCCTTTTATTTTCAAAGACTGGTCTTATCTCATGTGGTCACTGCTGAATCAGATCCTGGCCAAGATCCAGAGGAACATGGTCCCTGCTCTCCTATCATCTCCAGAAACTAAATCAAACTCAGAACATGAGTAGGTCCCTTTAAACTGCTCCCTGGAGAATAAGAAACTGATCTAGGAGGATCAAGAGAGGATTGAAGAAGAGAGAAAAAGTAAAGATGGGAATGAATTGAGGAAAAAAAGATGGTCTTGGGATTTAGAATTAACTCTAAGGGACCTTGGAGATCAAACTGTCCAAGGATTCTTAATCGGGGATTCCCAGACCTCCAAGAGATCCATGAATAGATTTCAGTTTCTGTGAACTTTGGATAAGAATAAAATTAAAGCTTTCTTGCAACATAATTGGTTTCCTTGGGAATCCTGTGTATTTTATTTTGTGCATTTAAAAATCATGTTTCTGTGTAGAGCCCATAGAAGATTGTGTGCCATCTTGGGGAAGTGGGGGAAGCAAATTTAAAAGTTAGGGAATGATTGTTGAAAATTGAAAACAAACAAATAAAAATAAATTTGGAGGAGAAAAAATAAAATGTTTCTAAGAAGAGGATCATCATCTTCACCAGATGGTGGGAGCTGTCCATGACCCAAAGGGGGTCAGAACCTTTGTAGCTCACTCCCCTCAGGTTTTAGACAAGAAAAATGAAGCCATCAGAAGAGAAACAGCTTGCCTGAGATTTCATGGAAGCAAAGAGCTGAGCTGGAATTTGGTTCTTTTAGGGTTCTTTTTGTAATTTCTTACTCCATCCTTAATTACCATCTCCCAAACCAAATATTCAAATAAACAAACAGAAAATCTTAAAGTCATCATTTTTTAAAAAAAGGATCAAAGTAAAATCAATAAAAGTTTAAACTCCAGATTACTTGCAATCTATTTTTTCAATGTGTATATAAACTTCATAAAGAGATTAACCCAAAAAAAGTCATTTTATTTCCCTGTCTCCTGTTGATCTTGTTTCGTCTTTTTCCTCCAAAAATAAGCGTTGCCCATTGTTATTTTTTATTATAGTTACGTGATTCAGCCTCCCTCACTCAAAATAAAGTCAAGTACAAGTCATGCCATTATTTTTATGATGGCATGGTCTTCTTCGGCAATGAAGAACGAACACACAGACACACTTGATCCAATCAAATAAGGCTTTGTTAATAGCCTACTCTATGCATGGCAATGTGGTAGACTCTGGCATTATTACTCATACAGGCATAAAATACCATGGCATAGTGAATAAAGAGCTGGTCTCAGCAATCATGAAGACCTGGGTTCGAGTCTCACATCTGACACGTACTGGCTGAGTGGCTCTGGATGAGTCGCTTAGACCTCTTTGACTTATAGACTTTTCATTTATGAAATGAAGTGTTAGACTCAGTTACCTCTCAGAGGCCCCTTTATTTCTAAATCTGTGATATTCAGATCCCAGCAAAAGCATCCAGAGAGTTGGTCTTGGAGGCCAAAAGATCTGGGATCAAATTCCTCCTCTGATACAAAATGAATGAGTGACCCTGGACAATGATATTGAAATATTCTTGTAAAAAAGTATAAATATAATATAATATAGTGTAGTATAATAATATAATATAATAGTATAATATAATATAACAATATAATGCAATGCAATACAATATAATGTAACATAGTGTAATATTATATATGCATATATATGTGTGTATGTATATATATATATTTTACACACACACACATACACATGTAAAAGTTACAGAACTGAGGTTAAGAACTGTGGCTTTATAAAATTTCCTAGGGTACTGAGAAGACTGGGATTCTTAACATGGGTTCCGTAAACTCTTTTGAATACCTTTTTTAATAACTTCATTTCAGTGCAGTTGGTTTCCTCTGTAATCCTAAGCATTTTAATTTATTCATTTAAAAGCATTATCCTGAGAAGGGTCCATAAGCCTCACCAGATTGCCAGAGGCATCCAGGACCCAAAAACAGCTTAATAACTTCCACTCTTGCTAAACACCAAGTACAAGGGAAGACAAAAATAACCAACCAGCAATAAAAATAAAGAATATTGGAAACGTGGAGAAAGACAAAAAGAGGAGAGGGGGAAGGGAGAGAGAGAGAGAGAGAGAGAGAGAGAGAGAGAGACAGAGACAGAGACAAGAGACACAGAGAGAGAGAGACAGAGAGAGAGACAGAGAGAGACAGAGACAGAGAGACAGAGAGAGAGAGAGAGAGAGAGAGAGAGAGAGAGAGAGAGAGAGAGAAGAGAGAGAAGAAAGAAAGAAAGAAAGAAAGAAAGAAAGAAAGAAAGAAAGAAAGAAAGAAAGAAAGAAAGAACACAGGGAAAGTCACTGACTTGGAAGGAAAAGAGTCAGAGGTACAAGGAGAGGTCAGGAAGAGAAGAGGGTTCCCAAATTACAGTGACAAGGCCTTCGATCTCCAGCACAAGTGATTAGCCTCAGAGACAGGATCCAGCCTTGGCTCACTGATATAGGGTGAGAGGTCACCAGCTGGTTGATAACGGGAGGATCCTAAAATCCTCTCTCAGTGTGGAGAGGCTCAGCTAAGGGGTTGGGGGTGGGGTGGGAAGGGGTAGACCCAAGACAGAGAGAAGAGAATACCACAAAGAGGTCCTGGAAAGCGATGCTTCTCCCCCACTTCCTAAAACCCAAATGCCCACAGTGGGGCAGAAGTTCACCAGAGTGAGCAGGACAGACCTAGGCACAGCAGCTGGAGACTGCTGAACAGAAAATCACGGACCCTTTCCCATCTTTCCCAAAGTTCATTTTCAGGTCTTTCCAGTGTAGGGACCTGATACAAGAGGGGCCGTAGTTGAATTCAGTCACAGAAGCAGTGAGGTGCAGAGAAATGAATTTGGATTCAGACCTGGGCAAACCATTTACTTTCTGGAAAAGTTTTTAACATGAAGGGAGACTGTGACAATAAATTATAGGTTTGGGATGGGTATCCTGCTCTTTAGAGCCTTCCAGAGCCAGCATTCTAAGGTCCTTCCCATTTCTGATCACCTGCATTCTAAGGTTCTCCCAGAAGTGATTTTCCGTCTTCTAACATTTCCTTTCAGTTCTGACATTCTGTGGTCTAAGGACCCCTTCATCTGCCTCAGTCATTCCTTGACAAAACCATCACTAACTGAAATTGATCTCGCCAGTCACCAGTGACCACTTAAATACCAAATCTGGTTCTCGGTCCTCATCCTTCTTGACCTCTCTACAGGTCATGATACCACTAACCACCTTCACCTCCTGGATACTCTCTCCTTTGTGAGTTTTTGTAACTTCTCTCTTACTTCTCCTCCTTCCTCCTTCTCAGTCTACTTTGATGGATCATCCATCTCACTATCTCTGACCCAAGTCTCTGTCCTGGGTTTTTTCTTTCTAGATATACTCTCACATTTATGAACTCATAGCTTCCATGAGTTTTAATTATCATCTCTATGAAAACGACTCCCAGATTTATATATCCAGCTCTGTTGAAGAGTCAGAAGGGGAACACGGAGGAAGATAAATTGACTTTTAAAAACCAGCACTGATGAGGTCAGTATAAAATCTCTCTGATGTTGATTGATAGTTTGTACATATACATGTGTGAAATATGGCTCTTTTAAAAGTCATATTATAAGAGGATTACAAAAAGCAGCTCCTAAGAAGATTGCCAGCCAGTGATGAATCCACTCACCCCTGCCTCCCATTTTACTGATGTAGGGTAGAATGACAGAGTGGATGGAGAACTGGATGTGAAGCCTGAAAGACCTGAGTTGAAATCCCATCTCTAACACTTAGCAGCTGTGTGACCATGGGCAGACAAGTTGCTTGCCCTCCTTGAATCTCAGTTTCCTCATTTATAAAATGGACAATAATGCATTCAGTTACACATTCCATTAAGAGTAACAAAGTTTCTTTGAGGTGCACATAGGATAACATACATTAAGGCATTTGCAAATTTTAACAAAGTTAAGAAACTCTTGGGTAGTATAGAGGATAGAGTGTCAGGCCTTGAATCAAGAAGATTCATCTTTGGAAGTTCAAATCTGACCTCAGATACTTACTAGCTGTGTGAGCCTGGGCAAGTCACTTAACCCTGTTGACTTCAGTTTCCTCATGTGTAAAATAAGCTTGAGGAGGAAATGGCAAACCACTCCAGCATCTTTACCAAGAAAATCCCTAAAGGGGGCACAGAGAACCTGAAATGACTGAGTAACAACAAAATTTTTTCTGAAATTTATAGCCCTTAGAAAGTGGTTTGGAGCACTGAGAGGTTATCATGACTCACTGAGGGTCACACAGCCAATATGTTTCTGAGGCAGATTTTGAACCCAGAGCTTTCTGACTGAGTTTGACTCCCTAGTCGCTATGGTGACTACACCATTAGGAAACATACCTTGAGAGAAAAAGACTCATGACCAAGGTACCACAGTCAATTTATGGCATATACAAGGTCTGGAACAGAGATCTCCAGACCTCTACTCTTCAGACCAAACAACTGCCTTCTGGGGAAGTGAGAATTTCATCCTGGATCTTTCCTCCAATTTCCCCAAAACAAAGGAAAAGAAAAATGTATTTATTTTCAGTCTGGTATATTCCCTGTAGAATTTTAATGTTGTTTTTAAAGTATCATATCCGTGGTATCTGGGTGGTATAGTGAATAGAGCACTGGCCCTGGAGTCCAAAGGACCTGAGTTCAAATCCAGCCTCCGACACACACTGGCTGTGTGACCCTTGGCAAGTCACTTATCCCCAATTTCCTCAAAAAAAAGTATTAGGGCTTGCTAGGTACCAGGCACTGTGCTAAGTGCTGGGGATTCATAAAAAGGGAAGGGATAATCTTTGTTTTCAAGAAACTCACAATCTGGTGGAGTAGACAGCATGCCAACAATCTATATATCCAGGATTCATTGGAGATAATCAATGGACGGAAGGCCCTAGAATTAAGGGAGATTGGGAAAGGCTTCCTGTGGAAGGTAAGATTTCATCAGGGACTTGACAGAAACCAGGGAAGTTCAGAGGTGGGGGATGAGGAAAGAAAGAATTCCAGGCATGGAGCACAGCCAGTGAAAATGCTTGGAGTCTGGAGATGGAATGTCTTGTTCAAGGAACAGCCGGGAGGAGGGGCCAGTGTCTCTGGATCAAAGATCTAGGGGATGGGGGAGGGAGGGATGCAGTGTAGGTGGAATAAGATTGGAAAGGCAGGAGGCAGTTTAGGATGATTTTCAATGATCAATAGAAGGGTTTTGATTTGATCCTGAAGGTGATAAGAAGCATTGGAGTTTATGGAGTATGGAGTGAGAGGCTTTAGGAAGAGCATGCTGAGTGAAGGAAATGGATTGGAGTAGGGAGAGACTTGTGGCAAGGGGCTGTGATGATAGCCCAGGTGAGAGGTGGTGATGGACTTCGCCAAAAAGGGGGCAACATCAGAGGAGAGAAAGGTCTGTGTTCCAGAGATGTCACAGAGGGAAAACTAATAGGTCCTGACAACAGACTGGATATAGGCAGTGAGAGATAATGGGTCCAGAATGATACCTAGACTTTGAGGCTGGGGGACTGGGAAGATGGTACTACTCTCAGGAGTCACAGAGAAGTTAGGAAAAGGGGGGTGTTTGGGGGATGGGGAAAGAGAAAGGGCTCAGCTTTGGATGTAGTGAGTGTCTATGGGACATCCATTTTAAGATGTCTAATAGGCAAGATCAAAGGTCAGCGGAGAGGTTAGGACCTCAGGGAGCAAGCTCTTCCTTTTTCTTCTCTGGTTCTGAAGCGGTCATCCCATCAGTGATATCCAGAATCACCTCCTTGTCTACCACTCCCCTGTATGTGTTGTCTTGGAATATAAGTTTCTTGAAGTCAGGGTCTGTCCTGTCCTCCTTCCATTGATCTCATAGCATAATGTCTGGCACATAGTAATCACAAAACAAATGAGTTTCCATTCCATTGCAGTGTTATCCATAGGGCAGTGCCTGGCCTTTTGTCCTCATCTCCTTGAAGGGGGAAGAAAAAAAAGGACAAAAAACAAAAACTGCAAGATCTTTTAACAGGCCCCCTGTATCTTAATGAGGCTGTCCTGGTGAGCTCTGCTTTTCATCATCTTCGAAAAGACTTTATTAAGCCCCTGTGTGCCCACTGTTCTGTGCTAGGTGTTTGTTATAAAGGATGAGCTCCATCAGGAATCATTTACTGAACAAGAAAAGTATTGGCATGTTGGGGAAAGAGCACCGGATTTGAAGTCATGTCCTGGGGTCAAGGGATGTGAGTTCAAATCCTGTCTGTGTCAATGATTACCTATGTGGCTTCATTCCTCAAGCCCTTGGTTCTCCTATCTCCAGGCCCTGTAAAGTGAGGGGATTAGACTAAGTTAAGTCTTGGAGTCCACAGACTGGGATAGTCTGCAATGAACTTGCATGGAAAAAAATTACATCCTTATTTTCACTAACCTAACTGAAATTTAGTATTTTCTTCCATTATGGATGTAAGCAACAAATATTCTTCTGAGAAAGGGCCCATATGTTTTGACAGAGTGCCACTGGGGTCCTTGATATGACACAGTGGAGAAAGCACGGGGCCTAGAAGATCTAAGTTCAAATCTGGACTCAAGCACTTGTCACCTGTGTGATGCTGGGAAGTTTCTTAATCTCTGTTTGCCTCAGTTTCCCCAAATGTAAAATGAGATAATAATAAGCCATCTGCCCACCGGGTTGATGTGAGGTTCAAATGAGATCGTAATTGTGATATTAAGTATAATAATTGCCTAGCACATAGTAGCTATAATATATTACTATATTAATTACTATAACATTATTGATTATATTAATTATAATAATAATATTAATTACCATACATTGCTATATTAATATTACCTACTATTACCATTACTGACTCAAAAGGGGTGAATTCTTGGACTAAATGACTAGAAGATTCGAGTCAGAGGACCAGGTGTAAAATCGTTCTCTCTTCATGACGACCCTGTAAGAAAGGTGTAGACCCTTTTCACCTTGGGGGATCAGGCAGGCTTCATGGAGGAGGTGAGCCTTAAAGGAAGTTGGAGTGGTGTAGTAAAATCTAAGCGGGGAGAGATGGAGGTCAGGGGCAATGGCAAAAGAGGCATCTGTCCTAAGCATGAGGGATGGGGTGGACAAAAGCCCAGGACGTCGAAGAAGCTGGAATTAGAAATGACTTCCCCTCTCTGCCTATTTCCTGTCTATAAAGAGGGCATTTTCTGATATCTGATGAGGTTTTGAATTGGGTTTCTTAAAAGTCTGAATTGCTGAAGTTTTCTGTTTTGGATAAGAGGACACTCTTCAGTGCTGGCTCTCAGTGGGATAGCAGGACATCAAAGATGTGGTCTCTGACCTCATGGGGCCACCAGTGGAGTTGGGGGAATCAGGATATATAGCCTTATAAATAAGGTAACTGACAATACATGTAAGTTTCAGGCTGAGTTATGATATCGGAGAATCATGGATCTAGACAGAAGGACCTTGGAACCCCACAAGGAGGAGGATCTCTTTTCTGGGAAAGAGAGGATAGGTAAGCATTTCCAATATGGTTTCTACTGAAAGGGATGGATGCTGCAGGGCTTTCAAAATGAGAGAGCTGGAGGAAAAGATGATATTAGGAAGCTCTGGTCAAGGACTGTGGCTTAGAAATGGCTTCCTTTCCCTGCCTCAGTTTCCCACCTATTAATGGGGCATTTCCTGACAACTGATTAGATTTTGAATTGGGTTTCTTTCAAAGTATGAATGAGTCTAGGTTTTTTTGTTTCATGGTGAATTCACCATGGTGAAACCTTAGGGGCATATTTTCTACTGTGCTCCCCAGCAACTTGCCTCACAACACTCCTCCACCCATCCATTACAAGCCTCATCACCTGCAGAGAATGCTTAAATGAGAATTTCAACAAGGGTTCCATTGAAATAAATAATTACATCACTGAGGAATCATAAGACCATAGGTTTAGAACTAGAAGAAACTTAGAAACTTTTATACAACTTCCTCCTTTTACAGATAGGGGAACTGAGACCTAGAGAGGCTACATACCCAGGGTCACATAGTTGGTGATGACAGAGGAAGAGCTTGAAAAAGGGTCCTTTATCTTGGAAGCCACTAAGACCTCCTTGCTTTGTACCTCAGTAACATGACCCTTTGGTGTCCTTTGTCTTTGCCCCAGACATCACCATGCCCGACCCACCCCCACACCCCACCCTAGTTTAAAGTTGTTAGATTTTTGGTTTTGGCCTTTTGGTCTTTTGTTTGCTTGTTGTCTGTTTCTTCCTCATGGTATTGGGTAGGGTAGTATGTGGAAAGAGCTCTGTACTAGACAATAAAACCTCTTAGTTCTAGACTTGTTATATGACCATGGACTACATTCTCTTTAATGGACTAGTTACAAAATGAAGAAGTTGGGTGATCTCAAAGGTCCCTCCCAACTCTGACATTTCATGTTCTAAGACCCTTGCAAGGAATAAATTCAGTTAACCAGCAGAGACTAATCACAGTAAAAGGGACTACTTTTTCCATCCAATGACCTAATTGCTGCCTTGTGGCCGCCCAGCCTCCCTCCTATATTCCAATTCAATGTAGAAGAACGCATCTCCTGCCCCAGAGCAGCTCAATCTTTGCCCCTAAAAGTCCCTGACCCGAGAAGCATCGTCTCTTCATGATTCAAGGAATCTTTTCGAGCACCCTGGAGTATTCTCAGTCTCCAGAGAAGCCCACTATCTAACTAGTTCCCTCCAGGAAGGTTGAGTTATGGACCCTACTCCCTTCCCTCTCTTCCTCTCCAAGATGCTTGAGGGCTATTCTTCTTCCTAGGACCACACATTCTGGAGAAACAGCATCTTTCCCAAGACTGTTTTCTTACTCCCTTACTGTGGCTGACCACAGTCTTCCTCCTCCTTCCTCCTTGACAGAGGACAACTGGAAGGAGGAATTACCTTCTACATATTGAGACCCTTGGATAGAACCCCAGCTGCCCTGCCCTAGATAAAGCCCCATTTTAAAATCTCTACTCTGAGTCTACAACTATCATTGCCCAAGTGGACATAAACTTGTCCATTTTTCAGTTCCTCTTATGGAAATATTTTATGGTTTTCCTTTTCCTTTTTAAAAATTGATGAAATGACTAATCTCTTTATTCTTTTAACAAACACTTGCAAAGAAATCCAATTGCTACATAAGCCAGGCTGGATTTGATTTGTTCTTTGTCTTCCTTCATGCCCCAGATGGGAGGACAAGAAGGCTTGTTGGTTGACCGCTGACCAAGCCCAGTTCTTTTCATTGAGTCCTGAATGTTCTCCTCTTCCTGCATTCTCCAGTCCAGGGCAGCCAAAGGGACCTTCTGGCTCTCCTTCATCCCTCGCCTGTCTCTGTGACTTTGTCCCGGCTGCTCCCCATAGCTGGAATGCTCTCCATATTCAACTCCACCTCTTCTAAACTTTATTTAATGTGGAAGTTCATCCAAATGCTGCCTTCTACAGGACACTTTTTCTGACCATCCCCCCTGCCACCCCTTCTCTCATCTGCTGGTGCCACAGATACCCTCTCTGCCCAAACTGCATTATTTTATGCATAGTTGGCACAGACGTGTGTATATGAGTTTATACACACACACACACACACAGTATGTATATGTGTGTGTGTGTATTTTGTTTCCTCCAAAAGAATGTTAGTTCCTCTGGGGCAGGGGCCTTCTCACTTTTTAATATTTGCCTCCTCAGTGCCTAGGACAATGCTGGCAATGTAGTGTAGGTACTCAATAAGTTACAATATTACAATATAAATAATATAATGTAATATAACAATACAACACAACCCAATGCAACATAGCATAAAAGAAATATAACATAATATAATATGATAAAATTGACATAACAACATGACATAACAACACAGCACTACACAAAATAAATAATATAACAGTGATATAATATAACATACCATAATTGATAGAGAATACATTATAATGTAAAGTAATGTAATATAATATAATGTAAGGTAAGGAGATGTGATATAATATAACATAGTAGCATTATTAAAATAGCTAACATTTATAGAGAACTTAGAGCAGACTTTAACGGAAAGTAAAAGACTTTCCTTGGATGATCTCATTTGATTGCTGACTGATTGATTGACTGATAGACTAATATATAGGATCTCACTTGCGTCTTCTATAAAGTGCGCTTAAGGTTGGGAGCTCGTCAGAATGAGGTCCCATCCAATCTTTGGATCATAATCTTGTACCCATGTCACTAGATGTCTCACATTGCAGGAAACAGGGTTCACCCACAAAGAAACAAAGACGGGACATGAAGACAGTCAGGCAGGGGCTGGCCTGCAGGGTTGGAAGCTCTGTGGAAATGCTGACAGAATTTCCATGTCGGTAGAGTAAAGGTAATGGGGACCACATTGCAGTAGACACAAGCTACATTTGGGTGTATGGGGGCAACGTCTCTTCTCACACGTTCACAGTAGGTATTGATTACCGGCACTAAGCCGACGAATGTCGGAGGGGATGTGAGTTATATCCTTCCCAGCTATGTAGAATTCGCTCTGGAGCTGAAGTCCTGGCAGGGTTGGTCTCCTAATTCAGCAGTCGCCTGCTCACAAGGGGTTGGGCTAGGGATGTGGTTGGAAATCTGGGAAGGGCTCCAGTAAGGCATTCTTCCTGGAGCCAGGCTTGCCCAGGACGATTCCCCCTTGATCTAGCCATCTATCAGACTTGGATTTGATGCCTGTGACAGGCCTAGCCTGCTTGGGGTTCTAGGGGACAGGCTTAGAAGACTAAATTACCATCATGACTTCATGCATGTAGAGCTAGTCACCTGGTCCAACTTCCCTCATTTCACAAGTGAGGAAACTGAGGTTCAGAAAGATTAAGTGCCCAATGTCAAACCATGAGATAATTTAAAACAACAAAGGATCATAAAATGTCCTCCAGTTCATGTGACTAACGAGGTCAAGTAGTTTTTTTTAAAAAAAATTATTGGAGCATAGATTTAATGGATAAAGGGACTTTTGAAGAAAAATAAGATCACCCCATGCCTCATTTTACAGGTGAGAAAACTGAGGAACAAAGAAATTAAGTGACTTGACCAGAATCACAAGCTTGTAGAGACCTGAGGCAAGATTTGAACTCAGGTACTCCTGACTCCAAGCCCAGGGAATCTGCCTACTAGACCATGCTGCCTCTCACTTGCCCAGGACCACACAGCTAATTTATAAAATCATAGATCTAGGGAAGGAAGGAATCAGAGGTTACCTAGTTCAGTCTCATTTTTTTATGAGGAAACTGAGGACGAGAGAAAGGCTAATGACTTACCCAAGGTCACACAGATAATAAATGACAAGAAATAGATTTGTACCCAGGACTTCCGATTATATGCCAGCTTCCTAGGTCTCCTAGAGAGGCTCACAGTTTGGGGTCCTGGAGACAGCTCTCTAAGTCACAAACCTTGCAATGGCAGCAAGTGATAGTGGAAGAAGCTGGAGGATATGGGTTCAAATCATGTCCTTGATACTTACTAGTTATGAGATGCTGGAGAAGTCATTTCATCTTTTTCAGCCTGTTTCCTCGCCCATAAAATGGGGATAAATAATAACCATAGTGCTTACTTGGTCATGCAAATCAAATGAGATTACATGTAAAACCCTATGCAAAGCCAAAAGCACCTCACAAAAGTCTATTTACCTCCCTCAAATCCTCATTTTTAAAACCCTATTTTCTGTTGGAGATGTGGTGGTCCAAGGAATCCCAAGAGAAATTCCATTTCTTACTCCTTCTTGGATGAGCCAACTTATTCTGGAGCAATATCTGAGATCCTAGCAAGGTATGGGGGGGTGGGTTTTTTTTTACAATCTCAGAGGCCATCTACTTTAACTGATATATAATAGATATTACATATACATACATATACCCATACATGCATATACATATACCCATACATATATACATACACATATACATATATATATACGATCATGATATATATTTGAATCCTTCATTAGTGTCCCTAATTAATCTCTTCTTGAACACCTCCCATGATGAGTAGTTCAGTATTTAATGGGGCTGCCCATTCTGTTGCTACTGGTCATCTCTAGTCACTCATATAATCTTCCTTCTGTTGATGTGAAATGTAAGAGCTTACCTCACTCATCCTGTAACTTTTAAGGCTCTAACTGAGCTAAGGAAGCCCAGAACATCACTGGCATTCGGCAGACTTTGAACAAATTGTCACATTTGCTTAAAGTCTAATGGGGTGGACAGATCTCTAAACTTCAAATCAGGGCATAGGGTCACCTGAGTGCAAATCCTGACATATAACTTCCTACCTGTGTGACTTTGCAAGTCATTTGGTTCATTTGAGTCTCTGTTTCTTCCTCTGTAAAATATGGGGGATAGGACTCAATGACTTTTAAGGTCCCTTCCCTCTCTAAAACTATGATCATGTGCTAGATGAGAGGTGAGGTGGGGAACCTGCAGGCATGAGAGAACATGTGGTCCTCAAGGATCTCAAGCATGGCCCTTGAGAGCCACATGTGGCCTTGAGCCTGCAGGTTCTCCACCCCTATGCTAGATGGTTCGGTGAATAGGGTACCTGGCATGGAGTAGGAAAAGATCCGAGTTTGAATCCCACCTCAGACACTTATTAGCTGTATGTTTTTTTAGCAAATCACTTAATCTCTGTTTGCTTCAGTTTCTTTCCTTCTGACTCCCAACATACTGGCCTAAAAGGGAAAGCATTGTTCTTGTCAAGGAAGGAAAGTCTTTGGATCCATAGAACCAAGCCCGATGCTATACAAAAAGCAAGGCCTTAATCAGTATTTCATGAACTGAATTAAATGATCAACCTGAAGTCCTTGGGAAGGTAAAATTAGTTCAGTTGATAAACAATCTTGAGTCCTTAGGGAACTGAAAGAGTCAAATGAATGTCAAAAGTCAAATGAGTCAAAAGGCCTTCTCAGTAAGTTTTGAAGACAAGGGAATTCAAGGATTTCCACAGGAGTGATTAGAAAAATGTGATGGAAATTAGGGTCCGTGGGTTGTGGACCACTGCATTGGTCAGATTTTTTTTCAACATGTTGATTTTTGGTGGCTGAACTTCTTTTCATTCTCTTTAATTTTTTTTTCTTTATAAAAAGGGATAGATTTCTGGAAGACGAAGGGAAAGAAACATAGGGGGAAATGTAGGTGACATAAAACCAACAGATATCATTAAAATCTATTTCAAAATAAATTTCTTAAGGATTAGAACTATCCAAAAATGTCATAAGTCTTCTAGTAGAGAATGAGAGGTGGGAGGCTTCAAGTTCCCTATCACCTACAGGGTTTTCAAGAGAAAACTACATGACCCCTTCTCAGAAATGGTGTAGATGGGGCTTGTGCTTTGGAGAAGGGTTGAGCCAGATGATTTCGGAGGTCCCCTCCAATATCATAGTTCTATGACTCAAATAAGTATAGCAAAAGAGTGAGAGTGGGCTCTACATGTGTCGAGAAGACCTACATTTGTTGAATGGGCTGCCCGCGAGTGTGTGTGTATGTGGGTGTGAGTGTGAGTGTGTGTGTGTGCGTGTGTGTGTGTGTGTGTGTGTGTGTGTGTGTGTGTGTGTGTGTGTAGAGAATCAATATTGCTAGCCTCTTCTCCCTGTACCCTTCTTAAGGGAGACTTTCATCTTGACAGAAGGGAAGCAGAAGGTTTGGGCCTCTGTTCTCCCTAGAAAGAGTGGGTACTGACTTAAAAGTATATCTATCTGTTCCTTTGTTTGTCTAGGCATGGGGTGGGGATCCTGCTGCCTCAAGGCCACATGCGGTCTTCTAGGTCCTCAAGTGTGACCCTTTGACTGAATCCAAACTTCACAGAACAAATGCCCTTAATAGAATAATTTGTTCTGTAACACTTGGACTCAGTCAAAAGGTCACACCCAAGGACCTAGAATGTCATGTGTGGCCTTGAGACCATTGGTTGCCCACCCCTAGTCTAAGAGACAGGATTGTGTTTAAACTAACTTTGGATCACTTTGTCATTTGAGGGGAATGAAGACCCCAAACTCTATATCCAAGGCTTGACCCATTTCCCACCTAATACCAATTCCACAACGAACACATATAGCAAAGAGCAAGAAACCCATTGATGCAAATCAGTAGCAAAACAAAAATCAGAGAAGATATATAAAAGAAGACATACCGCATCAAAGCAATCTCCCATTGGGGAGCAAGGTAACTCAGCTCCACGAAGCGAGAGGGTCCTTGATCTCAGTTAAGGAGAAATTCCCCAAAGTCTCTAGAATAGCAAGCTGGAGATAGGTACATGATGAAGACTGCCCATTTCCAGAGTCTTCAGCAACTTGGACTGGAGTCAGCCTCTTTCCATTTTCTCTCTTTAAGAAGGAAGCCAGTAGTGCCTCAGGTGACTCAGCCTCACAAAGAAGACTCAAAGCTTGAGAAGTCCTCCAGGGGCACTCAAAAGGGACTGATGAAAACTTGAGATCTATCACTTCTCACTAACACTGCCCCACCCCTCAAACAGGGCAGGGAATTCATCTCTTTCAATAAAGAGTCCTATAGCAATGAGCCAAAAGACAGGAGTAATATTTTCATCCTCATTGCCATCATCTTAACAATAGTAATAACAGTTATTATATGAAACAACATCTTCTGAATCTCCAGTCCAAAATTCTTTCCACTCCACCTTGCCGTTGGCTCAGGAAGCTGAGGCTGCTGAAGCCTGAACAAGTTCAGTAGCCTAGAACGGGAGGGATTCCAGTTTGGCATGAAGAAGAACTTAGGAGTGGTTAAAGGGATGAATGTTAGAATGGGCTTCCATGATGTACCATCTCCATCTATGTTCCTTCAAACCGGCCACCTTCCCATGCCTACAGTATACTCATGGGATTGTAGGTTTACAGTAATTGTAATACCAACTAACATTTATATAGCACACTGAGGCTTTCAAAGTGCTTTACAACTATTTCCTCATTTGATTCTCATAACAACCCTACGAAGTAGATGCTATTACTAACCCCATTTTATAGGTGAGGAAACTGAGGCATGCAGCAGTAAAATGACTTGCCCAGGGTCACACAATCAATAAGTGACTGAAGCTGGATTTATCTTCCTGATTCTAAGCCCAGAACTCTAGTCATTATCCTACCTAAGAATGAGAGAGAAGGCATCCCTTGGAGGCCATGGTAGAGATAGAGATCTGGAGAGTGAGTGGTGGAGAGGAATGAGGGAATAACCATGCCTAGCTGAGGACCTTCCTTAAAATGGAGGGTCTGAAAGGAACTGACCAACCACTGGAAGGGCTTCAGGGGAGGTAGGGTTTAAATCATGCCTAAGATATCTACTAGCTAGGTGAACAAATCACTTTCAGCCTCAGTTTTCCCATTTCCCATCAGTAAGATGGGAATGAAAATAGCATCCACCCCAAAGGGCTGTTTATTGTAAGACTCCAATGAGATAACATGCAAAGCACATTTGCTATCCTTAACCCATGTATAACTGCCAGGTATAATTGTTACCATTATTAGTACAACCACTACCCAGTAGTGCTTGAAGATTGATTGGACTTAGATAAGCACCAGTCAGTAAACAGTGGCCTGGAGCTAATGTCTCCTCAAAATCCCTGCTACTTCCATCATTTGGAGTTTTATACACACTTACCCTTCGCCTCAATGATCTCTGAGAGTTTCCCCTTCTCTCATCCATCAGGGGCTCTGGCTAATTTCTTCCCCTTTATGAGGAGTTATATTTTCTCCCCAAAGGGGAGTTTTCTGGCTCTCCTAGATAAGAATAATAGGTATGCCTTAAATATTTCTTTTACTTAAGAGTTCATAAATCTATTGGTTTTAAACTGTCAACAGGATGGAGAAAATATGAGGCTGCATCATGGTTATCACAGGGCAAGGAATTTTCCCCATTGTGGGAGCAGGGAGGTGAAAACAAATGGCAATGCCCACTCCTGCCCCCGGGCAGACAGAATTCAATCTTGGCTCAAGAGGGCAACATTTTGCAAGTTGTGGCCAACATTGGCTGGTGGCTTCACCAATTCTCTTTTCCTGGAATGAGGGAACTCTAGCAGGTCCACATTTTCTTCCACTTACTACCTGTGTGACCGTGTATAAAACACTTCCATTTCTCTGGGTCCCAGTTTCCTCATCTATAAAACGTGGACCTCTGAGACACCTTTCATCTCTAGATCTATGAGACATTGATCTTATGATAGTATCTGTGGGCACTAACTTTAGGTCTCTGGCTTCCCTGGGTTCTGTAGGCCTCTATATAGAATCTTATAAATGTGATAAAAACCTATGCTCCCCAGAGCATGCTCAGAGGGGCCCTCCCTCCTTCCAGCTCACTACATGTGCTAGGCACATTGGAGATGATGGAGGTGGCTGTTTTCAGCTAGGTGGTGTCTAGTCATGAAGGACGTGTGTGCTTTGCATTAATAAAGTGATCCCTCCATTGGTTACAGAACTGGAAGAGTCATTGAGTCAAATGGACCTTAATTAAAAAAAAGAGCTAATTTCTGGATAAGTCTCTTATCGTAGCTCTCTCCTATGTTCTAAATAATAAAGCATTCTGTCTGTAGACACCTCATGAGGGGCTATCTCCTTCTCCCCACCCTCCATCCCTGTCACCTCTCCCACGATGAGAACAGATTTAACCAAAGGAGTTTATGCCTGAGTCTCCAGCTGCCTTTTAGCTTTGTTCTTCCTTTCCTGAATAGAAGACCCAACATCGACCTCAAGGCAGATGTGCTTAGGTTTGGAGACAACTGGATGAGCTGAATGGTTCTTCAGGTCCTGGGTCTTATGAATGAAAATAGCAAGTGAAGATCCTGCATTAGAGATAACAAGTGTGGACAGCGACAAGATAATTTGTCCAATTTACCAGCAGACGTATACTGAGAGTTGTTTGGACAGCGTAGGACTCTTCAAACTGTTTTATGTTCAGATGAAGCATATGTATCAGCCTCCCAAGACATTAAACAAGTTATGTTACTGAAGTCTGTTTTAGTCATTGTGTGAATGTACACTTGACAGTCTTGTTATTTACTATTTGCTGGTGAAGGAAATAAATATCTGTTTCATATCTAATTTATATCATATATCAGGTATTCTAACTTCCTACTTTGAGGAGGCCTAGACACGAGCCAACAATTTCCATTTAAAGTAATTTTTCCCCTGGAGCACTAGGGTGGGGGATTTAATGAGAGTAAGGGGAAAAAAAAGCCTAGCTTTCATTCAATATCAAGTCCCTCCGAGATTCAACACAGACAAGGCTATATCAATGAGTTCAGAGGATATAGGCCCCTCAGAGGGATGATCTCTACCTCCACACAGGGGTGCACTGCTTAGCACCAGTTTGTGCAGAATGGGAAGCAACCCCGCTCTCAAGCCCCCAGGGTTCCATGGGTCAAATCTCATTTACCTATCGACTGGTGTTCAACACTGATGGTGGCTGGACTGTGCCCAGTTACAACTAGATTATGTTCCCCAGTTCATTCTCAAGTGTATTAACATCTAGTGCCTTCCTGATGAATATCAGACCAATGGCTCAGGAAAAGAAAGTGAGGCTGGTGACCTTGCACAACCTTCCCTCACTCAAATCAAAGTCATGTCATAATCTTGATGTCATGGTCCTCTTCAAGAACAAAGGACAAACACAACAGCAACAACATCTAATGCCTACTCTGCTTTATCAACTGGGAGCTGGGAGAGCGATGTTCCAGTGTGGAACAGCAAAGATGGAATGTACCATCAAGTCAGGGGTTTTTAACCAGGTGTCCATGAACTTGTTGACAAATAGATAGATAGATAGATAGATAGATAAATGGACAGATAGATAAATAGATATAACAGACAGATAGATGTAATAAACAGATGGATAAAATAGATAAATATAACATACAGATATAACAGAGAGACATAAAAGTAACGAACAGATAGATATAACAGACAGATGGATGTAAAGATAGACTTAGAAATATGGGTGTAACAGAAAGATATAAAGACAGACAGATATGAAGATAGACAGAAAGATAGATATAGCAGACAGATATAATAGGTGAAGGAATGGATAGATGGTGAATAGATAGATAAATTATTTCAACATAGCTTATTTTGTAACACTATGTATTTTATTTTATGCATTTTAATATATAATTTTGAGAAAGGGTCCATAGCTTCACCACACTTCCAAAAGTATCCATCACACACACACACACACACACACACACACACATACGTACACACATTAAGGACTACCTGATATAGTCTAATCCTCTCATTTTATAGATGAAAGAAATTGGTCTCCAAAAGACCCAGTTACATTCTTGAGGTAACATGACCAACAGTTGACTGGTGGGGAGTCTCTCAGCCTTTCTAATATGTGACACTGCCCTATCCCTACTTCATATAGAAAGTGGAATGATTTTATTCAGTAAATTTTTTGAAGAGAATTGAGTTGTTTCACTGGTCTCTAATTCCCTTCACAAATTTTCTGTGCCTCAGTTTCCTCTCATGTAAAATTGGGGTACCTACTTCATCTCATTCACAAGGGTGGTTGAGACCACACAATTTATTAATGGAGTTTAAGGTGCTTAACTTTTTGCTAAGGACACTACAGAAAATGGGGTATTAGTTTTATTTCAAGTGAAAGCCAGATGTGTAGTGCTCGTTGTCAGTGGGCAGGCTTTCTTTGGAGTCTTCCTGAACTCCTTGTCTTCCTTCCCCCTCCCCCAGATCTCCCTCCCTGGCCCCTAGTCCTGTGATCAGACTTTGGGCTCAGCTGCAGCATCTTCTCCAGTCCCAGGACAACCTTCTCACTGATGCCCTCTTCCCTCCCCCGTCATGTCTTCAGGCCTCTGAGCCCAGCTCTCTTTCCCTCTTGCTAATATAAGCATGTTTACATTAAAATATAAGTACAATTACACCGGCCGCTCTAATAGTCCAGTCTGTATATGTTACCAAGTACTTAGGGCTATTTTTTTTGAAAGCTATTATGTTCATGTGATTTTCCTCAAAGCCTTTTGGAGGGATTTTGTTTTGACAGGAGGGCATTAAGGGGTTGAAACTGATAGCATAAGTACCACTTACAGACTTTGATCAGCCTGGGCCATAATTCTCCTAGAGAAAGTCTTGTATATATTAGGGAGGAAATTAATTTTATAGCTGCTAAGGCAGGCTGGTTAATGGCCCCATGCTTGGCGGGCCAGGCAGCCGTGGGAGGTAGTCTGCCAGCTTCTCCCTGGCCCTGGCAGCCCTGCAGAGCCATGGTCACAATCCCTAAGCAGGGAATGACTGGACAGAAAGCCTGCAGACTGAGGCTTGATGGGGCCTGGGAACCTGCCTTTTGTACCCTCCACATTCATCACGTTCATCTATAAGAGAGTTTGTACTGTCAACTCATTGAGCTCATGTTGGTATTGTAAGGAAGGGTGGCTGAGTGGGTAGAGAGTGCTGGCCTTAAGAGTCAGTTTGTATGACTTTCCCATGTCCTCCCTAGCTCTAGGCTTATGACCTAGATCCTCCCTGGGCCTCAGTTTCCTTCAAAAGAACTCTAAATCTATTGAGTTCTGTAATTCCCTAGGCTAAAATCTGTGAGTCATGATCCTATGAATACCACATCTGATGTAGATTAGCATTTGACCCTAAGTAGGTCACTTGTGTCACTCTTAGCCTCAGTTTCCTCATGAGTAAAATGGACATAGGCAAGAAGAGGGATAATGCCCATAGATGCTACCATGGAGGGTTGTTGTGAGACTCAAACAAGATAACTATGTGGGTTAAACAATGGAAAGGCCATAAGCATTACATACATCTTGGCTACCATTATCATGCAATAGACCCAGAATGGGACAACATGATGGAATTCACAGCTGGCTTTCAAGAGAGGAAATCTTGAGGTTCAAATACTGGCTCTGAAACATACCACCTATGTCACCTTGAACAAGTTACTTAACCTGGGGTATATGCGGTGTTCAGGGAGGACTAGGACCTATAATGGGAGGGTTGCTCAATCCACCTTTGGTGTCCACCTGGCACTCAATTCTCATCTGTGGCTCCAAGAAGCTGTAGCATGAGCAGCAGCCCCATCCCAGTAAAACTATCTTGGCAGATATTTAAGCGAGGTTGATGACAACCAACATGCTTCAAACCCATTGGTGAGTTAGGGGATGTCCATCCCAAGCATTTAAAGACTTCCCCTGCTGGAATGGGCAGATCAGAACAGTTTGTTTCAATGGCCGTGAAGATGGTAGACACAGGTGGAGAGCTTAGAGCTTGGTTAGGCATCAAAGACACCAAGGACATCCACTGCATCCTGGATCATCTCCAGTCATCTTGACTCTTCTGCCACCGGACTTCAACGACTCAGGAAGAGAGAGTAAGGATGATGATGACTTTGTGCAACTCTGCCTCACTTCAATTCAATTCCTATGTAAGTCAAGACATGACCCTTCATGTATTTGGCTCTCTTCAAAAACAAAGGATGAACAATAATCCTGGGCAACTCTCTAAGCCTTATAAAGAACAAATAAGTAGTTGATCTCTATTGACTGAGTTTCTTCATCTTCTTCTAAAAATGAAAAGGTACCATAGACACTGATGTGACATGGAAAGGATCCTGGGATTATAGATTTAATATATGAGGAAACTGAAGCCCAAAAAAGGGAAGTGATTTGCCAAGAGTCATACAGTTAGTAAGTGAAGGAGATGGGATTCAAATCCAGTTCCTATAACTCCAAAGTCAAGGAGGTGGCACAGTGGATAGAATGCTGGGTCTGGAATCAGAAAGACCTGAATTCAAATTCATCCTCAGACTTACTAATATGTAACCCTGGGCAAATTACTCAACCTTTGTTTGCCTCAGTTGCCTCAACTGTAAAATGGGGATAATTATAGTCCCTACTTCATGGTATTGTTATAACATGCATGGCATATAGTGGGTGCTTAATAAATGCTTTCTCCAACCCCATTTTTCTTTCTATTAGAACTGGGGTAGAGTCTTACCTGTCTGGTAGTTTCTAGGTATGAGATGATCTGAAGGAAAGGGATTAGCCAAGAAGACCCCTCCAAGGTCCACCCCTTCAGATGCTGTTATTAGTAATAGTAACAGCTACCACTACTTAATGTACATTATCTTACCTGAACAGTGTTAAGTGCTGTTATCCCCATTTTGTAAATAAGGAAACTGAGTCCCATTGAGGTTAAGGAAGTCACATAGCCAGTAAGTGTCAGAAGTAGTATTCAGATCCTAATTCTCCCAGTGCCAAATCTAGCACCCAAACTAGCCTGCTAGAACTGTCAGGAATATGAATGATGGGATTTTAAGGTCTCCTTTCATCTTTTTACATTGCCACCCAATCCTGTTCCTTTCTACCCCTGCCCAAGCCATCCCCCTCCATGCCTGATCTCATCCCCTCCTTCCAAATGAGAGAATGTGGACTATGGAACCAGAAGACATGTTTATACTGAAGATTATCCTTTATCTCTATACTTTCCACCTCTTTCTTGAGGTTCAGCCGGTTCATGGCACTAAAGAAGGAGGAGCGACTCCCACGGCTAACTAGCATCCAGGCTAAGGGGCAGGCTGGTCAATGTCTGCTACTCTCTCCTGGCTCAATCTTGGCATCGCCTCCCCCCTCCCTGCTACTTTCACAGGGTAATGGGACTTTTGCCTTCCTAATGAATTGGATCCCTTCCCAACTTTTCCTCCTACTCTCATTTCTCTCTAGTCCTTCCCCTTTTTCCTGGGGAAGGGGTCAGTGCAACTGTCAAAGGTAGTTAAGCAGGATGCCCCCAGTGTGAAAAAGTTCATATAAGGATTCCTGGCACTACCCTGAGGAAGGGATTACTAGCTTATATTTTCCCAGGAGACTTGTGGGCGGGTCACATCATCTCTCCCAGTTTCAGCTTCCTCATCTGTAAAATGTACATAATAATGGCATCTTCCTTATAAGGCTGTCATAAAGATCAAATGATATAGTGTACATAAAGTGCTTTCATGAGCAGTGAAGAGAGCAGAAGACCTAAATTTGAATCCACCCTCAGACATTCAGTAGTTAACTGTGCTACTCTGGGCAAGTTGCTTAAATGCTGTTTGCCTCAGTTTACTCATCTGTAAAATGGAAATAATAACTATTTGCAAGTCTCATATGAGACAACATACGTTAAACACTTGGCACACCTAGTGGTATTTCAAGTCTGTCTTGTAAAAGCAGCCCTGGAATTGAGTTCTTGAAGGGAATTAAGGATTCTAAGAGGTAGAGGGGTGGATTTCAGGCATGAGAAATAGCCAGGACAAAAGCATGGAGAGAGAAGATGTCCTGTGAGAAGGAAGGGACCGTAAAGATCAATGAATTAATCTAGAAAGGAAACTGAGGCAAAGAGAAATGAAATGATTTGCCAATCTTACATGTTTCTTATGGTCTTCCTCTCCATGAGAGCAGGACCTGGGGCATATTCATCTTTGTGACCCCAAAGAAGACTCCATCACAAAATCAAGGGAACATGGTATGACAGAATCTGAGGCTTGGCAGGAACTTAGGGGCTACCAAATCTAACCTCTCATCAAAGGGGAAGAAATCCAGGTCTAGGAAGATTAAATGACAGGTTGGGGAGAGGAGTAAGGGGAAGACCTGGATTTCCAATCTAACCTTCTAACTGGCCACCAGCCACGTTGGCTCGCTGGCTTCTATCCCTAGCTCCCACATCTGCCCTCTTCAGCCATACAAAATGAATCTCTTCTCTTCCATAGAACAACCTTTTCAATTTTCTTTTTATTTTTAAAGCTCTTCTCCCCATTTCCCTCTTCATCAGACCAAATACCTCCATCTTCTTTAATTGGTTGGTTGTCCATTTTCAAAGAGGACCAAAATGACATCACCATGATAAAGTGAAGTTCAAGTGTGTCTGACTGTGGTTGATCAGACCAATATGAGCTCTACCACAAACTGGGCACAGATAGTCTGTGTGAACATTTGGGGTGGTTACTCCAAATTTACTCATCCTACGTTTACTTTGTGCTGTCTCAATTCTTCTTTGCTTATAGAGCACAGTACCCTTTCTGAAGTGGGCACGCCATGCCAAGCCGGCCTGTGCCAGTGTCTCCCATGTTGCACAGTCAAATCAAAGTTCTTGAGAGTGTCTTTGTATCACTTCTGACCACCATGTGATCACCTGCCCCATGTGAGATCTCCTTTCATAACCAAACCCTCAATGTACAGTTTTAAAAGGAACAGAAGATAGATTCTGAAATCCATAGATCAGTGAGTTTGACATCAATTTCTGAAACAAAAATTCAGTGGTTTGGAATCTTTCTAAATTACAGTCCCTCCTCTTCCCTCTTCTTCCCTCTTTGCTCTCATTTCCTCTCTTCATTTCTCCTCTCTCCTCATTCCTCTCTTCTCTCCTCCCCTTATTTCTCTTCTTCTTCTCTCATTTCTTTTCATCAGTGAATAATGCCTACCACATTTCTGGAGGGAGGAGATACAGCCCTGTTGCTTAATTAGTACAGTGAACTCTCAATGCAAACACTTCACCCTGCTCACCCATCCCCATCCCTGCCATCTACTATTGGTAATCCCTCCATGACCGATGGTGGCAGAAAGTTAGCCAGGGTCATTGGGAGCTTGGGCAGCCAGTCATTTGTTTTATTTTATCTGTTTTACAGATTTGCAGATTCCGTGGTAAAGGGAGTGCCTCGATACAGAAACTCTCTCACCCACTGCAAATCATTATGTTTGCTACAATGTCTTGTTTTAGAGCTTCCTGGAAGCATTGAGAGGTAAAGCAAGACCTATCCAAGTACAAGGTTAGTAGGCATCCGAGGTGGGACTTGAACCCAGGTCTTCTTGACCCTGAAGTCAGATCTCTGTCCACTAGGATACATCTAGTATTGTTATTTTTATTGTTAACTGCCGTTCATAGAATAATTTAAGGTTATCAGTCCTCTTTATTTTTTATTTGTTATTTGAGCTTCACAAAAACTCTATGATGTAGGGACAAAGGTATTGTTATCCCTAATTTACAGAGGAGGAAACTGAGACTCAGAGCGTCAAGTGATTTGCCCATGGTCACAGAGTTAATGGGTATAAAAGGGCAGGACTTGAGTTCCTGTCTTTCTGACCCTTGTTTGGGCCCTCTGTCAACTCTCCCCATCTGCTTTTTACCTTGTGCTTAGCATCCAGTTAATAGAAGTTTGTGGGATGGAATCCAATGGATGTTGCATGGTGCTCTGGGGCTCTCAGGCAAATGTCTTCTATATGAAGATGTCAGGAGAAGGGAGGGGTCACACACACAGGGTGATCTGGCCTGGTCTCTGCACTCTGCCTGCCAGAGATGGCCTTGAGGGTGCCCCAATCTAACAAAACTCAGCTGTCCAGGGGAGAAGAAGGCACTTTAGATAAGACTGCCAAACATAAGCAGGCCTTTGTAGATTGGATTTGCCTGGTCCAGGTTTTCCTGGATTCTATGAGAGAGGGCTACAGTGCTGATGTGGGGTGGGGGAAGGGCCAGAGAATGTTCCCATGCCTCTCCTTGGCTGAGGCCTCCTTTGGAAGTCCTGGGGATGGGGTCACCTGCTGCTTCCTCTCTAGGTCTTCCATGTCAACCCCACCTTGAGCCTCCCTGGGAGAGGTCAGTGTGCCCTGGGACTGTCTCAGAAGTCAGACTGACAATTCCCTGACAATGTCAAGTGACACTTGGGCTTCTGGGGGGTGGGAGGCGGGTTATGGCTCCTCCAGCATTAGGGGTGGTCACTGAGAGGACCTTGGCCCAGGAGACAAGTAGATTTCCTATGCTGTTTCCCTTTGGCCCTTTCTTTGGTCTCCTCCATCCAGCCCAATCAATGCCTTGCATTCCTGATACTTTGGGGGCCCTCCTCGGGAGCTTGTCAGTGTTACTAGAGCCCAAATTGTTGTCATCTGGACCCACTGGCATCACTATAGCCCAGTCTCTCATGTCTGAATTCTTTCTCCCCCTCTGTCTCTGTCTCCCTTTATCTCTCTGTCTGTCTCCCTCCTTCCCCCTCTCCCTTCTCCTCCTGTCTCTATTTCTATCTCTTTTCTCTCTCGCTCTTTGTCTCTCTATCTCTCTGTTTCCCTCCTTCCCCTTCTCCCTTCCCCTCCTGTCTCCGTTTCTCTCTGTTTTCTCTCTCTCTGTGTCTCTCTTTCTCCCTCTTCTCTCTCTCTTTCTGTTTCTCTCTCTCTCTCTCTCTCTCTCTCTCTCTCTCTCTCTCTCTCTCTCTCTCTCTCTCTCTCTCTCTCTCTCTCTCTCTCTCTCTCCTCCCGCTCCTCTCTCCTCCCCAACCCCTACCCAGCACTCTATCCACTGGACCACCTCGTTACCCCACTGAGGATATGCCATCTACCAAATAAGATTGACACTTGTTCTGTGACTTGTGGTCTTGGAGCTGCCCAGTGCACTGAAAGATGGTGGGGTGCAGGGCCATGCAGCCAGTATGTGTCAGAAGTGGGACACGAATCCTGGTCTTCCCAACTCTGAGGCAGGCTTTCTTTCCCCTAGGCCACTTTGCAGGGATGTAGTAAATGTCTATCAAATTAAATTGAGGGAAATACCAAATAAACTTTAAGGATAAATAAGTGCAATTTCATTAGTATGATGATTATCATTGCTAATTGCCTATGGACTGAATCAGAGCTCATTTTGTCCTGAACCAAAAATAATAGGTTCATGAGTGCTCTAGGGGATAAAACATGTCTTATATTTTTGGCTGGCATCTTGGAAATCTGATCAATAAGGCTTTTATTTGAAAAGGGAGGGAGGAAACTTTCTACATATACACACATACATAGATTGGTGCACATACTTGTTTAGGCACATGTCATATACACGAATACCAGCATGCACACATATATATACATACACATGCTTAAGTATACACACACACATACACATGGATAGGTGTATGCACATGTATGAACACAAATATACACACATACCGGCACACAAAGTTAAATGTATACACACATGTACAAGTACATATGCATATATATACATATTAGCATGTGCATATATACACATGAATACACACATCTCAAGCTAGATAATATAGAAAGAAACTTTAATATAGGAAGAAGAAAGAGTAGAAATTCATTCATTTATTCAGCATTTACTAAGCACTTAGTGTTTATGAGGCATTGTTCTAGGTTTGAGGGATAATGGGAAAATAAGACCTACCCTCAAAGGGTAGGGATGGGAGAGGGGTAAGGAACAGCATAGACACAAGCAAATACATACAAAATTTATAGAAAATAATTTCAGAGGGTTACCAGCAACTAGGACATTCAGAATAGATCTGATTGCACCTGGAAGGAAGCTAAAGATTGTAAGAAACAGAAGGAATCTATTCTAACCATAAGCACAACTCATACAAAGGAATGAAAACAGGAGTGAAATATTTTGTATGAAAAATAGAAATTCAGTCAACAAACATTTATTAAGCACCTACTATGTGCGGGGCACAGAGCTAAGCACCATGTCTATAAGGAAAGGCAAAAGGCAGTCTCTGCCCTTGAGGAATTCCATGACTGACGTACATCAAGTCTGTCTAGAACACAGAAGGGTGTACTATGCAATGAGTCTGGAAAGACTAGAGCCAGATAGCGAAGGACATGAAAGGGAAACAGAGGAGTTTGTATGTAATCCTAGAGGCAATAGGGAGCCACAGAATTTTCCTGAGAGGGAAGGAGGGTGGGACTTGAACCCAGGTGTTTCTGATTCTAGAGATGACTTGCCATCACACCAACAAGAACATCTGGGTTCATAAATTAACAGAATCTCAGAGATGAAAGAGACCTCAGGGATCTGATTAAGGAACCTCTTCTTCAAAGCTCTAATAACTGGTTATCCATCTTCCATTTGAAGACCTTCAGTGATGGAAACTCATTACCTCTTTTACTTTAGAAGAAAAAGGATAGCTAGGTGGTACAGTGGATAGAATACCAGTTCAGAAGTCAAGAGGACCTGAGTTCAAATCTCACCTCAGACACTTGACACTCACTAGCTGTATGACCTTGGGCAAGTCACTTAACCCCAATTGCCTCATCCTGGGTCATCTTCAGTCATCCTAATGAATATCTGATCACTGGATTCAGATGACTCTGGAGAAGAAGTGAAGCTGGTGACCTGCACAGCACTCCCTCACTCAAAACAAAGTCAAGTGCAAGTCATGTCATTATTTCTTTGATGGCATGGTCTTCTTCGGCAATGAAGAATGAACATACAATTATGAAGAAAAAAACAAACAGAGACCCAGAGAATATAAACATAAAAAGAGTCTGGGAATTTTTATTTGGAGTTATAGACTATTGAAGACTTGGTTCACCCTCCAGCTTTACTATTTTCTACTTGGGTGAACTTGAGTGATTCAACTTGATCTCTACTGGCCTCAATTTACTCATCTGTAAAATAAGTTGGGCTAGATGACTTCTGAAGTCCCTTCCTTCTCTAAAACTATGATCCTAGTGACTTACTCATGGCGACACAACTAGTTATAATGGCAGATCTGGGACAAGAAATTGGGTCACCTGGTTCCTGGCCCAATGGGCTACAAACTCAATGTGAATCAGCATTATGATCTGGTAGCCAAAAATACTTCATATGACTTTGGCTTGCACTGAGGCAGGCCCAGCTTCCAGGAATAAGGGGGTGATAATCCCTATGTACTATTCCCTGGTCAGACCACATCTAGGGTATTATGTTCAGTTCCAGGCAACACATTTTAGGAAGAACATGGAGACTTTGGACAGCTTCCAGAGCAGGATGGTGAAGAATGCTACTTCACATGACATGATGTTCTGTTAAAGACCAGGAGTGTTTAGCCTCCTGAAAAGGTGGCTGCAGGGGTCCATGAGAGCTGTCTTCTAGGATATGAAAGGTTGACATAGAGAAAGGGGTTAGGCTCACTCTGTTTATCCCAGAGCACAGAATCAGTTAAAATGAGCAGAAGCCCCAAAGAGGCCAGTTTGACCCAAAGAAAATCTTCCTCGTGATAAGGGGTATCTGAAAGTAGAACAGTGGGATGCCTTTGAAAAGCAAGGGGTCTCCCCTTAGGCCCCAGGAGGCCTTCAAGGAGAGGCCAGAGGACTAATAATAATAATAATAATTAATAACTAATAATAACCAGAGTTATTAGAGATGGGATGCTGTAATGTTAATGAGAGTTAAAGATCTTCCAGGCCCATTAATAGGCCTTACCTTGAGCCCATTAAGGAAAGCTTGATTAGGGGAGACTTATTTTGTAGAAACAACCACCCCTTTTGTTAATAATTGGGTCACAAAGGTCTTGCCCTCCAGTTCTGAAATGTGTATACATACTGTGAGATGAGGTTTTGCTTTGGGGGCTTGGAAGAAGGTTCCTGTGCAAGGTGAGACTCTGGGTTTCCATCTCTCCCTCCGCATTGAAAACCCAGATGTTGGTGCTTCTTTCTGGTTGCATCTGCCTGTTGATCTGTGTTGCATGTATTGCTTATGGTCAGACAGAAGCCCTGTCTGTTGGTCTTTATTTCTCCACTTATATTTTCTCTCTTGCTAAATGTAATTGAAGAAGCTTGTTGACCCCTAAAAGTTGCTTTCATTTTAGAAAAGTAGATCTAAGAACCTGTGCAGCAGGCCAACCTGTGTATACCTGGGTGCTTGTTGCTACAGATACCATTCAGGTCTGGGTTGGATGAGATGGCTACTGGTCCCTTCTAAGTCTAAGACCCTGTGATTTGCTCTTTGCACTAATAATAGTTACCAACATTTATATAAAACTCTAAATTTTAAAATTCAAATTCAAAAACTAAATTTTAAAATTCATTATAAAACTCTAAATTTTAAAATTTAAAATAGTTACCAACATTTATATAAAACTCTAAATTTTAAAATTTAAAATTTAAAAATATTTTATCTCATTTTAGCCCAGGATTCTCCAGCACAAAATCCTCAGCCTGGTGTGGATCTAGTTCATATTATTCCCCTTCCTCCACATTCTGTTCCCATCACTACACCATACTACCTCCTTCATGATGCAAATAGCTTGGAATTCAGAGGCCTTTTTCTTTCTTCTTGCTGGATTTTGCTCATATGCCCTTCTCCCAGTGGAGACCAGATGCCCTAATCAGGCCCTTCAGCCCAGGGAGCAATAATAGATTGGAATATTGATCAAGTCTGATGACTTGTCACAGTGCATTGGCATCCTCCTGTTCAGTGCCCTTACCCTTTACTCCCACCTTTGTGCATCTGCCTCCCCAAAGGCCAGCTCAGACTCCAGTGGGCCCAGCAGGTACCACATCCAACAGCCTATTAGCAAGAGAACAGCTTGTCCATTTGTCAAAACACAAGACCCCAGGGAAATCCCTGGCATTAGCTCCCTTTTGGTCCCTCCTCTATGGGTCAGTCAGTCACCAAAACTGTCCAGATGGCCCTCAGGAGGACAAAAAATATCCCAGAAGGTAACTAAGGAAGGGCTTTGGAAATAGAGCACAGAAACAATATTTTCATTTCATAGAATCTCAGAGTGGGAAGTACCTTGGAAGGTGCCAAGTCCAACCTCTTTCTAAGCAATAATACTTTATACAACACTGCTATCTTTTCAACCTTAGCATCCCTATGTGGGAGGCAAGACAGTGGAAAGAGCCACAGGTTTGGAGTCATCATCTTCAGGACCTATAAGGCCCCAGCCAGGGTTATAGGTAAGTAGAAAACTCCTTTACTGGTCCCCTGCCACAGGCTGCCCCACACCTCATCAGAAGCAGATGTTGAGCAGGTACCAAGCAGGACCACCCTCCCCTCTTTACATAGACTGACACAGAGCCCTACCCACACCTTCCTGCTTCTTCTACCTCTTCCCCCCCTACGTATCATCATTGGACTCCAGTGACTCTGGAGGAGAAAGTAAGGCAGACGACTTTTCACAGCTCTTCCTCACTTAAATCTAATTCACTTGCAAGTTGAGACATCACCCTCCTGATGCCTTTGGTTTTCTTTGAGAATGAAAAATGAAGAAGGACTAACACCTCTTTCCCCTCTTGGTTGGACACTGAGGAATCCTTGGAAGTCATCAGGAGTTTGAAGAATGATTTGTCATTGAAGGACATTATATTCCTTCCAGGTCTGAGATGTACAAAATGGTCACTGAGATCCCTTCTAACTCTAGATTCTGTGATTTTTTTTCTCTTTTCACTAATAGCTGACATAGATGGAGCTCTTCAAATTCTACTGACCTTCCTTCCTTTTCCACTTTTACCATAGGGAACCTAACTCCCCACTGCACTGTATTCCTTAGCTCTACTCTCCCCATCCCATCAGAAATGGGTTACTCTTTCTTCTCTATGCTCCTCACCTTCCAGGGCAGAACCCTGGTCCATCCCAAGAACTTCAGGGCCCTGCCACTTCCTAGCTTTGTGACCCTAGGCAGGTCACTTAACCTCTGTCTGCCACAGTTTTTTATCTGTAAAATGAGGATAATCATGACACCTCCTTCCCAAGGTGGTTGTGAAAATCAAATGCGATAATATTTACAATGCTCTTTGTAAACCTTAAAGCACTCTATAAATGCTAGCTATTGTTATTATTATATCTGTTATTGATAGAATTATCAGCTGCTATTATATAGCAGTCTTCCTCTTTGGAGTATGAATTTCTTCAGAGCAAGAATTGCCTTCTTTTTCTCTTCATATCCACAACACTTAACTTGGTGTTTGTCAACTAAGAAGCACTTAATAATTTTTTCAGTCATTCACAGAATTAGAAGGCCAACAAGCATTTATTAAGTACTTACTACGTGTCCAAGTGCAGAGTTAAGTGACGGGGTGCAAAGGCAAAGAATGAGACTATCCCGATGCTCAAGGAGCTGATATGCTTATGGGAAAGGCAGCAGATATGTATGTCAGAATAGTGTGTAAAGTGCAAATAGAGAATTAATACAAGGTAGTTAGGTACAAGATCACTATGGAGAAAGGGCATAGGCAGTTAGGGGGTGGGGGAGAGATAAGGAAAACATCTGTGTAGAAGATGGTGCTTGAGCTGAATCTTGAAGGAAGAGAGGGATTCTGTGAGGTAAAGGTGAGGAGGGAGGGCATTCCAGGAATAAGGAACAGGCAATGCAAAGGCATGTAGGTGGGAGATGAGTGTCGTGTGAGGAACAGGGAGAGATACAGTTTGGCTGGCTCATACATGTGGAACTCCAGAGGACCTCAGATGTCATCTGGTCCCACTCTCATCATTTTACAGATGAGAAAATCATGGCTGATTTTTTGATGATCATGATAGTGGCCAAGCTATGAGCTGGCCCCGCAGATGGCTGGTTAACAAAAGGCAGAATTCAGCTCACAGTTGAGCACAGTCCATGTGGTACATTATTTATGGTTAAGAAATTGGGATGTTTTTTTTTTCTTGTATCAGCCTGAGAGGAACACAAACTAATCCAGTCTGTGAGAGAGTCAAGAGTCCCTGGCGGGAAAATCCACCCCATTCCAAATCCTGACTTCCTTCCTGCCGATGGATATTCCAGGATGGAAAGAACTGACCCTGTTTACATTAGAGTGTTACACTACACTGGCCACCAAGAATGAACATGGGAATGGACATGTTAACAAAGTGACAGGGGCCAAAGGAAGCTGTTCATTCTCCTGAAATGAGGTTGAAGCTGTCCCATGGAAACTGAAAGCAGTTGGGAGGTTGAAGACTTTCTTAACCCAGCCTTGCAAATAAGTTTTTATAGTATACCAGTCTACTAAGTCATTTTATCAGCCTGTCCTTCCTCCAACTGCTCTTTTCTTTTAGAGTCCAACACAATAACAGTAATCATCCCTAACATTCAATTTCATTCAATAAGGATTTAATAGGTGCCTACTATGGGTATTCAGTCAACAAACATTAATTATGTACTGTGGATACAAATGCAATGAACAGCTCCTACTCTCACAAAACTTATATTTTAATGGAAGACATGGGGATGGTCCTCCTAACTTTATAACCCCTCACTCAGAGAATTATTGTTGAATTGATTATTGACAAAAATTTTTGAAAGATGTATTCTATGCTGTAAGTTCTGTATGGATTAATCATATGAAGGAAACCAATTTTGTTGAAATATAGTACTTTTATAAACAAGTTCACAGATCCTGACTAATGAGGGAAATAGATTTCAACATCATGCCTCAGCTGTGGTCCTACCCTGGGACCTCCCTCAGTTCCTGAGGGGAAGGAGAAGAGAATAAGTAGTACCAGGTACTGCTGGGAGATAGGTGCTATTATTATCCCCCTTTTACAGTTGAGGAAACTGAGGCAAGGCAGGAGGAGTTCACCCAGCTATTAACCAGAATGATGAGAAATTACATAATTGAAGTCAATCAATGCCTGAATTTTACAATACAGGAATTTGTTTTGCTTGAATGTAGATGTTTAAGTTGTATTGTTTTTGCTTTCTTAGTGTGAGTGGGAGAGGATGGAAGGGAGAGAATGAAGACATGAAAATTAAATAAAATTGATTTTTTTAAAAATTCCACCTTTGCCTTTAGCCAAACAGGTCCCCATGGGTGGGGTGGGTTTTTTTTTGGGGGGGGGCAGAGAAATGGCAAGAAGACTTCTGGGAAGAATATCCCAGTATTGGCATGTTTGGATACAGGGAGACCAGGAGGCTATACAGCTGCAGTCCAGGCCTTCCCTGTCCGTCAGTACCTAGAGAATGGAGGTCATAGGATGGGGCACAAAGGACACTGAACGAGGAAACAGGAGACCTGATTTATTTTTTGTTGTTTAAGATTGTAAGAACTGGAATGCAATGTGGAAGTCTCCAATGGTATGAGCAGTAACAGATCTATCCTTGAGGAACATTTCCCAAGATGATAACAGAAGAATGTCCTATAGTTGGGTAGAGAAGGTGATATCAGCCCTGAAGTGCTTGACCATGTACATCAGGACCCAAGATATGGATAGGGGAATAGGACATTCAAGGGGGTGGGGTGGACTGACTCATGCCTATAGAAGACAGAGAAAAGGGATGAGCGGCTGCACCCAGGGCAACTCAAAGTCTGGTTCACATGTGCCTCCTCTCCACTCCCTCAGCCATCTCTTCCATTCAAGCCCTCATCTCCTCTTGCATGGATTTCTTTCTGACTGATCCCCCTGGAAAAAGCCTCTCCCCACTCCAATCTATGCTCCACTCCTTTGCATTGCTTGGCCCCTGTGCCTCCTCACCTTGACCTCCTGACTTCCTAGACTTCCTTCAGAACTCAGCTCAAATCCCACTATCTGCAGGCCTTCCCCACTCTTCCAATGGGATAGGACTTTCTCCCTGAGATTACTGATTAATGATTCTGTTGTCTTGTGGATGCCTCATTATTGACATGCTCTCTCTCCCATACAAGCTCATTAAGGGCAGGGTTGTTTTGGCCTTTATATCTCCAATGTTTAGTATAGAGCCTGGTACAGAGTAAACATTTAATAAATGCCTGTTGATTGACTCTACCCAGAGTAGTATTCCTCCTCCCTCCCTCCTTCCTTCCCTGTCATTTCCCAAACCTTAAATCCAGTGCTCTCTGAAGCCCATAGGTCCCTGCCCAAGCTCCACTTAATGGCTGGTTCAGAGTGATTATCAATAGAAACAGTTTGTGTTTCCCTCCCAGCTTGATTTAGCTAATTTTTTTTTGTTCATTAAAAGGGCCATTCCCTGACTACTTCTTAAAGATGCCTATTCACTCAATGGGTGTTACCTCCCTCTAAGTGAGTACCTGAAAAGACCAGCCTAAAAGGCCAACATCTCCCATTGCACCCTGGGCTGTGTCCAGTTATCCTGATGAATATCTAGTCACTGGATCCATATGGCTCAGGAGGAGAAAGTGAGGCTGGTGACCTGCACAGCCCTCCCTCACTCAAAACAAAGTCAAGTGCAAGTCATGGCATCATATTAATGTCATGATCTTCTTTGAAAACGAAGGACTAACACAACAACTTCCTTCCTTCCTTCATCCATTCACTACTTAATAAAATATACTGTGTGCTTAGCAAACCACTCCAATATTTTTGCCAAGGAAACCCCACAGACAGCATTGGCATGCTGCTGTCCATGAGGTCACAAAGAGTCTGACAAGACTGAATTACCCAACAACTCTTTGCCAGACATTGAGCTGGAGACAAAAAAGGCAAAAAATATTCTATCACCCAAGGCATTTATAGTCTATTTGGAATGATATTTTTTATATGATAATCTATTACAATGTAAACAGAAAGAAAGACAGAAACAACTAAACTCTGTAGTTATAATAACCATTTCATCAAAGGAGAAATGAGAAAATTCACCTCCCTTCCATCTTTGCAGCGGTGGTGGAGTATGGGTGTGAGACACCACATATACTCTCAGATTCAGTAGATGTGTTGATTACTTTTGATAAATTGCTTTTTTCCCGCCTCTTCTCTTTATTTTTATTTTGAGTTACAAAGGTGGCTTTCTGGGTTGGGACAGGGAGGGATATATTCATAAATAAAGATGACTGAGTATCATGAATAGGGAAGGAAAAAAAGAAAGAATTTCAGAAATACTAATTCTACAGGAAGCTTTTCCTGGGCCCCCCCCCCACTTAAGTCTAGTGCAGGGGTGGGGAACCTATGTGGTCTCTAGACTGCAGGTTCTCCAACTCTGATCTAGAACTTTCCCTCCATTAATTATTTCCAATTTTTCCTGTCTATAGTTTATAGATCATTGTTTGCATGTTGCCTCCCCCATTACAATGTGAGCTCTTTGAGAGCAGGAACTGCCTTTTGTATTTGTATCCTTAGCACAGTGCCTGGCACACAGTAGGTATTTATTATATGTTTATTGACAGATTACTAATAAACTGGGGAGAGGTTCCAATCGGACAATCTAATGTTATTGGTAGAAGAGGAGAGATGGTGTTCCATGATACCCTTAAATATGTGTCTTCTTAATATAATCCAAATCCCAGCAAGAAACTGACTATAGTCATTTTTTTCAGGTTGAGTTATGTCAACAGAACCAAGTGAGTTATTCTAGAAGGATGATTGAGGCACCAAACAAGTTAAGGTATCTGAATATTTGAATACAGAATTGATCATAACAATGCTTCCTACTTGGAAGACACATAGCACTTCACAAAATGCTTTCTGGGATCTTTCTCTCAAATCTTAAAAGCTGCCACAGATAGCCCCACCCCAATGTTTCATGGTGGTGACCTTGGGCTGTTAAAGACCAAATCTATGATCCTAAGACAAATGAACAAAAATTATGACACATGAGTTTTAGCTGATCCTACAAAGTTTATCAAACTTTACTCTCTTTCATATATACTGCTTTCCAGTTAAAATGGCTTTCTTGCTGTTTCCCAAAAACAATGTTCAATATCCCACCTCCATGCTTTTGCATAGACTGTGATCTATGAATGGAATGCACCCCCTTCCCAGATTTTCCTCATGGAGTCCTTACCTTCAAGGTACATTTCAAACTTTACTTCCTACATAAAAGGACTTTTCTGATCCTCTGGGTTGTTAGAGTTCTTCTATCCATTCCTAACCAAAATTACTTTGTATTTCTTTAGGATCATAGATTTCAAGCTGTAAGGGACCCCAGAGGCCATCTAGTCACAGGATCTAGAATGGGAAAGGCCACCAGAGGTCATCTAATTCAACCCTCCTTACTCTCATTCTATAGATAAAGAAACTGATTTACATTAAGAAAAGTTCACTGTCTTACCCAAGGGCACACAGCTAATGCATAGCACAAGTAGGATTTGAACCCAAGTTCCACTGGCTCTTGAATCCCAGAGCAAGTGTTCTTTCCACTGTACTATGTAATATCTGATTTATTTGGTGCTGAATAGAAAGTAACAAAAATTCACTTGAATCAAATAAGCATGTACTAAGTGTCTGGTTTGTTTCAGGTTTCAGGGGTACAAAGCACAGAAATGAAAAACTAGTCCTTTTCTCAATTAACTTTCTCTTTGTGGGAGATGAGTCCTTTGAATTATAAAATAAAACAGCCCTCTATGACAGGTTGAATAGATATCATAGTTCCTGTGTTACAACCTAATTAAAATTTTCAGGGGACAGAGCATCATGGCCTGTCTTTGGTTTACCCACTTGTTTAGATCAAGAACAGCAAAAAAGCCATGCTTTTAAAAAATGAAGCAAGAAGAGTTTCAAGGAGATGATGAACCTGTAGTATTGCACTCTGGTTAGAACACAGAGTGATGCCTTCTGTCCTGGATGCCACATATTCTGAAGGATATTTTTCAGATGGAAATATCCAAAGGAGAATAATCAGGATAGTAAAGGGGAATGGAAACAAATTATTAAGCACCTACTATGTGCTAAGTCCCTTGCTAAGCATTTTGTAGGTATTATCTCGCTTGATCCTTGCAAGAAACCTGGAAAGAGGGTATTATTATTATCCCAATTTTACAGTTGAAGAAACTGAGACAGGCAGAGCTGACTTGCCTAGGATCATACAGCTGGTAAGGATGGATTTGAACTCACGTCTTCTTGACTCTAGGCTGAGCACACTTATCTACTGTTCCACTCGGTTGCCTCCTGATCATACTTGAGCATTCGTTGAAAGCATTGGAGATATTCAAACTTGGTGGTAAATAGGATATGATAGCTTTTTTTAAGTATCAAAAGGGGAAGAGATATTAGATTTATACAGCTTGGCCCCAGAGGATAGAAGTTGTTTAGAGGTATATTTCCACTTGATTTAAGAAAAAGTCCTTTTAAGCATTAGATCTATGCAAAACATGGAGCCTTGGACAACTAAAAATAAATAAATTTGTTAAAAATGTAACCTTGGCTTCCCCAAAAGTAGGTTCCCTATTTATTGAAAGTCTTCAAGAAAAGTCTGAATGACCACTTGTGCATATTGGAGAGAGAGGCTTGATTAAGTAAAGGTTAGATTGGATTCCTCTAAAGGTCATCTCACTATTGATACTTTGATCCTGATTCCTAAGCTTTATCTATTATATTGCTACTTTGTATTGCAATTTTGTTCCAGTGTTCATATGCCATCTCCCGTCTCCAGACCTTTGCATAGACTTCCTCCAGTATTGCCCCCTCCTCAGTTCTTGATGGTTTTGGTTATCACAGACCTTCTCCCTCTATTCTGTAGAGTGGGGTGAAAGACCAAGCCTGACCACTCACTATTCATCACCCCATCTTAGAGCTAAAGCTTGGAATTAGGAAGTGGCTGCTGCAGGTCACATGGTCAGATAATAGTTGATCCAACTACCTTGATGCCTGGAACCTGGCATCTCTCTCATACTCATGCCCACTGATCATTAAAAGACATTATTCTTCCAGGTATTCGCACCAAGATTAGTTAACCTCTTGTTAGGAGTAGTTCTTGATAGAGTAGTGTGGTGGGGAAAAAAGCCATAGAATCACAGAATTTTGGAACTGGGAGATTAAACCCTTACTTCAAATGAGGGCTGGGTGGAGCAGTGGATAGAACACCAGACCTGGAGTCAGAAAGGCTCAACCTCATGAGTTAAAATGTTGCCTCAGACACTTACTGTGTTAGCCCGGGCAAGTCATTTTACCCTGTTTGCCTCAGTTTCTTCATCTGGAAAATGAGCTGGAGAAGGAAATGGCAAATCACTCTAGCATCCTTGCCAAGAAAACTCCCGAATGGGTCATGAAGAATCAGACTTGACTGAAAACAACTAAAAAATAGCAAAGGATTAGCTAATCCTTTTTTTTCTTGCAAGAATTCATACAAACAGCAGGAATGAACTAGGTGACCTCTGAGGTCCTGTCTAACTATGATTCAGTGACTCTAAACTCTATTTTATGTTCCATAGGAAAAATAAGTAAATAAATCTCTTTTAAAACAGATGAGCTCTAAGTTCCCTTCCAGTGGTACAAATTCTATGACTCTAAGATTTTGGGGGAGAAGAGCCCTTGGGGGGGGGGGCGCTGAGCCATCATCACCTTCTCCACCATCATATTTATTGATCTTCTCTCAGTTGGGCGAGGTATCCTGGTGTGGAACAGATCCAAGAGACAGAAGAATCAAATCAACCCAGACAGCAAGCTATGGTCTTTGTAGCAAATCACAAAGTGAGAAGGGACCCCAGGGGTCACTATCTCTTCAGATCCCTGCCCCCTGAATGAATTCTTTCTACAGGAATAAGAGCTTATGAGACCCAAGTTCAAATGACAACTCAGTTATTTCAATAGTGCTTCAAGGTTTAGGAAATGCTTTGCTTACAAAGAATCCATGAGGTCTGGAGAGCAGGGATTATAATTACCCTTCCTGAATTAGAGGATTATCTTCTCTCCCTGGGAGTACGGGGAGGTCCTAATGTAAGACATAAAGCATCAGCCAAGGCCCCTTCCTGGCACAGATCAGGAAGATCCTGAATGATGGGATGATGATGGTGGTGGTGGTGATGGTGATGATGGTGGTGGTGGTGGTGATTGTGATGAGGATGGTGGTGATGAAGACTATTTATTAAAATACTACTTGTGCAGAGTTCTGTGCTGGGTACCAGATCATAAATCATAGTTATAAGGGATCTTAGAGGTAATCTAGTTATAATGGCAATCAAATTAGGATCTTTTGCTGTTTTGGTTTTACTAAAAATACCTTCAATTGAGTGATTGTGGAGGATCTTTCCTCCACAGTTGTGGGAAGCTTGATTAGGGGAGTTGTTTTATAGGAGGATCATGTCCTCTGGCTCTAAAAAGTATATAAATACTCTGAGGGTAAGGTTTTACATTGAGGCTTACAAACTGAAGTGTTTCTTTGTCCAGAGAGACTCTGGAAAACCATTAAGGAGCAGCCCTACCCCCCGACCCCCGCTAAAACTCAGAAGTTGATGCTTCCCTCTCTAGTAACTGTGTATGTCTGTAATGATCAGACATGTGTGTATATATAATGGTCAGGTAGTTTGGAAGTCCTGTCTGTTGATGTATTTTAATTTCTCTGAAATTTTTATTTTGATTTTTTCTGATACCTGTTCTTGATTAAAGTGATTGTTAATTGCTTGAAAGTTGCTTTTCTTTTATGAATGCAGATCTAAGAATCTGTTGTAGTGGGCCCCTCTATGTATATTGGGGTGCTTACTGATACACTAATACAGGCCCATTTTAAGGATAAGTACACTGAGGTCTACAGTGCCTGAATAAGATGTTTAAGGGTAGGTAGGTGGCATGTAGCAGAGTGGAAATCTGAATCCAGGTCCTGTGGAGGAGGTAATTCAATTATTATTGTCCCCAAGTCATTCACCAAGTTTCCAGATGAAAACACCAGGGCTGAAAATGCTGGAGTCACTTACCTATAGTAACCCAACGCAGAAGTGTCAGAGCTAGTAGCCAAACCTAGGTCTCCAATCCCCTTCCCATTACATGGAGAGCTTCAGATGCTCAGGACAGAAAATAAATGGGGAATGGTTGGTATTCCATCCCAAGAAGGAGCAAAGGCTTTTATTATTAAATCTCAAAATGATAGGAGAGATTTGCAAGAGACCTTAGAACATGGGCTGGCAGAGCTTGGAGGGGCCCTTAGAACAGGGAATGTCAAGACTGAGAGGGGCCTTAGAACACAGGATGTCAGAGCTGGGAGGGGCTTTAGAACTGGTAATGTCAGAGCTAGGAGGGACCTTAGAACAGGGATTGTCAGAACTGGGAGGGAACATGGAATGTCAGTGCTAGAATGGATATTTAAAAACCCCCTCACTTAATCTGAGGAGGGAGCTAAGCTTAGTTAAGAGAGAGAAAGTGAGCTGTCCAAGGAACCCCTTGCCCTGTACTGTCTCCCCGATCCAGTCAGTTAGTGTAGAGTCAGAATTTGGAACCAGGTGTTTTGACCTGAAGTCTGCCACTTTTCTCCACGTTCCACGGTCGTGTACTTCTGGTCATGGCTTAAGGGAAGGGTTAAACATGACTCCTGGGGTTCTGAAAGGAGTCATATGTTTCAGCCTCTCCACTGTGCTCAGGCACCAGGGGAAACTATTGATTTCCTCCCAGCTTCTTCAGCCTGACCCATTAGTTAGGGCTCACTGAGAAGGTGGCAAAATATTCCAGTTGCACTTGGCTGTACCCCTCGGGAAATCCCCCCACCCTGTACTAAACACCGAGCTGGTGAAGGGAAGGAAGGAAGGCACAAGTGTTGCTGGAGAGAGCCCATAATGCACTATAGGGCAAGGGAGACGAAAGAGGATGGGCAAGTCTTAGGTCACCATGGGGAGGAGACTGGGAGGTTACAAATGTAGACTTTGGACATGGCTACTTGGGAGGAAAGTAGAATAGAGAAGGAAGGGAAGCTCTTTCCCTCTAAGAAATAATGAGTATGAAGAATTCAGAGAACATGGGGAGATTTGCATGAACTGATTAACAGTAAAATAAATAGAACTAGAAGAACAACATACCAGGGCTTCTTAATCCTGGAGTTCATGAAGTTGGGTTTTTTATTTATTTGTTTCTTCATTTTTATCTTATTTATGTATTTTATCCCTGTGTTTCAATATATTACTTTCTTTTGTTATATTCCATATAAAACCCCAATTTTCAGAATGTCCCTAGCATCGTGATACTGCCAGAGGGGCCATGATTCTAAAAAGGTGAAGGAAGGTTTACTCAGAGACCATAGTGCCATGTAAAGAAAAATTGTGCTGAAAGATTTTAGAACTCTGATCTGAGCCATGAAATACAGGATTTCTCTTTTCCGATAAGTTAGGAATGGATTTCAGCTTTGGAATCAGTATGAAGGAAGAGAGGGGAGATCATGTTGAACTACACCCAGTCCGTGACTTTGGAGGAATTAACAAGGAATCGTATGTCTACTTCCTGGCAGAGGGGTGATAGATTATGGGTATAGAAGGTGGTATACATTGTCACACATTGTGCTTAAACTTACTTTTTTGTTACAAGGATTGGTTTGGGATCTGGGAAGGGAAAGGGCAGAAGCAAAGGCATCGGAAAGTGTCAAGCATGTGAAAAGGATCAATAATGAATGAAAGAGACCATCCTCACCACGTACATTAAAAGCCCCGCACACTTATTGGTCTTAGCAATTCTGAGCTGCCTTCCTATCTTTGAGGGGGGATGTCTCTGGCTCATAGAATTTCTGAATTGGAAAGATCCATAAAACCCACCTGGAGTAGAATAAACCTCAAAATAGGAAACCACCTATGTCACCTATACCTGACACATAAGTGGTCATAAATAGCTGCTGGTTAAAGATCAAAAGTAGAGAGCGGGGTCCAATACCTCCTGAGGCAGCCCCTTTCTCTTTGGGCTACATTCTAATTAATGAAACCTAAATATGCCTCTTTGCAACTTCTACCAATGCTTCCTTCCTGGTTGTGCCCTCTGGAGATCAACAGAACAAGTCAGATACTCTTCCATGT